>JAOUZG010025848.1:3419749-3466544 GCA_026289955.1 Argiope argentata
TATATATATATATATATATATATATATATATAAATTGGGCCTCTTGTTAAAAATTAGTCTAAAAATTTCATAAATGGAAATTTTTAAGTTTCATAAATAGAAAAGATTTATTAAATGGAAATAAAAAATGTATGCAAGGCAAAATAATTATAATAGTAATAAAAGCATTTGTATTTTCATGGATTTCACATTGAAAATTTGTCAGTCATTGAAATAATTAAAAATATATGTAGATATAAATGTGACCTGCTGTGCAATACTGGATTTAAATTGGGTTTCAGCGACACAAATGCATTTTCTTTCATTAATGAAGTATTGATTATTCAAACTCATTGGAAATATGTAGGCCAATTATACATTCTATAAAGTGATATTTTATCTGAAATTTAACAGTCGTATAATTCTTTTGTATCGTTATTAATTGCCATACACCATACTTAAATGTTATTGAGGACTTAAAAAATTTTTTATATCACAATTTGTATATTTTTTTCATTATAAAACAAATTTATTTAATTTTTATCATGTTATTGACTTTAGTGCTTAAGCTATTAAAATAAAGCAATGTGATATTATTTTGTCCTACCCAATACATACCTGAATAGTTGTTAAGAGAAAAATTCATTTTCTAACTGATGTATTCAAAAATATGAATTTTCTTTATTTATTGAAAGAAGCATCTATTTTTTTTCTTCATCAGGCATTGAATTAAAAGAATAACGGTAATTTTAAAAATGTATTAAAAAACATTGTAAACTGTTTCTCTACTTTAATTTAAATTAGTACTTTTTTTCTTTACTTAGGTTGAGTTCTTTTTAGAGATAACTTCAAATTACCGTCGTTTTCTGTTGCTTGCAGGCCTCCCCTGAGTGCTGTGTAAGACTTTAAATGTTGAACGGCCATGGGGGAGTGTTCCTGCTCTTTATGTCGTTTTCTGTTGAGAAGTCCAATACTTTTTAAATGAGCTCATACTCATATACTTTTCTTTCTATAACAATGTTTTGCTATTGTGTTTGTCCAACTTTTTGGAATTGATGTTTTTTCTCTTTTTCAGCGCCTTCTGGTAGAGAAATACCATTTAGATTAGAATTTGTGAATCATGGCAAATATCGAGTTGAATATATTACACCTGAGGTGGGAGAGCATTCTATTGAAATAAGTGTTGCTGGCAAGCGTCTTCCTGGAAGTCCATATCAATGTTTTGCTTATGATTCATCTCAAATTAAAGTTGGAAAAATTCCTAATGGGTCTATTGGTAAACCAGTTGAATTTGAAAGTAAGTAAAGTGTGTAACATTCTTGATTCTTATAATATGCAGGTATTAAATTTGTTAAGTCTTGAATTCTTCATGTTGCATTTTTAAATGCAAATTATTGATTTATTTAAATATTTTGTGTTAAAATTTTTTAAAAGAACATTAGTAAACAAAAGGGAAAAGTTAATACATTGTAATAACATCGTTCAACTTTCTAATGTTTTATTTTGCTGTGTTTCATTTTTTAAAAAAATAATGCAACTTTTTTATTTCTTTACATTTCTTTCATATGATTACAACCTTATTATTTATGAAAAAAATATAAGAAAGCTTTTAAAAATTAAATCTGAATAAATAATATCGTTTTTCATTACTGATCTGGATATTTATTTCTAAGTTATTTTTTTACAGAGCTACTAATTTTTAAGTTTTTATAATTAATTTTTATCTCAAATATTTATATTAATAATTCAAATATTCATATATATTCTCTCAAATATTCATATATAAATTCTGAGTGCTTAAATGAGGACCGTTTACAGGGTTTTGAAGAATGTCAAATAATTTCTTTTATATAAACTTACAAATTGCAATTATGTCCATATCAATAATGTAGTTTTTATTAACAATAGGTAAGAATTATAAAATTAAACAAGTTTTTTTAAAAATAAAATTTAAATGATTGTTTCATGCAAAATTTTTCATTATTTATTCTTACAGAAGGGGTTAATCGTTCTCTTTTGAAATTCTTTCTTAGGAATGATGTATTCACTATAGAATAGGGAGAAAGTAGGGGAAAGAATGTATGTGAAAAACATTTGAAATTAGTACAATTTAAAATGGTATTTTTCTGTAAATCTAGCTGAGAGAGCATCTACTTTAGGCACATATTTTTCATGTGAAACAGCGGAATGTATAGAAATTTAATTTCAAGAAACATTGGAATGATACCTATGTAACTCAGAAGTTAAAATGAAGTTTGAATCAAGCAGATAAATTAATTGCAATTATAAATTATTTGAAAAATGCAGATAAATTGAATGTATTACCTATAATTTGAAAAATAAAGTATGCTTCTCTTTCAGTCAATGGAGCTGAAGCAGGATCTGGCAATTTAGAAATTTTAGTTAATGGAGGGCATGTAACAAGCAATGTAAAAAGTCTTGGAAATCATTGTTTCTTGGCTTCTTTCATTCCACACACAGCCACAACACATACTATTGAAATGAAATTCAATGGTCATCATGTACCTGGTGAGAAAGTGATATAATATTTTGTGTTATGTGTTGTGGTTAGTTTAATTATTGTTCAAGAGCATTTTTACGTTATTAAGTTTTAGCTTATCAATTAATTGGCTATATTAAAAATTTAATTTTTTTCCTAGCATAGTAAACAAAATTTTATTTTCCATAAATGAAGAAAGATAACTCTTTTTACAATGCTTTAAAACTGATTGTGCATTTTATTTCATATGATTGATTTGTTTTGTTTAAAAGTTGTACATTTTCTTAAATAATGCAATAAATTAATTAAATAGCAACAAAAGTGAATTTGCTAATTTTTTTGCAACATGAAATTAAGGGGATGAACTTAAGTGTTAAAATAATCCATAATACCATTATTGAGATCAGCGATAGTGTACTGAAATAATTAATTTTGTTTTATATTAATTAATAGAACACTCATATTTTCTGTGTCATGGGAAATATTCTTTTTCACTAAATTTCATAACAGTGAAGTTTCTATTGATCCAGGAAATATACTTATGAAGTGCTAAAGGCTCTGCAGTACAAATTATTTTGTTAACAATTTTTTAATTTCTTCTTTACATGGTATTTTGTCAAAATAGTACCATGACAAAAGATATTATTTAGCTTTTGTTTAATCTTATTATTTTGAGATAATTTATTATTTTCTATATCTTTCTTATAAATTATTATAAAAATAAAATGCCATTTATTTAATGATAAATATTGTTTAGTTTTTAGCTTTTAAAAGTATTATCTTTAGCTCTATAATAAGGATGAGTTTTTAACCTCTTCCAAAAGTAGAAAAGTTATTCTTGTATAAGTGTATATATATAGAAGATATTCCTGTATTAAAGGTTTACATAAATGTGAAATGTTTATTTTGAAAGACTTCTTGTAAATTTTTGAAATATTATGTTATAAATCTGGTATAAAACAACTCTTTTTTTGATATAGGATCTCCTTGGAAATGTGAAGTCAGTGAGTCAGGAAAAAAGTTATCTGCAAGAGGTGAAGCTTTAAAATCCTTTAGCACTCGACAACCTGCTAGTTTTGAGGTCTTTGCTCCTGGTCATTCCAAAGAGAGTATCAAGGTTAATGTGTGTGGTGAGCTTTCAAATTATTTTCTATTCTATTTAGATGACAATATTTTTATTTTGTAAAGCATCTTAATCATTTTCCACTCACAATCATATTTTTTGGGTTACTTTCCTTTATTTCCTTCAAAAGTTCTGTTTGAAGTTTTATTAAGAAAGATTTTTTAAGGTCCTTTATTTTCTTCAAAAATGTTTTCCTCAAAAGTGTCGTTCTAAATTATCATAAATGCATAAAAACTTAAGTATTTCTTTAATTTTTGATTAATTAAATTCGACTAAGCAAAAAATCCTTTATTTCAAAACAATCATTTATTCAATATGATATTTTAAAACCACTTTTGCATTAAACTGCTGAATACAAAAGAATACTCTGGGGGATTTTTAGTAACCCTTTAAGGTTGCTACTTATAATTCTAACTATCATCTGAAGGTATACTTTTTTTGTATTTGCAACAAAACATTTAATAGAAAAAAATATATCTAGGGGAAAAATATGAAAGTATTTGATACTTAAGACCATATCTTGTTTTTTTATAAAGCAAGTGATTAGTCTGTTTTATTGATCTACATTTTTTTACATATTTATGGAGCTATTGTACTTGCTTATTACTAATACTTAATAATAATGCTTATGAATAAGCTTATAATTAACTAATTATAGAAATAGATATTGATCACATTCATAATTATGATGTGCTATGAAATACAATATGCTGTTATGAGGAATTTTTTAAAATATGTAATATTGGTTTCTATCGGTAAAGAATATTTGAAATAAAAGTTTAAGAATGAAAAGATTTTTGTTTATGATACTTAGCTGAAAGTTGTTATAGAATAGGAATAAACAAATAAAAACTTTAAAAAAATGACTATATTTGTTTAAAACTAACAATTTTATTCTAATTAATCTGTTTTACTAAGAATTACATGAGGGGCAGATTTAGATTTTTAGTTATCGTATAATCTGAATAATAATGATCCGAAATTTGTCAAAGGATAAATATTCCTTAATTGTTTAAATGTGACATTTTTTTTTGTCTAGATCAGTTCCCTAGCCACTTAAAAGTAGCTGGAAATAGAAAGCATGTATCATTGTATCGCAAACTTGATTCTATTTCTTTTATTATGCAGGGTAAAGTCTATTGATCTGTTTTGACTGTTTTCAAAATTGTAGTCTATAAAATATTAGAATTTTTCTTAGATGCTAGCATAGATTGCTTAATCATATCATTTTTAATACAAATGTAAAGTGAGCCTGCAATCATTTATGATCTTTTTACTCCTCTCTGTAAAAATATCCATGTTCATTTAATTTTTGTACTTTCTTCACAACTGTTTAATATATATTCATTAAATAGATTATGGCAAAAGTTTATTCATGGGAACAATTTTTTTTTTCAAAATTAATAGTACATGAATATTTAAAAGCAACATAAGCAAAATATTCTGGAGAATACAAAGGTCACAATGCTTTGAAAAATGAGAAGCGTTTCATTAAATTAAAAATTTCCTTTTTAGAGCTCATCATATTAAAATACTTTGACTTCTTAGCAAACCAATTATTTGATGCAAAAATTGTTCTGCAAAAATTTTATATTTTATGTAGTTTATTTATGTAAGCAATGATTTTTGAGTTTAAAGGAAGAATAAAGGATTTTAATGAATTTTTTATGTTGTTTCAGGGCCAACAAAGAACCCAATCCAGCCAAAGATAACTGAACAAAGTGGAGGGGTTTTCCGTATTGAATTTAATGCTTTTGAAGTTGGTATGTATTTTTGAATATAGTAATGCAGTTATATTTGAATGTGGAGCATATCATTTCTTTCAAAATTTGTCATTTTGCCCACATTAATAACGTTAGTAGTGATTTTAAAATTTGGTTGAAAACGAAAGTAAATATATTTTTCTTAGTTATATTGTTAAGCCAATAGAATTTTTTTTTCTTCGTTTTCTCAATAAATATTAAAGTGCAAGTGTTTTTATCAAATGTTAATTAAAATGCCTTAATTCTGCCTTTAAAATAAATGATCATAGTCATGTTTTCTTCTTTAAAGTAAGCAAATGAAATTATCCAGACAGAATCAAATAGTAGTATGCTAAATAATAGAAAAGAGTTATGTGAAAATTCAACATATTATTATTATTGATAGATTTCCTGAATGAAAGAATATACTATTGTGATAAAATAAATGCATTTTTGTTTATTAAAAAATAAAATAAAAATTTGTATCGTAAAAAATTATATATAATCTGTACCTTTATAGATATTATTACCATTTATGCAATCAGTGTCAGTTTAATGTTCTCAAAATTTCATTTCATTTGTTAAATTTATTTTTTTACCATTATCTTTATAACTGTGATATTCCAAAAGATCTAGCAGTATGGATTTACAGTTTATATTTTCTTACATTTATCAGAAGTGAAAATCCAGCATCTTAAAGGAATTAATGTTGTCACTATCATAGGTGTTGGATATCTTACGATTTTCAGTATGTTTAGAAAAGTAAGATGTGTATACCTTCAAACTAGTGGAATATTATTGGTATTCCTTCTTTTGTTGCTGAATAATTTGTTGTTAATTAATGCATTTGTATCTGCCTAAACCTCTTTCAGCTTATCAAGTATCATAAACTATGACAGATAACCCATTTTAAACTACCCACCTGACTTTTATCATTTTTATTACAATTAGGTTGCATCCAATAAATGATATTAAATATTATTTGCAGATGAATCTCTCTTTTAATTATGGAGGAATTACTGTCATGATCCGGTAACATAGCTTCTTGAATAATTTTTTACAGGCACAATTATTCAAGAATAGTATGTGGCATGCCATATTATTAAAATTTGTATCAGACAATATTAGGCTTCATAGCTTGGACTGGCATCATGTTCATAGTGTCTTTCTGAAATCGCAATACACAATTTAAACTGGATGAATGTTGAAATAAAGGTACAGTCTTTCCCCATCATGTTGGTTTATTAGAAGTGTTTGTGATTTCTGTGATCAAAAGTATCATTAGAAACACATCCTTATGTGGATGGTTTACCAGATCATCCTTTTATGTCAATGAAGTGGCCTCATTAAAAATATCAAATTAGTTAGACCACAGTAGAAATTAAGAACCATAGTGGGGATAACTATGTTTGAAATTTCTTGTTGATCAATAATGGCCTCAACAATAATATATTTAATGGCATTTTTACATGGTTCCTATATGTATTTATCACCTTCTTAATGAACAATTTTTTTTGCATATGCTTATTTGTTATTCTGATCAATTACATGTGTCTTTTTCTTTTCTGATTAACTCATGCAAATAAACGTTAATATATTTCTTCACAGTTCAACAATTAATTTTCAAATAATGTATTCTGAAGAGCCAGAAAAATTGGTACCTAATATTGTGTTGAGCCCCCATGAGCATGCAGATGTGTCTCAACTCGGTATGGCATGGATTCAACTTAATTTAAGTTATTCTGTAAATAGTTCACACCATGATTTCTGTAAGGCAGTCCACAAAGTCATGGGAGTGCAAGGTGGTGGAAATCTCTTAAAGACAACATGTTGTAAAATATTCCATTATGTTCAATAATTTTCATGTCAAGGGAATTACGAGGCCAAGAGTGGGGTCGAAGTTCAGCAAAGTGCTCCTCAAGTCACTTGATAGTTACTGTAGACCTGTGAGATGGTGTATTATCTTGCTGGAATTGTCCATGCTCATCAGAATGTAGCAGGACATCAATAGATGCTTGTGGTCAGAAGATCTGTAGGGTTGACCATGGTTGAGTTCAGACATATCAACGATCCCATTTCATGCACACACCTCAAAACATCATAGAGCCTCACCAGCTTAGACAGTTCTTTGTAGGCAACAGGAATCCTTGGAATCATGCGGTTTTCCCCTTGCTAGAATTTGAAACGTGATTTGTCAAACCAGAAAACGTTTTGCCAATCATTAAAAGTTCAATAACGACATTGATGAGTCCAGGCAAAGCCCAGAGCTTTCTGCAGCTGAGTAAACAATGTTACATGAGCTGGTCTGTTGCTGTGAAAGCCCATATCAATTAAGGTACATTACTCAATTCGTACACTGACACTTAATAATGGGGCCTGCATTCTGATCCACTGCAATTCGAGGAAGTGTTGGAATGACTATCTCATGTAACATTCTTTTCAATCATTGATGATCCCGTTGTGTCTAGGTTTTTTTCCCGGTTTCACCACTGTCGAAGATTTGAAGTTTTATCAGAAACCTGATAATTACATTACACTTTTGAAATGGTTGCACTTGTAAATCCAAATTTCATTTCTACTTTGGAAATGCTGTGATGTAACTCTCTTGCACTGATGATTAATTCCCATTGAAAATCACCTAAATCTTGATGACCTGACATTATAACAGCTAGAATCGATGTAATAGTTTCCTCAAACACATGTTGTCTTATATCAGCACTGTCAATCGCATTACGTTACACTGATTGGTTGAATCATACAACCTGCTATACCAGTTTTTCTGGTTCTTCAGTGCATAATATCAATGTAATAAAAAACATGCTTCTATTAGTCTAACTTCATTCTGTCTTTTAATAATATATCTATTTTCTTAACTTAGCTATGTGGAAAAAGTTTAGAATTAGAATTGTATGTACATTAAGAATTTTGATTATCTAATTTACTATATTTTTATTCTGTGTTTGCAGGAACTTATTCTGTAGATGTAATTGTGGATGGCCATCATTTGCCTGGAAGTCCTTTTATGACAAAGGCTTATTCTTCTGCTCAAATCCATGTTTTAGATGTCCCTCAGACATGTGCTGTGGGGCACAATTGCCAGTTTCAAGGTTATTATTCATTTTTATGATAACTTTTTTTTTGTATCTGGAATTTATTTTCAATATAAGATGAATAAGGCAATTTGGGCTGAGTTTAGGCTCACAGAGATAAATGACAATAGAACCTAAATATTTCAAAGTCAATACCAATTTTCTTTTAACATTTTTTTGAAAATTTTATTGATATCATGGTATTGTTCTACTGCAATGAAATTGTATTGAAATTAAATTTTAATTTCATGCTTTATTATTATTTCTTGTTCAGTTATAACTATCAAGAACTGTCAGCTTAGCCTAAATATGATATTTGCCTGATGTCAAAACAATTAAGGAAATAAAAAAGGATATTTTTACTATGAATGGTAGCAAAATGAAACAATGTGATTTTTGTCTACTTTCTTTGTAAATTAGATGTTTTAAAATGTTTTTGAAATTTGTCTATTTTAGATCGTACGTTAAATTTTTTTAAAATAAAATTTTCTATTTTTCTACTTGGAAATAATTTTTTTTTCACTAAAGACATTAGCAAAATAAAAAGAATCAAATTATTGCCTTGCTACAGATCTATGTTAAATCATCTAGGATAACATTATCCTGTATCCTGAAAATTAATAGTGCACAATTCTAATAAATGATTGTGTTTATATATAATGTGTGTGTGTGTTTCCATTTATGCAATTTTGCATTTTTTAAAGAATAATTTATATTGGGAAAACTCTTAAAATAAATTCTTTTTTTTTTTACTATATAGTGGATGCTTCTCAGGCTGGTGAAGGTCAACTAGAAATATCAGTTAATGATGGGAAAGTTCCAAATCAAGTCCAGGTTCTTGGAAATGGGCGTTGCTTGGTGAGCTTTCGACCTGAAGCAAGTGGACCACATACCATTGATATTCGATTCAATGGAGAAAATGTTCCTGGTAATTGAACATGTTTTCTGAAGCAGTTTTTAAAATAATAGAATATAATTGTAATAAAAATATTTTTAAAAATTGTTTCATTTTCAAAATGTTATTTGGAATGAGTTTAATAAAGTAGCTTGTATTTTATAGGTTGTCCTTTAGTGGTTGAAGCTACTGATTCTTCATTCTCAGTTGAGGTATCAAGCCAAGATCTTGTTCCTATTAACAGAGTGGCTCATTTCAACATTAACATCCAGGGTGCTAGAGAAGCTGATCTGAAAGTTACAATAACCTGTTAGTTTATTTACCATAATTTATTTTTTATATCTTAAATTTAAAAGCTTTGTTTCTTAAAATGCTACTACTCCGGCAATATCATGGTATATTTTCTATGTGGCAAAAACACATAGGTTTAAAATAGCAGTCTTAGATATCTCTGCTTACCACTAGACTGAAACATTTTTATAAATATTTATTAGGGAAAAGACTTTTCATTCTAAATAAGTCCAATGTTAATTTTCAAATCCATTTCTTTTGTCTTTTTAATGTATTTTTTTTATCAGTTTGCATAATTAAAATTTACATCCTGCAATGTTTCATTGTTTGACAATTTTAAATCATTATTGTGATTCATGTAACCGTAAATTGATTAACACAGCAAAATATAAAGTTAAGAAATCTTGCTAATGTTCATAAAGCTGTAATATGCTGTAATAATTCAGAATTATGTGATCTTTTCCAAATATCTCATGAATAAGTTAGACAGTTAAATTTAATACAGTAAATCCAATCAAATAGTTGATCTAAAATTATCAGATCAAGGCATAAAAATTGATAATTTGTCGTTACAAATTTCTAATTTCAAAATAAATTGTTAATTTTATTCTGTATACATTTCCTGTGAAATTTACTTCACATATGAAAGAAATTATTTTTGATATTTGTAATCCAATTATTAACATTATTTTGATGAAAACTTTATTTTAGCTCCTAGTGGAGGAAAAATTCCTGTTAAATTCTTTGCTGATGCTAAGAGTGGTTTCATTGGCGAATTTTTACCAAAAGAAGTTGGTAAGTTACTTTATATATATATATATATAAAAGAATATTTATATGATCAATTATCTCATTTTGTTTTCATAGATATATTCTAATTCACCTTTTATTTTTAAATTTTTGTTATTAATATATAGGTCCTCACTTACTTTTTATTGAGTATGGTGGGAGGAAGGATATCAGTTCACCCTATACAATAAAAGTGTATGATGCATTACAGGTTAAAATAAGTAGAATAACGGATGGTATATTAGGAAAAACATATCAGTTTACAGGTAAGTTGGATTGAAATGCCATATATTGCACATATTTTTATTTCATATTTATCTTCTATATATAATATTACTATGTATTAATAATAATGTCAATTTTATATTTCTGTATTTTTTGCAAAAATAATTCTGTGCTTATTATTGTGCACTGACATAGTGCTTTAATATACATATAGTGGCAAATACAAAATTTATAGGCAACTAATAATAATCACAATGTACCTGCTCATCAAAGTGCTTCCCAAGTGAATATGTATTAGGAGTCTTGATTTCATATGTATTGTGTATAATTCCTTATTTTATAATATATTGTAATTTTTATAGAATTAGTGGCATATTATGTCAAAGTGAAAAATCAAGGGGAAAGAAGGCAAAATAAAATTTGTTTTGGAAAGCTCCCCCTTTAAGTTATATTAGTTATATTCAGATATACATTTCTTTCTAGAAATGCAAAATTGGATAACAGAATTGTTTTCAGTCAATTGTAACCTGTAAACAATTTAATGATATATTTTTGCATCAGACTTTTCTCTAATGGTGCATTTTTTAAAATTAGATACATGTGCAGAATTGAGTTATCAGCTTCTTGCTTTTATGGAATATCTGCTGAATTCATGTTTGCATTTAAAACTTTTTTCTCTCAACTTCATTTGTGGTTGAGAATAAATCAAACTTTGGTTAATAATTGTATCCTCTTATTTGTACACTAGACATGTGTACATAAAAAAGGGGGGTTGTATTGAAATATATTTTTAGTAAAGTGTAAAGTTTAATATTTTTTTTTAATATTAAATGTAACTTTAGTACGAGTAATTTAGCTTTTTGGAAATCGAAATTTCTAATATCTGTTAATCAAATGTAATGAAAATCAAATGAAATTATTATTATAAATTTTCTTTTTGGCAAACATTCTTAAAATTTTTGTATTAAAATAAATAAGTTTTCCAGAATTTGTTTAAAATAATTTTACAAACTGTAAAGGGAGAAAAACAAACAAACCCCACCTCAGATTAAGTTATTACATTATAGAATAGAAGTTAACAAATTTGTTTTTAAAGTTTTTTTTCTCTTTTTGTCGATTACTTCAATTATAAGATACATTATAAAGTATCTTTCAGTTTACATATTGTTTTTTTGGGTGTTAATAAAAGGCAAGCAAAAGATCTGCTAGTTTGGAGTTGTTTCAGCAAGGAAAAGGGAAGAGTTCTTTAAGCATTTGAAATAGTTCTTTTACTTAAAGTGTTCTCGCAATCTGTGTCAGATACAATGTTTCAAAGAGCTTGGAAATTATGGTCAAAGTCCAGGAAGTGAACGAAAACGTCCGGTGAACATTTTCAATAACTGTAAGGTTATCTAAAAGCGAGTTTAGTGAAATTCGAGAGTTTCCGGTAAAAGATTGCTCGTGCACCCTGAATAAGTGATCAATCAGTGTGACGAATGGTGAAAACGGAGTTTGGATTGAAGCCTTACAAACTCTACGAAGGTAAGTTTCTTACTGAAGAAAGCAAACTCATGCCGTTCCCAAATGCTGAAAACTTTTGACCCGGGCCGCAAGATAGCGCTGGAAGAAATTCCTTTTCACTAATGAGCAGCTCTTCACCTTTCAACACGCTTATAACTTCTAGAACTATATAATCTACTCTATACACGCTTTAACAATTGTTGAACATCGACAGCGTTCAAATTCCGTCATGGTCTGGGGCGAAATTTGAGCAAACGATAAAAGGCTTCAGATTTTTGGATGAGGGCGCTAAAATAAATCAAAAAGTATACCAGCTGGACATTCCAAAAGCTGTTTTACTTCTGTGGGCCAATACAAATTTCGGCAACTTAAACTGGTCATTTCAACAAGACTACGTACCAGCTTACAAGGCTGAAAAGATAGTCTAGTGCCTGCAAGAGTGATGCAAAACGGACTTTTCGAACGTGATATCATCTGGAGATTGCGCACAATATTCGCCGAACCTCAATCCGAGGATGACAGTGTGTGGTCCATTTTAGAATCTAGTGCCTGCACTGAACCACAGAAAAGTCTGGATTCTCTAAAGCAGTGGCTTCGACGAAAATGGGTGAGATCAAAAGCAGAAGACTCGGGGTTCAGTGCAGAAAATTTCAGTGGGCATATGCTTAAAGAACTCTGCCTTTTTCCTTGCGCCTCTAATGCGCGGCGAAAGGCGGACACACTGAAACCAATTAATTTATTACTAAAAGTCTACTTTTATTATTATTTGCTTATTTATTTATTTTTAATAAAATTATATTAAAAATTTCTTGTCCGAGTTTTTCTGCCCCATTCTGTATAATCATTACATTTTTTATCATCATTACAAGTTCTGTTTAGCGATAAAATGGATTAATTTATGAATTTGTTTAAGTATAAGGTGAATGTTATTTGTTTTTTGCTCATTATGCTTTATATTTAAAAACATTTTTGAATATGAATATTTGAATATGTGTAAAGTTATAAATCCTTTACCTTTTCTGTTTGGCTGTACATTTGAACAATTCATTTGATTTTATCTTCAAATTTAGCACAGTAAAAACTTGCTATATATCATTTGTATAATGGTGTTCTAGTTCAGATAGAACACTTCATATGTATTTGTAGCTTAAACATACCCTACAATATGTGCTGAAATTCTGTAGTCATTGAAGATTATGATGTTCCAGAAATTAAGTAAAATACGGTTAAATACAAAATACCCCGAAAATGTCCACTTCCTGGATCTTTGCTCACATCAATGCTGATGATTAATGAAAATATTTTATATTATGTTTAAAAAGAAAATAGAATCTCATTGTTGTATGAATGAAAAAACACTGAAACTGCACCTCCAAAATGCATATAGGAGTTAGGTACAATGTTAAAATGAACAATGATGACTTTAAAAAAATTCAAATGCTTACTATTTAATTTTAAAAAAAATTTAAGTCTGACAAATAAAGTTGATTTGTTTGATCAACAAAATCATATTGTGTGTGTGTGTGTTATATTTAGTCATTAATAAAAATTTGTTAAATAATTTTGAGTAATATTTTCATTAATTAAAATTTTTGGGAATAGTTATTTTTCAATAACTTATGGATGATCGATGTTTGTAATATATATTCAAGAAATATTATGGGTGACCAGTGTTGAAGGGTATGCTTCAGTAATAATTTTATTGTTATCACTTATGAAGTATTAGAAACAAATAGAACAAAATTTGAATTACATTTGGTTCAAGTTGCATTGAGACTGAATACTTCATGCTGCTATTAATTTTTAATGTTATTTTGATGGCAACATTTCAACTCCAAGATAGAAGAATAGCCAAATGGTGACTCCTTAACTTCAAAAATTCTGTTATGTGCACAGTTCTGGTACATGTCAACTCTATTGAGACAAACGTCCTCCTGTTGGGATTGATAGTTTGGAAAGGAAACATTCTGAGTCAATGATTTTGCTATCCTCTGATTGGTAAAATTTATAGAATTTGCACTAAAATAACCTTCATGTATATTGAATACGAAAAAGACCAGCTTGTTGACCTGATGAAATTAAATTAAAATGTTTATCTTTTGTTACTTTTTTTATATTAAAAAACATTAATTTTTGTTTAATTACTCTCTTGATTTTGATAATTAGTGGATGCCAGTCACGCTGGTGAAGGGAATCTTGAAATTACTGTGAGTGGCCTTGGAAGGAACATCCCAACACAAGTGCACCCTCTCGGGAGTGCCAAATTTGCTGTTTCTTTTGTGCCTTCAGAACTGGCAGACCACTTCATCAGCATATCATTTAATAAAGAGCCTGTACCAGGTTGACTAAGAACTTCTTTTATCTTACTTCATAATTTTTTACCATTCTTCATGTGAATATATTATGGTGAAAGGAATTTTGTCTAACATTGTGGAGTAATTATGGAACAAATCTTGTACTTTTTAAAGTACAGAATGTCTGGCAATGTCAATTGTAATTCTCTTATAGTTTGTAATTAATTTGTAACTGTTCTTAGATATGGATTATATTAAGACAATGCAAGCTATTAAATTAAACATTCTACAAACTGAGAAATGTTTTTCATTTTTATCTAACCGCTATGTACTTGAAGTTAATTAATCTGAAAATTCATGTTAAGATAGATTTAGACTCTTTTTCAGCTTTTTTAACCATTCCATTAACAATATATCTTCTTGTTATTACTTATTACAAAGTAATGTGAACTGGCCATATTGTATATCAAATGGTTATTAGGCTTCCAGAGTCATGTTTTTTAATCTGTATTAATCTAATACCATTTTCATAAAAATGAATTCAAATATATTTTTAGAAAATGCACTTTCAAATTTATCATAAAAACATTGTTTTAGCGTTAAAAGTTTAATGAAAAATTCTTTTCATATTTATGGATTTCAGTCATAGATATTAAAATTCACAGATTTCACATTTTTAAGATCAGAGAAATAGATTTTAAGCAAAAACAAGGATTTCTTGTAACTGCTTAAAAACATCAAAACAGTTACAAATAATTTTTAGATAATTTCTTAATACATAATAACGAGGGTTAGTATCCACAATTAGATAAATGTTCAAAATTGCAACAATACCTTTCATTTTTCACTGTTTTCAAAATATGAAATGAAATATGTTTAAATTATCGCTATAGAAAATATCTAATATTTGCCATTGCTTCATCAGAGTAAAATTTCAAAAAATTGGTGACAACTATTTCCAGTATAGTAAAAAAAAAAGATAAAAAAAGATAAAAAATGTTAAATAGTTATGCATTTGATGAGGAATCTTGTGAAATTTGTGATAATGTCTTTTATTTTAATGTTGTTTTAATAATTAATAGGTAGCCCATTTAAAGTAAAGTTGACAGATTCTCCAAGCAAAGTGTCTGTATCTGGATCTAATTTAATTGCTGCTCCAGTTAATGAAACAACCAGTTTTCTTGTTCATGGTTTATCAGCCGAAAATCAGAATTACTCAATAGACATTGAAGGTAATTTATTGAAAAATGGTACTGAATTTTTATATAGTTTTAACGAGTTTAAATTATTACTACTGATGTAGTGGGTTTTTTCAAAACAAAATTTTTTTTGTATCTTATGAATAAATTGATTAATTCTTCTTAAAATTTGGCTTGAGTTCTTAAGGTAGACTGGATAACTGGAATATTAGTTTATTAATATGTTTGTGTATGTGTTTGTATATCAATGAAATTACTTATTTTTCTCTTATGAAATAATAAAATAACAGATAAGTTGCTAAAGTACTCTATATATAATTTATATTTTTAGTTACGGCTTGATTTTTTAAATTATTACTTTATCATATTAATTACCAATGAAACAAGTCAATCCCTGATGTGAAAAACCAAATAAAACTAATAGTAAAGTTGTATTCTCTCTTTTTAAAAAATATGTGCTCTATTCAGGAAAAAATAAGAGTAAGATTATTTGAACTGCAAGTAAAGTAATTAAATGTTTACATTCCAAAAACAGAATAATTAAAACTTGCTATTTATTCAGTTTCTATTTTCAAAAATCGTTGCAAAATGTGTTTGAAACCAGCAAATGTGAAATCATTTGAACATAACAAATTATCTCACTTGCTTTCCCAGTTTCTCTCTTTTGGTGGGGAATATGTAAGTAAAAAAAGCAATCAAAAATGTTTTGATGGATACTGGTTAATCAATTTATTAAAGTTAAAAATTCTCATTGTTATTTTTGTGAAGTGGTTTTGGAATAAATTTAGACTTATCAAAGCATGGTTCTTTAATAAAATCCTTATTGAATTTGCTTTGAAATTTTGTATTGACTAAAGATTTGAATTTAAAAATTTGGTGTAATTTAAAAGTAATAGTATTGTTTTCTTTACAATTTGTTTTAAATTAAATATAAAAATCTTCTTGATTATTGACTTACTGATATAATTAATGATTACAAAAATGTTTGTGAATAATCAGCTTTATGTTTAATAAACATTAAAATTGTTTGTTTTTAATTTATAGGTCCAGATGGGAATAAAATTCCTTACAAAATAAAGGAAGTATCTGATAATGCATTGAAAGTAGAATTCTCTCCTCCAAAGACTGGTGAGTAAATTTCTTCATTCTTCATTATATCATTTCTGCATTATATTCATTCTCTTTTAGTATCTTTAATTATATTATTCTTCACCCTAATTTTTTACATTTTTAGGTGATTATAAAATTCATATCCTTGTTAATGGAAATCCTTTGAGTGAAAGCCCTTTTGTAACTAAAGTTTATGATGTGAAACAAATAAAAGTGAAAGAAATTCCCAAAGGATTAGTAGGAAAGCCAGTTACTTTTATAGGTAAATATTTTCAATACCTTTTTTTCAAATTATGGCTGCATTTATCTTAATTTATTTAATGTTCATAAATATGTTTGTAGTTGAGACATCTAATGCTGGTCCGGGTAATTTGGAAGTTGCTGTGAATAAGGGACAGGTTGCTACTGTCCCCCAAGCACAAAGCCCTACTCAATATGCGATTTCCTTTACACCTCAAGAGGCTAAACGTCACATAATTGATTTAAAGTTCAATGGGGAAACTGTTCCTGGTAAGATTCTCTTTTTTTCCTTTAAGATTCTCTTTATTTAAATTTTTATTTGGAATATTCTTCTGTGTATTTTTATTTATTTGATAATGTTTTCTTTTTTACTTTTCATATTTATAAAAATCCAATCATATACTTAAATTGCTATGTAATTATTTAAATTTAAATTCAGAAGTAAAGATTGTTAAGTGAGAAACTGAGAAATAGCTAATTTAATATTCTTCATTCACCGAATATGACTCACATTTTTGTGAATGCTTTTTAGTTCCATTAAATATTTCTTTGTGTGTTTTATATATTCTAAGCATTCATATAAGGAATAAGTTGCTACTGTGAAAATTGTCATTTGAAGAATCGTGACTTTTAATTTAAATCTTGATCTTGGTAAAATCTGCTTTTTAGAAATGCATTTTTAATATTCTGTGGCTAAATTCACTTTTACTTATTTCTTTCATATTTAATAATTGATAGATTAAAAAAATGTTTTTAAAAACTACTTTGATTTGTAAATTTATGGATATTCAAGAATTTTAATCCAATCCACTAATTAAGTTCTTAAACTTTTTGATTAGATACTTAATATTTATGAACATTTTATTAATCAAATATTTGGATTATTTAGTTAAATTTCAGGTGTCATCATTTTAAAAGATAGTATACAATTAGCTAGTGTCTTGTATCATTTTAGTAAATACTAGCCGCCTTTGGCGACCAGTCGGTTCGCCAATATTAATGCCGACTAAAGGGTTAAATCATTTTTATATATAACTTGGTCTCATAATAAATTTTTCAGCAAAATATTTTTAAGCTTCAAATTTCGATAGTCATATAACTCACTTATACTATTATGTAGGCCTTAAACAGTCCTATCTTTGAACTCCGCATCTCTCTCTGATTTTCTATCAGTGCACGTACAATTCACTTTTAAATTAAATTGAAAATGATGAAACTTCAATTAATACAACGACCTCTTTACTCAATCTAAGCATGTCTTTAAATAAAACTAAGAACTGAAAGCAGAATAGTCCGACATTGAATATTTATGTTCAATACAGAAATTGAAACATTATAATTTTTTTTATAATTTATAAGATCTCAAGGAATTATTCAGGAAAAATTTCACAGGTTAATTGAAACCTTCAGTTTTTAATTTTATTTTTAGATGTATATAAATGCTCTCAATAATATTTTTTTTAGGTTTATAAATATATTTCAAAAAATTATGGTTTAAATTCCTTTGGTCTTATAGATTCATATTTGTAAAATATTCTTAATATTTCAACTTCTAAATAAATAAATAAGCACTTCTATCTTCTTCAAATCTGGCTGATTTATTCAGTTCTGAATATTGCAAGTTTAGAAAATCATCATTATCATAATCTAGACCAATTATTCTAGAGTAACCTTGATTGGCTTCTTTGAGATCTTGATAAAGTGATCTAAAATCGCCAGTTTTTACCTTAATAGTTATATTGAAATTTTCATAGATCGATCAGCTTTGATGATTGATTTAGTAGATTGGATTTTATTTAAGGACTTATTTAACTAAGGACTTTTGTCTCAAGAATTTATTATTGTTTAAGGACTTATTGTCTCAAGAATATTTTGTTAAATATGATTCACAGAGCAGATGATGTATGTAAAAATTTAATTCATCGGTATTTTTTCCCTAAATCTATAATTATATATTTCACTTGGACCAATTGCTAAGAGATTATTTATATCCCTCCCCAAAAAATTAAGAAATTAGATGTTGGGCTCCGATTACAGAAGATGCCTTGTAGATGTTAAGCCATATTTGCCTTAAATAAAATTGTGTAATTGGATTAGTACTATGTGCATAGTAAAATATCATAGAAAACGTTTCCATCCATTTATTTTCCAAAATTATCATGTTTCATATTTATTTCATTTTATATAAACACATGCCGAAAATGACATTTTTATATGGTTAATTTGGAATGATATTTGATTTATTTTTTCTCGTGAGAGAACACGATATTGTTTTGGTAGAAAGTTTTGATGTCTCTGAAATATGTGGGTAAAAATAGGTTTATATACTTTTACAAATTTTGCATTGTTAATTATTACGTATGCTTGTTTGAAAGGAGATGGGTTTTTATTTCGCATGATTCATTAAAATGCGGAGAAAAATTACAATCACGAAGGTGAATTCTTCGATTTGCACAAAGTATCTTCTTCACATTGCTTTTTGTTCTTCGTTTCTTTGAAATGACGTCATTTTAAAAGATCGTTTAAGATTTCTTGCTTTTAAATAATTAATCTCGCTCTCAGAAGATTATCGTTTGGTGCTTTTCTAAAAATTCTTTTTCAGTTTTCACTGTCGTAGTTTTGTAATATATTTTTAATTTTTAAATTTATTTATTTTAATTCCTTAGTTGAATTATTAAATTTGATATTGCAAACGATTTTCACTTGCATTTATTGTTTAAAAAATATCACATTTCCTATTTAATTATTTCATATAATCACGTGATGAAAATTGTATGTTTCTGTTTTAATTTTGGTAGTAATTAACTTTTTTTTAAATCAGAACTTCTGAAAATGTGATGGCAACATTTTATTGAAAGCTGATTTTTTTTTGAGATCCTCGAGAAGATAATTTTTTTTTTTTTTTTTGCGAAATAAATTGTTGGAAAAAACGATTAAATTAAATGTTTAAAAATTCATTAAAAATAGAGTTTTAATTCGTAGATCAAAACATTAGTATCATTGAAAAGCTAATTTTTTGCGCTTTAACTTGATACAAAAATTAATTTTGTGCTGTAATATTTTCGGAAGTTATAGCGAAAAAATGTTAAAATTAAGTTTATTTTTTAATTAATTAAAATTTTAATTAGAAATTCAAAAAAAAGGGCTCCGAGATGCACATTCCCGGCACCCAAGGTATACATATACCAAATTTGGTAGCTGTAGGTCGAACGGTCTGGCCTGTACATCGCCAACACACACACACATTGTGCTTTATTATAAGTAAAGATAAACCCTAGTAGTAGTAATCATAGAAAAATATATCTAGCATATCTAGATCTTATTATGTTTTACATATATTTCTTTTATGGATAATTATTTGAATATTTAAATTTATTTTCATCTTACACAGCAGCAAGGACTCATAATATCAGTTGATCTTGATTAATAGCCCATTGTGTAAAACAGCTTTATTATAATTCAATATTCTGCTTATGTGAATTATTTATGTAAATTTGATCAATTTATAATTTTTATTTTTGTGACTTATCTCACTTAACATGATTAGCTAAACTCATGAGGCAAAATTCACGATAAAGACGATGTGGCATTGACTACTTCAGTTGGTCAAAGCTATTTTGGAACATTTAGGTATTATGATTCTAACTTTCGATTTAACATATGGGGTACATTAAATATTGTATTCTTGGAGGACTTCCAAGAGAATTTGATCACATTTAAGTGTCACTTTTAGAAAAGTGTCTCTTTCAATCACTCTGTGTTACTCATTCAAAAGTTCACATTGGCCTACCAGATTTTGAAAAGTTATGGCTAAGGCAGTTTCTGGATAAAATCTGTAAGTTTCTGATTGAAGTCTCTCTGTCTGTTTAGTTCTTTTAAAAATTTAAATAAATAAATATTGCATAATAGAAAGATTTTCATCAATTGACATTAATTTTTTGCTACATGAAGGATTATGTACATGGATTTAATATTAAATGAATAAAAAAATAAAATTTAAAATAATAAGACTTTTTATTATTAGATTTTTTTATTTCACATTATATATTTCTAATTAAATGTGGGAAACATTTTTAATATGTGTTATATGTTAGCATTAAGAATGATTAAGTATAAAATTTTCAAAAAGTAACATACTTCTATTTTTCACAGGAAGTCCATTTGAATGTCATGTTGTAGATTCATCCAAAGTGAGGGTGAAAGGGGATGGTATAGAAAGAGTTCCTGTAAATCGCCCTGCTCAATTTATTATTGATACAGGCGGAGTTGATGTTGGAGAAATTCATGCTACTGTAATTGGTAAGCTATACTTTTATTTATTGCATCAAAATGACTTAAAATATGGTTTTGTATTTGGTTATAAGTATTTATATGCAAATAAACATTTCATAAAGACTAATGGAATACTACTTAACCAGACATTATATAGTTGTAAGTTCAATGTTTTTAAGCAACAGATTTAGTATTTATAGAAATTACCTTTCTCCAAAACGTTAATTTTTTGACTCCTGGTATCTTTTACTTTATACTTAGAAGATGGAAAAATGACATAAATAACATTGATAAGGTATTGGTTCATGTAAGTTTCTCATGACAACTGAATATAAAATTTTCTGTTCAGTAAAATTTTGTGTTGACGGAAGTGATCTACAATATTTTACAATCTGAGCACAATTTTATAATTGCCATAAATCTGATATTACTAATATAGTTTCTTTTTGTTTGAAACAATTTTTTTCATGTTTTTAAATAAACTTCTTATTGTGAATAACATAAATGATATTTGAATTGTGTACTTAATTTATGTAGTTTTAATAATATTTGTAGTTTTATAATTTATATTGTTAAAATAATATTTGAAGTAGTTTTATAATTTATGTAGTTAAAATAATATTTGAATTCTTTTGTTTTGAAATAAAGGTACAATAAATTATTTCAAATTACAATATTTGTAAATTTAAAATCATAGTAGTGAGATTTTTAAGGCTTGTTTTTATGTTAATTACATTTTTTTAATTTATTATTTGAAATTTAAATATATATATCTATATTTTTTTCCCATGCTGATCCAGGAGTCAGGTTAGTTTGAAAGTATTTTATTGATAATTAAATTCTCTTTTTATTTTTATCATGTTATTTCATCTTATATAAATATTTTTATCATTATATTTTCTATACATTTATAATAGTGCATTTAAGTTCATTTTCCTTTTTATTAAAATTTTTTAAAATACTACTACGTAATGGAGTGCCTTTCCTTAGATGAATATAGCATTTCTTTTCTATATATTTGTGATGCTTTGTACTATTTAGGACATAACATTTTTTAATTATTTAATATTTTTCTATCTAGGGATGGAATATTATTTATAATAATAAACAAGCTATACTTGGACAGCAAATTTGTATATGATTGATTTGAACATTCTATTTTATAAACATTTGTGACGGCTTGATATATTAATCGTTTTGCTGCAACCAAAATTATATAAATCTTATTCTAAGCTGCCTACCAATGTTTTTTTATTTATTTCATCACAATAAGTGCATTATATAATTGCTAATATTTTGAATTTTAAAAACTTTTGTATTGATTCATAGAGCTATGTTTTACTAATTTTCATTTGCCATTTGTAAATCTATAAAATTCGTTAAAAAAATTCTTATTATGGCAACAGAAAAATAAAAGTGTACTATTATATATCAAGTACTCTCTCTCTCTCTTTTAACATTCAGATATTGTAGGTTTACTATTATATAATTTCGTCTCTGTAACTGTTAAGATTAATTAACTTACTGCAACTATTATATTTATAATATACCTTTCATTTTTCAAGTACTCTTAAGAAACTGGTAGAAAAGTGTTTTCAAAAATGAGAGTGACATTTTAAAGAATACCTTTTAATTAAATACCTTATATTCTAGGTCCAAATCAATTACCATTGAAATGTTTTATACATGGAAATTATCAAAGTGGTTATAGAATTGAATATACACCTTTGGATGTTGGTATGACACATTTTGCTGTTCTGGTTTATAACTTTCATGCACAAAAGAAATATCTATTTCAAATTTAATGCAATAGTATTTGAAATAATAATTGATAATAAAGTTATCTACTTTATCTGTTTTATTAGGTGATCATGCTGTTGATGTTAGGATCGATGGTCAACCTGTTGCTTCTAGTCCTTATCTTGTTAAAGTGTATGATGCATCTAGAGTCAAAGTAACAGATATTGTATCTGGTGTTGTTGGAAAACCTGTTTATTTCAACAGTAAGCTGTACCTTGATTAAGCATTTGATTAAAGGAATTATTGTTTGTGATTGATTAATGTGCATGATAGTTTTATTTGTATATCAAAAGTCTGATACATTGCAGATTGAAATTTTTATTTGTTATTTAGCATTTCTATATTTCTTTTTTTGATTTTTAACTATTGATATATGGTATAATAATTATCATGTTGAAAAAATATTTTTGATACACTTTCAAAAGTGTTTTTTTTTTGTTGCAACATATATTTATTCAAAATGAAAATTTTTTGAATATGAAATGACTGATAAGTTATATAATGGCACAATGAATTCCTTTTAATCATATTTTATTTTTTATTATTCTTTGTGTATATGTGTTAAAATTAGTTTTTAAAGCATCATATTAATCTGAAAGAAAGGATCAACATCATAATTAGTGGTCTATAAACCAAAGTAAAATATTAATTAAAATTTTCTAAAGGAATTTTGATTGATCTTAAATTATTATTATTAGTATTTTAACATATAGAGATAATTTATAATCACTCAAAAATTGACTTCGTCATTTTTTTCTTTTGTGACCTATATAACGAGTAATAATTACCTTTTGAGTCAATCCTTTACCAATTTACTTTTGAGCCTAGTGGAATTTAGTGTAAAATATCTCTTAAGTTGCATAAATAAAATCAAGAAATAAAAATATGTGTGTCAAATGAAACACAGATGTTTTTAATATAAACCTTACTGCTAATTTAAAATGAAATGTTGTTGATTTAAGGGTTTTTTTTATTTATAAATTTTTTCTTAATTATTGGAAAAATTGTTTTTTAAAATTTCAAACTTGGCAAAAAAGAAGTGAGATGAGTAATTTGAATTTTTAATTATTAATAAAAAAATTGCTTTGTAAAAAGGCCTTGCAATTTTTCTGGCTTTATATAAAATAATATTACAGTTAAGTGATATTTTCACTATTATGTTGTGCAACAAATGTGCACTTCCAGCATATGTTCCTGCTGGTATTATTACTCATGCATTGCAGATAATTAATTATATGAATTGGAATTGTCGATTCATTTAGAATAACATCAAAAGATATTGAGGAACAAACATTTGTTATTGAACGCTTGTCTTACAATGACTTGTTTTCTTTGGAGGACAGGCTCTATATATAGATAGGAAATCTTTTGTTCTGCTGTAGTATTATTGTTTTTATTCTTTATTTAAAAGTTATATTTAATTACTTTTTTCAGTTGATGCAAGCCAAGCAGGTGCTGGAAATCTAGAAATTATTGTATCAGTTGGTGGTCGAAATGTTCCTAATTATGTGCAATCAGAGGGAAATGCCAGATTTCGAGTTAATTTCAAACCTACTGAAGCTCAAACTCATACATTAAGTGTTAAATTTAATGGTGAACCTGTACCAGGCATGTGCTAGCTTTGTTCTGCTTATCAGAAATTATATTACAATCTTAAAATTAATTTTTATTTCTGAATTCTTCTCATTTTCCACAGGAAGTCCATGTTACGTAAAAGTAACAGATAGCAGCCAATCGGTTGTGACAGGATCATCTTTAAGAATGACATCATTACAACAAGGAGCTCATTTTACTGTTGACACCAGGAATTTTGAAAATGGAGTTTGCAAAGTAGTTGTTACAGGTAATATTGTAATTTTAAACAGGAATTGCATGCATTTCTATTATTTTTCATAAATATGAGGTTTTAATGAGGTAATTAAAAATTTTCTTCATTTCAGATATGGCATGTTTCTGCATAAACACAAATTTTAGTGTTTCTGCCATAAAGCTTTATTATTATTTTTTTGTTATAATGTTTTTTCTAAGCCTGTATTATTTCAATTATAAGTTAATATATGTTAATAATTTTACTTTTCTTAATTCACTTGTCACATTTCTTGACTGAAATTTTATAATATTCATGTAATGGGGAGTTCGAACAGCCAAACAAATTTAAAGGGCATTTTACAATTTTTGATTTCCTTTTTAATATATTATTTTAAATTATTGTTTTGATCTACTCTTGAATAATACATAGCATTTTAATTTGGTATAAATATTTTGAAAATTTCTTTAGAGGTTAATTTCTTTAAAAAATCATTTGCTGGTTGTAATCAAATATTTTGTCACATTGTAATTGCTAAAAAAATTATATTTTGGAAAGTTAAAAATTGATCTCTAAATTCAATAATAAAATTTATTTTGCAGGGCCAGCTACCAAGCATGTGCCTGTGACTGTGAAAAAGACATCTAGCACTACTTTTGATGTTAGCTTTAAACCCCAGGAAGTTGGCAAGTGATGATTTTTAATATTTTATATAAGTTAATTTTTCTTGTTAATATATTCCAGCGTGGTAATAACTGTTGAGTTTTTTAGCAATTAATACTAATGTAACTTTTTCTTTTTCTTTTTACATTTGAAATAATAATTTTGAATATAAAACAATTGATGTGTTTTAACAAATTAAACATATTTTGTTAATTTTTTGACTTTTTAATAACATTGCTTAAGTTTTACTTATTATTATGCCTTTGGAAGTTTCTTGTACCGATTTATTTGTTTTGGTGAACTTATGTGATTATTAAAGTACTATTTTATGGAAATGATGAACTTATTTTGGAATTTAAGTTATAATTTCCTTAATTAGTGTGAATTTTAATCATAAATACATGAAAATAAGAACAAAAAATAGGCTAATTATGTTTTTATCGATAAATAAATTAATCATTGCTCCTTTTTCTGAGACAATTTTAGTTAAAAAGTGAGAAAAATATGAGAAAGTTAATGATTATTTAATTAAAAAGTGTTAGTAGGATTTGCACTTTATGAGATGGGGCTGATGAAACTTTAAGAAAATGTGTTATCTAATTTTATTTTGAAATTAAAAATTGGGAATCTTAATAACTTTATTATTATTATATTTTTAGATTCTTAAACCAATTTATTTAATTCTGCTCAGATTGTTTTATTTATTTATTTTTATTATTATTGTTAGGTCCTCATCAGGTTTTAGTTACTTTAGATGATACACCATTGCCTGGAAGTCCATTTCTTTGCAACGTGTATGATGTTTCAAAAGTGAAAGTTTCCAAGTTAGTTCCTGGAATTGTTGGCAAACCGTGCACATTTCAAGGTGAATTAATGGATTTTTTCCTTTTTTTTAATAGTTAAATTGCTGGATATTTTTACTTACATTTATATCTTTATTTTAGTGGATGCATCTCATGCAGGGGAAGGAACTTTAGAACTTGTTGTAACTACACGGAAGTCTTCGGT
The DNA here is from genome assembly GCA_026289955.1 of Argiope argentata. Taxonomy (NCBI): domain Eukaryota; kingdom Metazoa; phylum Arthropoda; class Arachnida; order Araneae; family Araneidae; genus Argiope; species Argiope argentata. The sequence goes on from JAOUZG010025848.1 coordinate 3,446,276, forward strand.
GAGAGCAGAAGTTTCTATGAAAAGTCGTGGACTATATGATGTAACATTTGTTCCTCAAGACAAAATATCTCATTATGTGAACATTACATTCAATGAAGAAGATGTACCAGGTATGTAATTCACAGCAGTTCAATTGTGCCTTTTAAAGAAAAGATTATTATTTTAATAAAATTCTCAATTGTTGGTATTTTTTTCCTTAAATAATAAAGATGAAAATGAAATCTGCTATGTATATTTCAATGCATCATGTCAGGACATAATTTCTTGAACGGCCAAGCACCAGGTGCTCATGATAGTTAAATTATATTTTTATTCTTTTTAATTGTTTCGTTGAATTAGTCGCTTTAGTATTTCAAATGATCCAAAAAACTTTGTCTTGAATTTACTGTTTAAAAAAATATCACATTTCCTATTTACTTCATTTTATATAATCATGTGCTCAAAATGTAATTTTTCTTGGTTTTATTTGCTGTATTCATTAACTTATTATTATTTTTTTAATCAGAGGTTTTATAAATGCAATGGCAATGCATTATTAAAAGCTGATTTTTAGGTGCTTGTGCAGATAATAAAATTTTTATTTTTCTCTTACAGATTTTTATTGACGACAAAACCCTCATCCCAAAAACAATATCATGTTCTGACATGATTAAAAAAATCCATTGCACAGTTGATTTTATTTTTATTATTAGATCGATTATTATAAAATTGTTGCAAATAATTCTCATGAAAACTTCTGGAAAATTTCTGAAGCTTTTCAAAACCTATGAAGCTAAGAATTCTAAACTGGTTCTCATTCAAAGGTTTATATATATGTGTATAGGAACAAAATTTTAAATAATTAATATTTTAATTTTTCATATTAAATTGCATTTGTAGTTTTCACTTTATATTTAAACATGACCAATTTGTTAGTGGAAATGATTATAGACCATGCAAAATACTATTGCAAATCTTTATATGATAAATTATAAAATTGAGAAATATGTTATTTATATTTCATAATTAAAAATCATAAACAGTCAAGAATAAAATAACAACAGGATCAAGTATGTAAAATGAAAATTAAATGGAATTATTTCTGTTCATTCTCTAAGGGCCATCGTATTCTTAACAGAGTAAATGAGTTTAAATTTGTTTTCCACAAACATCTTATCATAGTAATTTAGTAATCACCTGTCTCTTTTCTGGACATCAAATTAATGTTTCATGCCTATTTTTAATTATTTCTATATCAACACTGTATTTTGCTTCTCCCATTTTCATGTAGCATATTATAAAACTGATTTTTTGGTGATAAATTTTTAGTAAGATCATAAATATTTTGGCTCTTCCTAATAAAACAGAAAATGCAAATGACAAATTCTGAATATGAACTGAGTTAAAATCTCGTCCTTTCTCATGTAATATTTTTTAAAAAATCAGAGGTGTATTACTTACTTTGTCATTTAGCATTCTATAGAAATCTTAAAAAATGCAGGAAATATTATTTAATGCATTGTCAAATAAATTTTCTTCTTCTTCTTCTTCTCTCTCTCTCTCTCTTTCAGTCTGAACCTAAAATTATTATGTGCTTTTTCTATGAAAATGTTTACCAGTTGAATAAATGTTTTTTATAATTTTTATTTATTTGATGAAAAGCTTTACTCCCCACCCCCTTTTTAAAGTGGAGCATTATTTTTAAGGAAAAATAAAATAATATAATGTATTGCCATTTTGTTTTATCTTTTTATATATTTATTGAATATTAACTGGATGAAATAAAATTGGCATATAAATTTTATTAGACAAGTTTTCATCATTTTATAGGAAGCCCTTTCAAAATTGAAGTGCATTCTCCTACTTCTGGGAAGGGATTGATAGCCAATGGTGAAGGCCTGAAACAGGGTTTGGTTGGATCTACAAATGTCTTTGACATTGAAACTAATGGACTTGAAGGAAATGTTGAAGTTAGAGTTACAGGTACTCATAAACAGCGTGTTAAATAATTTAACAATCATATTTTCATTATTTAATATTTAATATGAAAGAACACAAGAAAAACATGTCTTAAAAATATTTTTATATCATCTGATTATGTGACAAATATCAAAATTTTTTATGGGATAACTAGTTTATGTAAAACATGGAATATATGCTATCTTTGAGCCATTTTTGTTAGAAAGGCTTATTTTTTTCTTGCTTTTTTCACATTTACTTTTTTTATGGTAATAAATGAGAATTGACTTTATTTAATAACTTAATAGTTTTTCATTTCTTTTTTATCTCTCTCTCTCTCTCTTTCTTTGTTTTTAATAAGTATTTTATTGTTTCTTCCAATTCCATGATTATTGTTTTATATTTTAACTATGGTAAAATAAAATATAAAGTGGTTTGAGTCTTATTTTATATAAGATCAATTGAAATAATTGGAAATGAATTTTTTATACTTAATCATTTTATTTATTTTAGAATAAGACATTAAAAAGGGAGAATATATCTATATTTTTTGTGGTTGTATAAGTGTGTTCTGCAGGGTCATTAAACATTTTTTTTGGAAATAGTTTATTAATTAATCAGCTTACCTAAAGTAATGTTCTCAATTTTACCATAGTTTCTATTGTAATTAGAAATTTATGTTTTGGCATGTAATAACAATAGTAAATTGATATGAGGAGAATGATAAAAACTGTAATTTTGAGGCAATCTTTTTATTAAAAATTTCTTTTAATTTGCTTTAGTAATAATTTTTTTTCAGTTCTCTTTTAATATACCATTTCATAGAATAATACATAATTAAAAAAATGGCAGAGTATTGCATGACATTACCTGATAAGAAAAATCTGACTCTACTCTGAGATCTGAAAGTATAACATTTATCTTACTCTTGTTCATTGCAAACAGTACATTAGCACTGATTTAACTTATGATTTCAGTCAGATTGATTTTTCTCACACATGTCATTTAGAGTTGACTACCATCTCTTCTATCAGTCCTGCAGAGTACAAGAATTAGGTATTAATTTATGTGCTTACCATATTATCAATCAAAACTATGTAAATTAATTGAAAAATCGGTCATAGTTTGTTTGAAATGATTTGTTTTCGCAGAAAAGAGTTAAAATCGCCATCATTCTTTACATTTTATTTTTATTTTAATGATTATTTTATAGCTTTTTTGCATTAATTTTCTTCCATATTTGATGGGAGATGTTTTAGATCATCAGTAACAGCAAACTTTAATACATAACACATTCTTTTATATTATCTGGCACAATACAAAAGAGGCAAGATGATTACTGCTGCTTTCTTCGATTTAATATTACTTCCTACAATATAATGGAACATTCCAAATACATAAAACAATATAGACTTTTGGTATTTTAAAAGCCTGTTTCAAAATACCGCACAATAATAATTATCAGGAGTAATTGTGACCACTGACCTATTTCTATAAAGAAAATTCAAAATCGAAAATTGTTCTTAACTATTACATTTCATATCCAAGATAAATATATTACTTAGTAACTTGAGTATAACAGTATAGAGGTTATGTTTTATGTTTTTATGTTTAGCAGGTTTTATGTTTTTAGCTCTAAGTAAACAATTATTATAAAATAGCTTTGTAAAATGCTATAAAATATCATGTATTTCTACCAAGTTCTCTCCAGTTCATACTGCTGTCATCATTCCTGTTTATGTTAAGGAATATTGCTATTAAAAATATTTCAAAAGAAATCAACAAATTTTTTTAAAAAATCTAAAATTAAGAAAATTTTGCTAGAATTTCTTTTCAATTAAGGATTATTTATTAAAATTTTCAGTGTTAATGAAAGATATATTCAAATACAAAGATAAGATTTTTATGAAATAAAAATGAACTATTGTTTTTACATGAGATTCATTTGATGTTTTATGAGTTTTTCAGGTTTTAAGGAGGATTTTAGCAAATATTGCTCATTGTTAAAACAAGATAATATTAGTATGCTTGAATTTTGGGGATATGTGTATTTTCTTTTTCTTTTCTTTTCTTAATATTTATACACCAATTAGAATTTCTTAGTGAATTTCCATTTCAGATATATGTTTCTTATTAATCATTATTGTTTCTCTTTCCCCTCTTAGGACCTAATGGTTCTTTTATACCAGCATCAATTCAAAGTGTGAAACAAGATACATACCGAGTTGAGTACCAACCCCACGAAATAGGGACTTATAAAGTTGAAGTTCTGCATCAAGGAAACATGATATCCAGCAAACCCTTCTTGGTGGAAGTATGTGATCCAAGTAGGGTAAAAGTCATGGATGTTGAGGATGGAATCATTGGAAGGGAACAGACATTTAAAGGTATAATTTTTTGCCATATTTTTTGTTTAAAAAATTAAATTCAATTGAAAACTGGGAAACTGGATAGCTATTCTTTTTTTTTATGTGAATTATATTTTTATAAAATGCCAAATAAATGAATGCTATATAAATGTGTGTGAATTTTGATATAATTATATTTGAATTGAAAAAGGTGTGTTTTATTTTAAAAAATGATAATATATTTTTTTCAAGTCTTTCAAAATAGATTTACTGTTGCCATTTGTTTTGCTTATTATAAATTTTAAATGCTGCTATCAAAATCCATTGGAATTATTATTATTATTGTTGTTGTTGTTTTTCATGTATATTCTCTCAGTCATTACGTTGAACTTAATTATTTAGAAACCTATTAAAAGTATCAAAAATATTTATTATTTGAAGGTTGTATCATGCTTACTTATTAGACTGGGTGAGTATCACCATTTTTCTACGTTAAAAATGACAATAATAGAAATTTCAAGTTATATTCTGGTCTTTTCTTTTGAAATGCATTATGAAATTCCATAAAAATAACTGAGTAATCATGAAAGGTTTTGCGAAAAGATTTAAATGTATAGATCTTTTACCATATACATTATTTATTTCATTATCATGCTTTATTTGTCATCTGCATCTTCAAAAATACTGATCATGCTTTTAAAAAAATTCCTCTATCAGTTTTTTGTTTTAACAATTCCAAATATCTCTCCCACAAATGAACTTTAAAATTCTTTTCCAGTCTAAAAATTTAAGTACATTATATTTTCAATAATGGATATGCAAATCTCATTTTTTAGCTGAATTTTTTAAAATTAAATTTTATCATTAAATATTGTTTGTAAAACTTTTTTTTCTGATTACATATGCTTTATTCATCATTAACTGAAAAAGCCAATTTCCTTACTTATATACAAATTCTTAGTTAATTTTTTGTTGTCTTTTCTTAAAGCAGAAAAATCTCAAATATGACATATAATATATTTAAATAAAGAATGTTTTTCCCCCCAATGTATATTTTTTAATCTAGTGGATGCCTCACGAGCTGGCAGGGGCAATTTGAATGTCTCCATTACTGCATCCAACAGAGATGTGAAATACAGTGTGCTAGAAATGAGTTCAGGGATGTATCAAGTGACTTATGTGCCCCATTCTGACCACCCACATAAGATAGATGTTCATTATAATGGACATCAAGCACCAGGTGAGAGTTTGTTAAATGAAATTTAGCAAAAATACCATTAAACAAGCTTGAATTTTAAGACAAGGATAAGAGCTGGAAATAACTTAAATAACTTAAATAACTGGAATAAAGGAATAATTGGAAATAACTTTGGAATTTCTTGCTTTATTCTTTGCTTACGAATCAAAGCAAACACATTAAATATTCAAGGTGATGACACTTCGATTTCAAAATCCAGCTTATGAATTGTATATGCTTGTTGAAAATTGGAAGAGTTTTTTAATACATATTGGAATTTTGGACGAAGCGAAAAGAAACAATTGAATGCACTCAGTTGAACTTTAGAAATCATTACTTATAATAAAGCACAATGTGTGTGTTTCTGTTGGCGATGTACAGGCCAGACCGTTCGACCTACAGCTACCAAATTTGGTATCTGTATACCTTGGGTGCCAGGAATGTGCATCTCGGGGCCATTTTTGGAATTTTTAATTAAAATTTGAATTAATTAAAAAATAAGTCAAATTTTGACGTTTTTTCAATGATACTAATGTTTTGATCTATAAATTGAAACTCTATTTTTAATGAATTTTTAAACATTTTATTTAATTGTATTTTTTTTCATCTATTTATTTCGCCTAAAATAAAAATAAAATTTTATCTTCTCGAGGATCTGAAAAAATTCTGCTTTACTAGCCCTTCTTTTCCACGCCGACTCCCTATGAGAGTGGGCCAGTCCATTCATTCAACGGGTAAGATAAGAAGAGCGGCAATTGTGTTGCCAAATTCCATTTGCTACTAAAATTTCAAAATTAAACTTTCAATTATTTTAAAAGAAAGTAATTTCATATGCATTTTTAATTGCAACATTAATTTAATCTTGAAATGAAACTTTTACCAACTGAAATATTTTAAAGTGTACGCTATTGTAACTATGATTAAGAAAGGAAATAATTATTATTACAATTAAAAATGCAATTTTATATGCATTTTGAATTGCAACATTTAATTAATCTTGATATGAAACTTTTACCAACTGAAATATTTTATGTGTACGCTATTTTAACGATGATTAAGAAAGAAATTAATTATCGAATAGATAATATTATGAAGTTTAAAATGGTTAAAACAATTTAATGAATTCTGAATTTATTAATAGTAAATTTAAAAATATTAAAAATATTTCTCACACTTTAGCTTTTTATAATTAGTAAGATGGCAAAGGAAGTGGATGAAGTCACAGCAAACTATGAGTTTTAGTTTCGTGTTAAACTTTGGATACTAGGGGGCAAAGGCCATGGCATCTATAAGTCCCACGATTTGAAATTAATAAATCAACAGTTCCTGTATCATTTAAAAATATTCCTTTAAATAGACAACTTCTGCTATTCCATTGAATATTAACTATCTTCAGATAATTCCATGCATTAGAACAGTATATGCACATACCTAATCAATATTTTATGAAGCATATCTTTTTATATAAATCTAGTTCTAACATAATAAAATATTTGTATCCTGTACAGCTTGCAATTCTTATAAACATATTGAACAACATTTCATAAAATAATTACATTCGTAAATGATTGGTTTTTATTTGCATAAAAAATTTTATATGCCAGCTATTATTGCATTTACTAATAAATAAATTTTCAGTTCCCGAATAAGAGACACAACCACTTCCCCGCTTAAAATTTCCACTCTTTTTCCCTCGGAGCAAAATTTTTTTCCACACATCTTCTTATCTTACCCGTTGAATGAATGGACTGGCCCACTCTCATAGGGAGTCGGCGTGGAAAAGAAGGGCTAGTTTCAGCTTTTAATAAAATGTTGCCATCACATTTTCAGAAGTTCTGATTAAAAAAAAGTTAATGACTGCCAAAAATAAAACAGAAAAATATAAATCCCATCACGTGATTATATGAAATGAAATAAATAGGAAATGAATAATATTTTTTAAACTATAAATTCAAGAGAAAAATTTTCTTGATCGTTTGCAATATCAAGATTACTATTTCCCTTAAAGAATTAAAATAAATGAAAATACAAAATAAAAATATTTTACAAAAGTGCGACATGTAAAACTAAAAAAGAATTTTAAGAAAAGCACCAAACGATAATTTTCTGAGAGCGAGTTTAATTATTTAAAAGTAAGAAATCTTAAACGAACTTGAAGATGACGTCATTTCAAAGAAACGACGAACAAAAAACAATTGATAAGTAGAAGCAAAATATTTTTGCATTCGCATTTCTTTTAAATTTTTAAAATAATGAGAAATGTTTTGAATTGTTACTTTTACTTATGTGAAGAAGATATATTGTGCAAATCAAAGAATTCGCGTTCGTGATTGTAATTTATTTTAGCATGATTGTAAAGCTATGCTGGTAAAAGAAGTCGGCATTTTTGAAAACACATCTGCTTTCAAAGAACCATACGTAATAATTAATAATGCAAAATTTGTGAAAGCAGATAAAAATATTTTTTACCCGCATATTTTGGAGACATCAAAGCTTTCTAATCAAAATAATATCATGTTCTCACATGAGAAAAAATAAATCAACTATCATTCCAAATTAAACATATAAAAATTTCATTTTCTGCACGTGTCTGCATAAAATTAAACAAATATGAAACATGATATTTTTGGAAAATAAATGCAATGAAACGATTTCTATGATATTTTATAATACATATATTACTAATTCAATTAAACAGTTTTATTTATGGTTAATTTGGCTTAACATCTACAAAGCATCTTCTGTAATCGGAGCCCAACATCTAATTTCTTAATTTTTTTGGTAGAGACATACATCTCTTAACAAATGGTTTAAGTGAAATATATAATTAGTAGATTGAGGGGGAAACGTTGATGAATTACGACTTTTAAATTTTAACTTATACCATCTACTCTGTGAATCATATTTAGCAAAATATTCTAGACAAAATAAAATAAATAAGTTACATTCTAATCAACTAAATCAATCATCAAAGATGATCGATCTATGAAAATTTCAATAAAACTATTCGATTAAAACTGGTGATTTTACATCACTTTATCAATATCTCAAAGAAGCCAATCAGGGTTACTTCAGAATAATTGGCTTAGATTATGAAAATGATGATTGTTCTAAACTCGCAATATTCAGAACTGAATAAATCAGTCAGATATGATCGTAGAAGATAGAAATATTTATTTATTTATTTAGAAGTTGAAATATTAAGAATATTTTACAGAATAAAAATCTATAAAACCAAGGGAATTGAAACCATAATTTTTTGAAATGTGTTTATAAACAAACAAAAAAAAATGTTATTCTTATGTTATATACATCTAAAAATGAAATTAAAAACTGAATGTTTCATTTAATCTGTGAAATGCTTGTTGAATAATTCCTTGAGATCTTATAAATTATAAAAAAAAAACTATAATGTTTCAATTTCTGTATTGAACTTAAAACATCAATGTCGGACTACTCTGCTTTCAGTTCTTAGTTTTATTTAAAGGCGTGCTTGAATTGAGTAAAAATTTCTTTATATGAAGTGCACTTCCATCATTTCAACTTTAGTTTGAAACTGAATTTTACGTGCACTGATAAAAAATCAGAGAGAGATATGGAGTTTAAAGATAAGACTGCTTAAGGCCTACATAATAGTATAAGTGAATTACATGATTATCGAAATTCGAAGCTTAAAAATAGTTTGTTGAAAAACCTATTTTGAGACCAAGTTATATATATATATAAAATTTATTTAACCCTTTAGTCGGCATTATTATTGGTGAACCGACTGGTCGTCAAATGCGGCTAGTAATATATAAGGCTGGATTACAATTGTCATGGTACAGCTTCAAAAACTCGCCAATCAAATTCCGATTTTCTCCTGAAGAAGCAATTTTCTTTTTACTGGCCAATCGATAGAAAGTTTTGCTATTCAATCACCTTTAAGTACAATAATATGGGAAACATAAGAATTATAATTCATTAGTTGTTACCAAATATCTTATACTTGATGACTTTAAAAAAAAGAAGAAACCATCTCTCTTTCTTCATTGAAGTTGTTGATTTATAAAAATATAAAATTTTGTTTAGCCAAAAATTTGTGAGATTCAAATGTGATTGAATTTTTTACTAAGCCCCTAAAAATATTTATTTTTTTATTTCTCTTCTGTATTTTATTGTTGAAATTGTATTAAAATTTTGTTCTTTTAGAAGATGGTATTCACCTCAATCTGTCAATATTTCATACAATTATACAATTTAAAATTTATTTTTTGAAAGGTAACAGTTATCTTTCTTTCAGGTTGCCCACAGATTGTAGAAATACGAGATCCAAGTCACTCCATTATAGCTCATGGTTCTGGTTTGAAAGCCACTCAGTGTGGGAAGACAGCTTCCTTTTTCATTGAAACTGGAGGATTTGGGGAAGCTAAAGATTTTGATATTATTGTCATTTGTAAGCCCTGTTTCTTTTTATTGGGCGATTTAAAGTAATATTTTTCATTAGTTTTCATATTTAAAATACATATGCATAAAGCACATTTCATTATTATTAGGCTATAACTGTCTAAAGTCACATTTCGTGGTATTTTTATCTGTATCAGACTGGGTTTCTTTGTAATACTTTTAAAATCTTTACAGCATATTCCATGTGTGAAATCATTGTGTACATGCTATGATTTTGGAATTAAACATTTTATATATGTTTGCAATTTTTTCAAATACAAATTATAGTTATTATTAAGTATGTATAGTTTAATATGTAAATATTGCATCATAATTTGTTTGGTATATATTTTAATAATTACTTTATCAAAATATCATGAAACTAGGTTGCAAGACCTCCAAGAAAATGCAGGGATATTTGAAAATTTGTATGGGAACTGCGAATTTTAAGTTTCTTAGTTTCCCCCCTAATCTAAAAAGTGCTGCTCTAGCAATTGCAGGAATAAAAGATTGTAATCATAACTTTTTAAAAAAATGAAGCAGTACCATTCTTGATTGTGTAATTCATAAACTTGCTCCTTTTTTACTCTCTCTGATTTTTTCTATACATGTTTGCTCAGTTTCAATTTGTGAAATAGTTGTTCTTTTTTCCATAAGATTCCCAAATTGTCACTAAGCATGCAGGAGATTTCTGTAATTGTGTGGAAGATTAGAATGCAGGAACATTCAATCTACAAAAGTAGCATGGTGTTGTTGAGTCTACCATACTTGTCTTAATTGAATGGCTTGTTTTATTATTTGAGAAACTGTGAGCTTATTCAAATAAAATTAGATAACTCTTAAATATTAATTCATTACAAGTAGATTATAAAACTTTTTAAAAACAATGAGCTGCTCAAATTTTGTATTTAATGCATATTAGACAGATGAAATAAAATACATTTTGAATTTATGTGTTTGAGAAGTTAAGATCCAATTATTGCAGCCTATTAAAAAACAAGCCTAATTCATATGGAATAACACTAATTTACTAATTATGCCAAAAGAAGAAAACATACAAAAATGTGTGCCAGTTCAAGAGTTAGTATTGATGATTTGCTTAGTATCTAAAAGGATTGCAGGAAAAAATGACATATCAAATCCAAAAACGTAATATTTATTTTGGGAAAAAACTGATTTCAATCTTTTTGTTCAACAATAATTTAAGGAAAATCAACAATAATTTAAAAATAAACTTTTATTGGCATTAAAATGTTGTGTTATGTACAGAATTTAATCCATTGAATGATAAATATAAAATCTTTGCTGAAAGTGGAATAGTTAAAAAATGTAGATTAGGCAGTACAAAAATGAATAAATAAAAAAACGGGAACCTTTTGTAATAATCATTAAAAATTTTTTAGTAAAAAAAAAAAAACTTTAGTAAGTTTGAAGTTTAAAGTAAAAAGTTAAATTTTTTGAAAAATAATCATTAAATGATTTATATCCAGATAAAACAAAAAATGTTTTCTATTTTATTTCACCTCAATCCTTAATCTTTAATTGTGACTTACAATACAAGAGCAGTACAGGTAATATATCCTCTCCCTCATAAAATATAAATTTTATCTTGCAAAATTCTAGATCATAAATGAAGAGAAAGTGTCTTTTTTAAATGTAAATATAAACTTAATATGCTATTATTTTATATAATGTGAAATTGTTGCTTTCTTTTCTTTTCTTTTTTCGTTCCTTAAAATCATATTGCATTATAACTGGCACAGAGTGTTATTTGTGCATTTTCTGTTATCTTGCATGTATTGCTAAATTAGACTTTTCATATTCCAGATTTGTAACCTTGTGAAAATAATAAACTAAAATCTTTTCTTAGTAGAAAAGTATACTATATTACCTTGTAAATGGAATTAGCTATTTGTTTAAGCTAGTATTTAAACTGCAATTGACAATCATTTAAAAAAATGTATCATTTAGATCAATATTGCTTTTTACAAATATGTCAAAAATACTTTATAAATTCTAGAATTTAAATGTTAACATTGCAAAATGTGAATTTTTAAATGAAACTAAAATTAACATTTTGATTTTTTTTTAAGCTCCCGGTGGTTCACCTTTGCCAGTGAAATGCTATCAACAGAAAGATGGTAGTTTGTTAGCTGAGTGGCCTGCTCAACTAGCAGGTATGTAGAGAATTCAATTAATTAATCTCTTTACCCTTTGATGCTAAAACTTAGAAATATTTATTCATTAAAAATATATAAAACTTCTATTAGATGAATTGATATTCTATGAAACATTGCAAAATTGTTGGTTTGATTATTTATGTAGTGAGAACAACATTTATTTGTATTTTCTACTTAATCACCTTTTTAGGCATTGTAACCATAATCTCATGACTTTAAAAAGATCAGGTTCGAAATTGTTTTATCCATAACTAGTATTCTGTACCCAAAAATTAAGGAACAGTAACACTAGGTGGATAATTCTTCCCCTCCCTCACTTTACGACGAGAAGTTAAATATTTCATTGCCAAAAATCTTTATTGCTATGGAACCTTTTTTGTCAAATATTTTTGTGCTTCCAGTTTGTAATTTTCACTTCATTAGATAGAATATTGTTACAAATGAATCAGAAGTTACATTTTGCATCTTGTTTCTAGTTGATTGATTAAGAAATCAGGAAAGTGGTGTAAATTTATAGCTTTTGGTACTTTTATCAACTGTTTTGATGAATTATTGATAGAATTTAAAGAAAAGTGAAGATATCAATGTTTATGCCAGACTGTGGTGTGCCATTCAACATTTTGTCCCAATTTAAATTTTATCAAATACTTAAATAAGAAACTAACATATTTTTGTACATGCTTTTATTTTTTCAGTAAAAATTTGCCAAGATTTTCTAATAATTATGTTATATTTCTTTGCAATAATTTCTTATCTTGTTAAAATTAATTTAATTTAATAAAATCGTAAGCAGCTGCTGTTATTCCTTTTTTTTCAATATATGCTGGCTGCAAAGAGTTGCTTAGTTTTAGTCAAAATTATAAAAACTCGACGTAACACAACGATAACAGCAAACGCAAACACAGCTCACTAATCCGCTAGTCTAGCGAGACGCTTCTCTTCTGAGAGGGGAAAAACTAAACTAACTAACTAAGGATGGGTTGACGGGGCACCTAGCTCCGCAGGAGCTTATCCCAGGTCTTGATGATTCGTTAGCGGCATAACGAGACGTATCTATACTTGATACTGTGAGGAGACCTGTTGATGTTGAGTCCATGACGGCGAGAGTAGAAATGAGGACAGTGCTGTGAGAACAGTTTGTGCAGGAGTGTAGGGGAGGAGGCGTTCAATCAGAAGAGGCCTCTGCATCCGTGTAGGAGTGGGGGAAGTTGGTCAGGTCTTGGTACGGAGGAAATGATGACTGGTGAACTGGCAGTGAAGAATTACAGAAATTAATCGATGAGGGCATTTAAAATAATTAACTTCTTTTCTTCCTTATTACTTGCAGTCTTGGCTTTTCTTGCAGCTTCTATCAGGGTGGGGAATTTTTGTAGGATTTCTCTTATGTCGCGTAGGATTTGGAGAGTTTCTAGGAGGGATGATAGTTCCTCTTTCTTGGGTAGTACTGGTACATTATTATCCTTTTGGGCTGGTGGTGGGGGGATGCTGTCAGGTTTATTTGGTAAGGATTCTTTGGTGACTTCAGCGTAAGATGATCTGTTATTTCTATTGATGATGCGGGGAAATTTTTGACAACCTCTCCAGGCGGCAGTATGACCTCTTTCACCACAGTTGACACAGACCGGATCTTTTAATTTTTCTTTAATACTGCAGTCCCTAGTGGCATGTTCTTCACCGCATTTAATGCATTTGGGCCTGAGATGGCAGTTTCTGGCTGAGTGATGAAACCCTGAACAATTGTAGCAAATTGTTGCAGTATTTTTTCTTTTGTAACTCTCCACTCTGATTCTTAGATGTAATAGGAATTTTTCATTATATATATTCATAGTTTCTCTTGATTTTTTGATTTCGAGCAGGAATATGGGATAGAGGGTCTGGTTTCGGAAGTTTTTGAGTTGGGAAATTCTAATGACTTCATAGTTTTTGTTGCGTAATTCGTTGGCTATGTCAATTCTTTCAGTATTTCCTGGCAGTCCTTTTATGATGATTTTAAGCGGTCTATCTTCGAAGCTCTCAGTTAAGATAAACTCTTGTTTCTTCAGGGTAAGCAATTCTATAATTTTGTTTCTGGCATCTTCGGAATCTGGTTGTATTTCTATCATATTTCTGACGAATCTGTTTGAAGTATTTGGGTGGCTATTTTGTATTTCCTGAAGAATGAGATTATAGTTGGAACTAAGTTTGAGGTTGATGGGAGCTGGTTTAGGAATGCTATTGGGCTCATTTTCAGCTTGTTCTGTAAGTATTTCAAATTTATTCGATGTTTCCATTGGAACTGTTACTGTGTTTAATTTGGTTTTCTTGGCGGCTTTCTTGGGGCTGACTAACTGGAAATCATCTTTTTTACTTCTTTTGGAGGTATTTTCTGCGGGGTCAATCTCCATTTCTTTGGAGTTGTCTGAGTGATTGTTATCCTTTTCAGAGGCTTGCTCCATCCTATCTCCCCAATCTCTAGATAATTCAGTAATTTCTTTGAGCCTCGGCATTTAAGCACTAGATGGCGCCACTTGCTGGGGTATCTTGTTTACTTGTTGTCTGAAGTGAATCTAGTTTTCCCTGCATTACAATTGTTGTTTTTCGGTGTTGTTCTGTGTGAATGGGCTTCAGATCTTGAGTAGGAGCATTCTGAGGGGGTCTGTGTTCGTTGTACTGAACTTCCCGCTTTTTTCTAAGACCTTATTGAACATTTCCATACGGTTTGGAGAATTCTGAAAGGCCTCTAAGGATAGCTTGTCTTCGGCTTCGTTGAAGACATATTGACACTTCTTCATAACATCCATCATCTCTCCCATAAATTCATTATGGCTTCCACTTTTCCTCATAGCGTCCATCATCCCGGACAAGCGATCATTACGTCCGCCTCCTTCCATGGCTGGAGACTGAATGAGAGCTAAAAAATTTGGGAAAAACTAAACTGACTCTGGCTGTATAGTCCTTATATAGCCAAGGAAGCGCGTGCCTCGAAATACGCGAAACTTCTCAAAACACCGCACGAAATCCAACGGCTACTAGACTATTCTTTTCGCCAAACCAACCAAACTCACCAAACTTCGCCATCTTTAGCGAGTTTTCGCGTAGAGAAATGAACAAATTAGAATCTTTTGAACAATAGATTACTTATAATGCAGTTGTTAACTTATTATTCATTAATGATACAGGATAAAATATCATAAAAATGTGTATTTTGGAGTTAATTTTCTATAACTATTTCTTTTATCCAATTTTTCATTTTTTCATTTTGTTGCTTTGAATCCAGAAATTTTTATTTTGTTTAACAGCTTTTGAAAAGAAATTACATATTTATTCATACATTCGTAAGTAGAACACAAGATTGTTCAAAGGTGTTAAAAAAAAACTAATAGACATGTGCTTAAACTACATAATACAAAATTTATACAATTGTTCTGTTTCAGTTAAAATGTTTAAAAGTAAATTGAAGTCAAGAAAGTAAAGCATTGTAGGATTCTAACTTGTTTATAATTTTATAACCAGTTCTTGATTGCCGACTTCATAATATCTGTAGAATTCACTGATGTTTGTTTTTTCTCTCTCTAAATTTTCATACATTGTTTTAAATATAAAACTTTATATTATTGTCTTTTATCAAAACTGTAAAAATATTTCAAGAGGATTGCCACCTCACCGGGAGAACTTGGAAAATTCGACTAAATAAACCCAGGAAAATACAAGGAAATTTGAAAATTTTCAAAAAAAACTGGAAAAATACAGAACATTTTGTTTCTTCTTATGTTTTTCCACCATCCAAAAAATGGCGATCTTTTACAATTGAAGAATAAAAGATCGTGATCATCGCTTCCAAAAACGAAATTACACCATTGGTGACTGTAATGCGGAAACTCGTTTATTTTCTATTCTCCCCCCTCTTTTCTGTACAGATCAGTCCGGTTTTGATTTGTGTGACAGTTATTCTTTTTCCATAAGATTTCCGAATTGCCACTAAGAGTGTTCAAGATTTATGCAGTTGTGTGAAAGATTAGAATGCATTTCTGTGGCGGGAATAGTAACATTCAATCTGCGTATACACAGTAGTGATATTTAATCTCTCACACGCAAATTTATTGAATTGTTTATTTATCATTTGAGAAATAGCAAGCATATTCAGAGTAGATGAACAAATTTTTTAAAATAAGGAGCTGCTCAAAATCCGTATTCAGTGCGAATTGGGCGAATAAAAAAAATTATTTATTTTGCTGAAAGGGTTCGAGAAGTTCCTCAAAATTCATTTGTTTCCCTTTGTAAAAAATAATAAGACTAAATAATATGGGTAGACAGTCAGTCATTAGTCATGCCATAAAAAAGAGAATCAAAATTGCGTTTCAGTTCAAAAAAGTGGTGATTAATATTAGACTTTGTGTCTAAATGAATCAAGGAGAATGTGATATGTCAAGTTCGAAAATAAATCGATTTCAGACTTTTTAATACAAGAACAATAATTTAAAGCTGAATTTTTATGGTCATTAAAACTTGTTCCTCGTCCTTTAATGCATTCTACAGTATGTCGAAGTATTTTCAAATATGTTCACTGAAAGTGAAGTAGCTAAAAAATATATGTTGGACCGTACCTTATATGTTAAGAATTAGCTCTATGAAACTGATAGCTGAAAAATGTACAGAAATTGATGCCCAAATACTTGAATTGGCAAAAGTGAATAATTAATATAACTTTTGTTTTGTAATATTTTTTTGTTAAGTAATCATTGAGTAGTTTGTATCATGATACAAAGATGTTTTGTGTTTTGTTTCCCCGAGTTCTTAATTTTGTGTGACTTACAGTTAAAGAACGTGGAAAAGAATATATACACTCTTAATATATAAATTTTGTCTTGTTAAATTTCAGATACGGGAGGTCGAACAAGGTATACAACTTTCTAATATTTACATATTCGGATAAAACACTTCGAAACGAATATTTTGTATAACCTGCTTGGTCCCCGAAATATAGCTTAATAATCTAATTACTCGGAGAACGTTAATTACAAATCTGACCGTTTGTATTCCAAATTACAATGCGTACTACGATTGCACAACATGAAATCTTTCCTAAGTGGCTACTCAAACTCTTGGTGACCAATGAGAGAAAATGCGTGCTCTGGAAGCGAATATGCAAATTCCCAAAGTGGCATATAAGGCCAGAAAACAGGTTTGTTGAGAATAAGCCGCGCATTACTCGCAAAGAATTTGTATACTATAAGCATTCGTTGCGATTCTGAACTGAACAAATATTCGATTGATTGAGCATCATGTGTTTGCAGTGTTGATTTATAATAAATTGCAATTTCCTGTGGTGGTGGGGAAATTCTACAATCACCACAACATAAACAGCACGATGATCAAAAGAACGTAAGAAAGATCTAAGGTGACCGACATTGTATTAGACAGTTTGCTAGTGATGGGGGAAAAGAGAGATGCGTGCAAAAATGGATGTTAATATTTAGAAAGTGTAAGAAATGTGTGAAGCAAATCCATCAATTTCGGTACAACAGGTGGTACGACAACACGCCGTCTCCGAATGCACGGTGCGTCGGATAATGAGAAGGGATACTGTTCTGTCCCCTTAAAAAATACAAATCAATCTGTAGCGATTGAAGGTCGCGATGTGTACCCGCGATGCTAGAAGCCGAGTAACATGACCATAATACAAAGGTCGACTTCGGTATCGTAGATGTTATCTGGCTTATAAGACTAACGCTACAGTACTCCTCACCAGTGAGTCGGCGAAGAAGCGAACGATTTTTGTATTGCGCCAAGCGTTATGGCGAGTTTCTGCTTGGTCGTCAAGTGAGTCTGACGATTTTTGTTTGTTTGTTTGCTTGCTTATGCCAGTTGAGTCTGACGACTTTTGTTGCGGGTAAATGGCGCATCGACTGTTGCGGAAGGTTGCGTTGTCAAGGTCACCAATGTAGCGATTAAAGGTCACGATACGAACCCGCGACGCTAGGACCTGTAGCCGAGTAATGTGACCATAATACAAAAGTCGACTTCGATATCGTAGATGTTATCTGGCTTATAAGGCTAATACTACAAATCAATTCGATTTATATTGTTCAAGGAAGTTTGATTTTGCAAGCAAGATTATGACTGACATTTAATGTGGAAAAATTGATTTTAATCGTATCAGATTCAGTAACGAGGCGAACTTCCATCTCAAAAGATATGTTAATAAACTGGACTGGAGGTTCTGGGTCTCTAAAATTCTTCTTAAGGCAACAATTCGGCCACTGCACCTATTTAGGCTTGCAGTTTGGTGTGCGTTATCTGCCAAAGGTATTATTGGGCCATTTTTTTTTAATCGCAAATGTCACCGGTAAAGTTTATTTTGATGTATTGAATGACAGTCACATTCCATCCTTGCATGATATAGGCAAGATAAACGGTTATTGGTTTACGCAATGATGGTGCTGGACCTTATCGCACTCGACAAAACTGTGCTCTTCTAGCTTAACATTTTCACGACAGACTGATCAGGTTGGATTCCATCCACAAGCAATGCTGTCGAGTGGCCACCTTACTCTTCGGATCTTAACCTGCGTGACTTTTCTTATGGAGACGTCTGAAAGACACAGTGTATGTGACACAACCCTCAACATTGGACGACCTGAGAGCAGTAATTGAAACAGAAGTCAAGGAAACTGGAACAGATGTTTTGAAAAAAACAACAACAACAACAACAACAACATATGCGCACTTCAATTCCATGTCAATTGCTCGAACAACCGACATTTCAAAAATATATAGTATTAAAAATTATCTAAAAACATTGATTTTTACTCCCCCCTCTTTTCTTATTTTTTGAAGTTTTCATGGCACAAGCTTCACACCTCAATTAAACTATGTCACTATATTATGAGATCCACATGTTATTTACATGTGGGCATTAAAATACTCGCCGTGACGTATTCTATCCGAATCTGAAATATTAAATGCTGCATATTTTATTTGGCACCCTGTAATAAATAAAGAGAAATCATTTCTTTTTTTTTTCTTTTTATCCAAAAATCGTTTTTTGAAATGTGTTATAATTTCAAATAGTGCTAAATTGTTGTTTCCTTTTCTTGATTTTTCCACTCTTTAAAATCGTATCGCATTGTGTTTGCACATGAGTGCTGTTTTTGCACTTCTCCATTTCTTGAATATATGTACAGGGAAAACAGTTTTGAGTGGCAACCTTGTTAAATGGGAGAAAAAATGAAAATTGTAATTGTAACAAGTTTACTCTTTTGCCAAAATATTTTATTATTCAGTTTTGATGATTTTTTCACAACATTTTACCCTGCCTCTTCCCTCCACCACAATAACATGTCCTTATACAATTCTTTTTGGATTCATTTTTTTTAAATATCTAAATCATTTTTAATTCTAAACAGAAAATAAGCTAATTAAATTAGGATAACTTATAGTTAGTAATTATTCTTACTGAGAATTTTATATAATTAAAAAATTCATATTTGATTAATTATTTCATGTGTTACAATTTTAAATTTCATGTAGGAAATCACAAGATCGAAATTTTATATGCTGGGAAGCCTATTGCTGGATCCCCATTCTCTTGCCAAGTATTTGATGCTACTAAAGTTACCTTACAGAAAATCAAAACTACTACTTTTGCAGTTGGAGAAAATATATCATTCACTTGTAAGTATCAAAATAAAACGTCATGGTTTTTTTTTTTAATTGAAAGGTTTGAAAATCATTGTGGAACAGTAAATGAAGAACATTTCTGATCACTGCTTGAAGCAAACTTATTTTGCATATTTTATGTACACAATTTGTGGCTAAAACTTGTATATTTTAATAACTAAATTTAAACAAAGCTGAAATTTATTTTTTATTTCTTTTACATAAATATCTTGTGCAAAAATATGTATCATAAGCTTAAGCATATTATAGAAAATATAATATAATGCAAGATATACTTTGTAAGGTTTGGTGGATCAGAAGAATATGAAAATGCTGCTTATTTTTCAGAAATAAACCTTAAAAAAATAATACAAAAATTCTACCATTGAAAAATGATGACCAGTGTGTATTCATGTAAAGAGTCATTTTTATTTAAAATGTTTCCTTTTTTAGTTTTCGTTTTTTAAACTACTTGAAATATTAATTCATCTGAAAACATTAAT
>JAOUZG010025848.1:3482268-3505248 GCA_026289955.1 Argiope argentata
CATGTACCTGATCAACTCTCGTTCCTTTTAAATAAATCAATAATTGTGTTATTCTTGAAATCCATTTGCCAGTTTTGTGTAACGGGCTTTCATGGCTGGCACTTCTATTGTTAATGGGTTCATTTCCCCCCCCCTTGATTCTTATAGCCTTCTTTTACTTTCTCGTTAAAGTATTGAAATTGTTAAAGAAATCGGAGTGGAAATTTTGAAGAATTTCCAAATTACAGACTCCCTGAGTTTAAAAAGCACTTTTGGAAAATGTTTGTCTGTCTGTGACAAAGGTAACTTAAAAATACTCAGATCTTGATGAATGAAATTTGATGTGAGGTTTTTTTACACCGAAACCTATGGATTTCTCCAAATTTTGTACAAATTCCGTTCAGAGGGAGTCTGTCTGCCTGGCTGTAAGAATGCAAGTTAAAAAATGAAAAGTGAAAGATGGATAAAATTCGGTGCACTGATTCAACATTTATAATGTAGACTCCCATCAAATGTTGTCTCTAAATCTAACATGGAATTGACTTTCTATTTCAACTCGAGCAGGTGATTTCAATCGATTGGGGAAAAGGCTAGTAAAGCAAATATTAGATTTTCGAACATTATTGATCGCATGTCATGGAAATAACCGCCAAGAATCTCATGATAAATTCAATAAAAAAAAAGCCAAAGATTAATATTGTATAACTATTGTACGCCATTGTCATGCAAAGGAATGAGCGGTTCTTTATTAGAGAATGTGTGAGAAAGTTTGGGGGAGACCACACTCTCTGGTTAGTTATTGTGTCCAAAAGCAAGTTTTATTTTAGAACTGCAACGGAAAACTTGCATAACTCAATTCGCTTTCTGTTCAAATTCATGTAACCTAATGAGACATTTACCTTTTCAGAGGCGACATTATTCACTACTAATGATGGAATAATTTATTTCTTAAAATGACTGCAAGAAATCAAACCATCTGGCGAAACATTCGACCTGGGCGCTGTCGATCGAAAGGAGGAAACTCACTTGTCCCACTGGATTCATATCCAGCAAGCGCCAACATTTCTTTGTTGTGCGCTGAAGGAGAGCGCCTTTCGTCACGCATGTGAAACTTCGCCCAGGATCATCACGTCTCTCATTATCATCGTACGACGGTCCATCTTTTAATTAGATGAAGCTGAACTAAAAAGAACAATTTATGTAGTCAAACTTTCAGCAAAAGCAGAACGGGTTTTTTAAAGGCATTGAAACTATGCCGGCATCTTGGCCTAGATTTAGCTTTTCTTCCCCGTAATCTGGGCGTCCCGGGTTCAAGTTTTGGTTCAGACACGGTGTTCTGTCTGCGAGATTTGTGAAAGAGCCGCGATGTAAAAAGGGATTGTGCAAGGGAGTGTGTGAATGTCATCTTCATAGGAGACCCTAGGGCTCTCAGAGGTCTTTACTCCTCAGAAGCTACTGCACCCCTCTTTATCGATAGTGCACAGGTCTTTTTTCTCTTGGTCTTGGTTGATGTTCAATATAAGGAGGATAAGCAACTACAACATAACTATAACAGAGCCACGCTGTTGTTGGAATGTGAAAGGGGCCAACATCTTTACTGGATTTTTTGATAAACGAAAGGAAATTCCTTTCATTTACCAATGTTTCGATTTCTTAAATTTTGAAATTAATGTTCAGTAATGACCTTTGTGATATCGCTTGATCCAAACTGCGATTTTAGAAATTAGATTTCTGAGTAACTTATTTATTCTCCAACAGCAAATTAATCAGAAGTTTCATAATCATAAAATTCGAAAATCACTTGGTGTGAAACTAATAATTCATGTCAGAAAGAAAACAAATGTACGCCTAAATTTAGCTTAATGTATTAAAATCTAAACTTTGATGTAACTAGTTCAATTTTTACAGCCATTTTAGAAAATATATTATTGAATAAATTTTGAAATATAAATGCGTCAGAATAATTATTTGAATTCCACTTGTTTTTTTTAAATTATGCACGAAGTATTAATAAATACAGAACGGCACAATAGGTAACGAATTAAGAATTTTAAAGTTTAACTTAAATGAATGATTTAACACTTTCAACGCAATCGACGAGATAATCTTTCAGATACTTACTTCCATTAATATTTAATATTTGTCTTTCAAGGAGTTTTTATCTAATTCATCCTCAGGGATGAATGTATCGAGATTTTAAAAATAATCTTTTTGAGGGTACTAATTTAATTTCAAATTTTTTCCAATTTAATTGGAAGTATCTGAGAGAAGACAAATCTCGTCGATAGCCTTGAAGGAGTTCAGAGATGTACTTCAACTGAGTTTCATAACAAAAGTTGAATCATTTTTAAACAAGCGCATAGAAACTGACAAGAAAGTTATACACTGTTGTCTGATGAATCATCAGTTTTATATCTGATAACCATGAATTTTCTAGGAGAGCTGTGCGTTTTTAAATTACCTTTCAGGATAAGTATTGGGAAAGGAGTTCGTTAGGTGGGATGACAGTTGTGGGAATGAAATTTATCAGCTGCCATCAATGCTTTCAATTCAAAATACCTATTTCACATCTATTGTGCATGTGTATGGTTTATTTCCTACTTCTTGTTATTCCATATGTATATATATTATGTTTTCCAAGCGATGTGCCCGCAGTCTTATAGACTGTTTAAAGGTAAGCTGCAATGAGAAGTAAGTTATTTGCAATACAATCTTTTTTGTTGAAAAATTATGCTTGGCAAGAAAAGGTTGAAATTCAGCTGCGTCGAACAGCGATTGTTTCATTTGCTCAAAATTATCACTGGAGGGATCTATCTACTTTCTCTCTCTCTGAGTCGATTCATTTTTATCCTTTCTTTTCTGTAGAGTTCTGTGCCAAAGCCCTGTTTCAATAGGCTGGGAAAAGGGATTTATACAAATTTGATTTTCAGAAACTATGAACGGCTTACCAAGGATTGAGCGCCAATAACTATACGATGCATTTAGTAAAAATGCCGAATTCACGGGAAAGTGAGCCATTGAATGGCGCTACTACGCAAGTCGCTCTCTGAGACAATGCCTTTATTAAAGAGTGTGCGAGGAAGTTTCGGGACGACCACTTTTGTTTTTTTTAAAGTTCCGATGACGAATTCGGAACTGTATTCGTTATAATAGTGCTTACATAAGGAAGTCTGAGACTTCAAATCCAATCCGATGCCAAGTCTGACTGTCAAATGAAATCCTCTTTATTTCATGAGAAATGCGCAAGTTTGCCGATCCCGGGTAGGAGCACCGAGTGCGTGATCCTAGCATTAGGACATAAGTATAGTTAGCATGATGGTATAACTATTTAGCCAATGGTTGTTCTTAAAACTATTTTTACTTATTTATTGCCCATGACATACGATTTATTCAGGAGCTGGAGGGTAAAAGAAAAGGAAACAGAGAGAAAGTTCACATTAAAAAATTTCGTGAAAACTGGTTTAAAATCAAGTTGGCATCGAAATGAAATCAGTGTAGAGGAAAGTCAGTAAGTGGTCTCTCGGCTTTGTCTGGGAGTGAAATATATCATGTTGAAACCCGAATGGTTGTTCAATTGAACCGCAAAGAGAAGGAGTCAACTAAAGGACGCATATTAAAATTTTGTAAGATAATCATTTCATATGTACGACAGCATTCAGCAGAGGGATAATTTGAAAATTCTCAGTTTGTACAGCATCAACTGTATCAAATAATATCCAAATTAGAAACACATTCACATATTCAGATGATGAAAGGGTTAATACATACAATGTGTTTTTGCTTTCATTATTATTACCTGTCTTGTATTATGAAGGAAAAATTAAATAGTTGCTTTGAGACATCTTTTTAACTATTTGACCATTTCATGGAAAGCCTAGTAGAAAATTGAATCGTTTTAATCTGAATTTAAAAATAAGTTTATTTTAAGCATTAACTGGCCTCCATTACCTATTTTTCGATCGGCTACTCATTTTCCATTTTAATGGAATTAATTTAGTCATTTGTTAAAAACTTCTAATTACTGACATGCTGAACCACAATAATCGTGACGATAATAAACATTATTTTATATTTCGTCTGGTGAATAAAAATAGCCGTTTCCAAAAGTTATCAATTCTTTTATTGAAGCGAAAAATTTTCAGTTTCTTCTGTGAAAGTTTTGTTTTGAAATATGCAATAAAAATAGAGGGCGAGTGAAGGAGGCAGGATTCTGTTAATCCATTATTCGATCAAATTTTCTAGTTTCGGGGATTACTTTTTTACCACCCGAACACAATGGTTTAATTATGATAAAATTTAAAAAATACAGACTATTTGAAATATAACGGAATTCTAAGTAATACGTATCAAAGGGACCCAAACCTTTTTATAATTTTCTGGGAAAAATCTTTTTTCTTATCAAAAAATTGAAAGAAAAATATCGAATCAGAAACAGAACTAATGTTTACTAATTATTTAGAGGCACGGCAGACCATGTGGGCTTAGGCCTATAGTACCAATATCTTCTTTCATGATCGAGGGCCCTGAGGTGCTAGGAATATGTTCTGGGTAGGTGGCTAGCCTAACATGGAATCCCAAGTGTACTTGATCCTCAGTTTATTGATAAACTGATGACAGAGCCGACTAGGGGGTCGAACCTCGGGCCTGCGCGTCGAGAGCTTGAAGTGCTATCGCCGGATTTCTATCATTTTAACTATTGGAAATAAGATCTTTTTTCCAATCTTTGATCAAGAACTGAGCCAGCTTCACTGTGGAAGGGCGATTCGCGCAGGCGACCTGGCATAGGGGTAACGCATCTTCCCCGTGATTTAGGCGTCCCTGGTTCGAGCTCTGGTTCGGGCATGGCCGTTCCTCTGTGTTCTATTCGTAAGGTGTGTGAATGTGCCCCCCCGTAAGAAAGGGGTTGGGCAAGCGAATGTGATGAGTGAGTAGCAAAAGTCGTAGTCTTGACCCTAGTTGGCGCTGCTACAAAACAGAGGAATTTCTAATTAGGCTTAAATCGCTGACTGCCTCAGCTGTCTTGTCCATGGCAAGTGTTATAAGGTACAAAAAGGTATAAAACATGGTGATTCGCATGAACATCATGTCAGTGGATGAGATGAAAGCAAGCGAGCTTGCTAGTTGTTCTACGTACGTGGTGTCAATTCTGTTGCACGTGCAGTAAATCTACCGAAGCGTCTTCTTCATATTCTTCGAAATTGTCTTAATTCTAGGCCAGAAAAACAAAGTCACGCCGAAGGAATGATATGGAATTCCTAGATGAATTGATCCACACACACTGCGACACATTGTAAGCTTTGACAGGGCAAAACATAAAAGATCGATGCAATAAGCACTGACTCTACTTGGGCGTAATAAACGACAGCAAAACCACTAAACTATTTTTGAAGACATTTATCATTTTCGAGGTCTCTAATTACAATTCGTTTGCCCACAGTAGCATGCTTATCACTTCTACCACACTCTTTCACAAAGCATTCCAAAATCTATTCACCATTCGATATAGCAATGTATGTAGAAAGCCAAAAATGTGGCATAGAAATCGTTCTCATTATCTATATTCGAATGGCAGTAGATTAATGTAAGGAAACCATGGGAGGAATTTCAAGACTATTTCATTTATTTACAATTGCATTAACTTGAACACTTCTTGTAGTTAATTGATGAAATTGTAAAGTATTATTAAACGTATATATATTTTGAAAAAGATTCGCTGAATAAATGAAAAAAGTACATTTAGTCAGAAAAAAATGCTATAAAAGAAGTAAGCTTCAAACAGAAATTTTAATCAAGCTTGAAAACAGTTTAACTGTCACCAGATGACTTGCTTATCCAAATGGATGTTTATATTTTGCAAAACAACAAAACCTTTACAATTTTTTTTTATCATTTTAAGATTTAAAAATTACCTTTTTGATGAAATCAGTTTCATTTCCACGTAATTTTTATGCTTTGATTATTGCAATTTCAATAATTTTAATTTGCTTAATTCAAATTGAAAGAAAAGGTTATCCTGGAATTCAAAGCCATTCTTCGTAAAATTCAGTCAAATGCATTTTCCAATCATTAACTACATCATCAATTCCAATCATCAAGGAATTTCACAGAAATCACGCCAATCATTTATTGTCGAATTGCAGCAGTCAAATTCAAAGACATGATCATACAAGTTTTATATTGCTTCCTTGGGCATTTTTACATCTGCATTGATTCCTACGCTTCACTTGGATAAGTTAATGGCTGCGAAATATTGTTAGAAATACTCTGGAGAGCTCTCTATAACATCAAAATATACATCCAGTAGGAAAGAAGTGAAAAGTATTCAAATAAATTAAAATAAAAAATTTCATCGAACCCAAAATGAGTTTATCTGCCACCAGGTAAATAAGCGGCATGTTTCTCTAAAGAAATGGACGCTCATATCTTCCAGAGCAATTATTTGTCAAAAATTGTCGTTTTATTTTCTCAAGATCCAAAACAAGTATCCTTTTAGTGGTATCAATTTCATGTCCGAGCCATTTTCCCTTAATTTTAATATTATTTTTAATTCAATAGGAAATACGTATACACGTAAAAATGTTTTTAAATTTTAAATGTAACCCAATCTCATCCATCGAGACATTCAGTCGGGTGCTTTTACCTATCTTTAGTTCTATAGCAGGATTTCCACTTCTGTTTTTATTTCTTAATCAATGTACTTTCTAATTTGCAATAAATTCATTCAATTGAATTCCTGTTTTGCAGTCTTATCAAATAACAGGGTCTTTTTTTAAAAGTACCTTCCATATTAATTAGTTATAACCTAAAAATCAGTCATCTAGGCGAGCAAGTCGTAGCTGGAGGCGGCTCGTTTTGAATACCTTGCCAATTTTTTAGAATAGAAGTAGAGATCAGTTCTAATTAGTTCATATTTCTGAGGATCCACTTTTGTTGTTATTTTCTGCTATTATTTTTCAGTTTATAATTGCAACTATATATTCGACAAAAAATTTGATTAACGGAATGACATCCCAATAGATTATAGGTTCCAGAACTGTCCTGTCATGGTTTCAATTTGAGCATACGGGTCACTTCTGGAATCCAGAATAATTTCTCCCTAAACGAGCAATCATGAACTAGAGCAACGGTGTCGTTCAATGATGTTCTCTTGTTGGTAACGTGTACCTGATACTCGCCATATGAAAATCTGGAGAGAATCAGACTGCAAGCTAAACATGGACTCTTCAGAAAACATCACGCAAACCCACTAGTCCACAATGCATACTCTCTATTCCGTGCTAATTGCAAGCGGCAGTGAGTTGCAGTAAGTGGAACCCATACAACAGGCCTACGAGCATGTAGTCCAATCTGCCCTAAGTGTCTGTATATGGTTTGCCTTGAAATTTCCGTACCAGTGGTTGAAGAGAGATGACGAGACAGTTCTGATCCGTCTGTTTCTTTTGGCAATAACTTTCAAATACCGGTCCTCATTCGTCGTTGTAACTCGGATGCAATCAGTGCTGTAACGTCTAATCACATTATCAACATTTTGGAATCATTGCCAAAGCCCGGAGAGGATTCTCTGGGCGATTCCAAGTTCTTTGGACTTTTCCAGCTGGATACGACAACATTCCAGACGACCGATAATTCTACCACATA
Source organism: Argiope argentata (assembly GCA_026289955.1). Lineage (NCBI taxonomy): Eukaryota > Metazoa > Arthropoda > Arachnida > Araneae > Araneidae > Argiope > Argiope argentata. The sequence goes on from JAOUZG010025848.1 coordinate 3,489,886, forward strand.
AAAAATCACCCAAATGCTTCCTTTGTGTCATAACTTTGACGCTATTGCACTGAAAGTCTTACGAAGCACTTGCGAACAATTTTACTTCTTTGCCTTTATTTCTTATACATCACCCTCTTACACTCTCGTCACTGGGACGTACTATCGGTGTCATCTAGTGGCTAATAAATGTATTTTGAGTCCGCTTTCCGCATGGCTCTGAATCATCCTTAGTTTATGGGAATGAATGTATTATAAACTGCATTCATGTAAGAATATTCAAATATTCTTACATAATCGGAAGTTTTAAATAAGTTTTTATCAAAGTTTATTACGGTTTGCATTACTTTAACCACGGAATGAGGAATGCGTCTGTTAAAGGAAGCACCGTTTGTCAGAACCAAATCCAAAGTTTCCTCCTGAGGGTGGCATCCCAACGGGAAGCAGTGACTTCTGTGGGTTAGGAGCCCTGAGCATCCAGAGGCTGACTGCCAGTTCAAACGAAGGCGACGCCCACACCTTCGCTCGCACGACTCCCTTTTAGAGGGGAAGGGGAGCCCTTTCACTCGATTCACAGATAGAACAAACTTGTCCGAACCATGGCGCGTACACGGGAATCCCAGAAACTTCCGTCAAGTCTGTGTTTCTTCCTCTAACATTTGGATTGAATTTGTGCTGAAGCGTTCAACCATAAATTCTAAGTTGTACTTAAAAAACACGAAGAGGTTTACCGAAAGCTACGAAAAACAAGATATATCGAATGTGAAACTAATGTTAAATTAATTTGAAATTTTTACAATTTTTTAAAAAAATCAATTTTAAGTGCACATTTTTATTGTCCAAAATATATCTGTTTGCGAATTTGACAATTCTAAGTAAAAGGTTTTTTTGATTTGTAAAGCAACAACAAACTGACTTGCAGATGCAAGGCGCACATTCACATACGTACTCATTTTTTTTTCAATAATAGTGATGAATGTGTGCTTGCTGAAACTTCAAAATCAAAATGCCTGATTTGGCACAGATGAAATTTTAAAATATTAGAAACACAAGAAAGGAAATTTTAACAATTTAAAATTCAGCGAACTCATTTTTAACTAACGCTGAACTTCAATTATATGTAATACACACATTATCGTCTTATACTGAATGTCATAGCAATATTTTTTCGAAAGGTAACTCGTTTGTCCCTTAATCACTATAGTTTGCCCAATGAGGTTTTATTTAAACTGCCGTTTTTCTTCCGAAACCTGAATGTATATAAAAAAAATTTCTTTGGAAAACTAAATCGTTTGTCCTTTTTTAATTAGAGTTTAATTAGAATCCGAAACCTAATACTATAGTAAAAAATACATTTCTTTTCTTTTCTTTTGCAAAATTAAATAGCTTGCCCCTTTTTTAAATTAGAAGCTGCTTATCGACATTTTATCTGCACCATCGTCATTCTTCCGAAATCTTTCTTCGAACACAACGGATAGTTGGTCAAGAAACAAATGGAAAGTGTGCTGTTCGCCCAAAAGCTTCCTCTGGACAATCATCAAGGGCTTCATCTTCGTCTCCTGCCTGGCCTGCTTGTGTTATCAGACGACTGAATTTTACAGAATCTACATCACATACCCAACGACTATTAATACAGAAGTCATAAGAAATGAACCTTTTATACTACCCGCAGTGACTTTTTGCTACAAGAATACGTAAGTACTGCCAAATATTTGCGTTTTAAGAAGAAGAAAAATATTAACGTGATTGTATTTATCGTATTTATAATATTTTTCCAAATTACAAAAAAAAAAAAAAACCATTTGGCAGCAAATTTTTGTATTTAGTTTTCAGGACTTTTTTCTCATAAGAAGTAATCTATTTTTGTTTTTTCGTATGCTAACCGTTATAATTGTTAAAAATTTTGAATTCGAGATTTTATGCGAATTTTTATTTTTTAGACCTCCCTATGTTCAAAAAATTCATTTCTAGCATTTCGTTTCTGACAAATACTTTGAGATAGACAAATTAAGTTTCGTATATAGTATGCATTCCAAATATGTAGATTTCTGACAAATTTTGATCAAATTCTGTTCAGAGAGTTTGTACCGATGTTCGAATATAAGTTAACCCGATATCTGCAAAACGAGAGCTAGATGGATAAAATTTAGTGTACAGATTTAACATGTATAGAATAGACTCCTATTAGATTGTAAGCAAAATTTATCAAGAGATTGAACGTCTGAATATACAGCAGCATAATTGTAAATGCAATAGCTCAAAAATGCATTGACTTGGTTGTATCCAATTTGGAATGTGATTTTGAATCTGCAATTGTAGTTTGGTTTCAGCGGACTAGAAAAAAGGTTTCCAAAAACAAATTTCATTTTTAGATAATAGGAATTAATAGACAAAAAAAAAAAACCCTCTCAAGTTCAATAAAACAATTGTTTCAGTAAAAATTTTAAATTCACGACAACGTTGATATTTCGCAATTATTGTACGCCAATGTCATGTAAAGCATTCTTTGCCTTAAAAAGATTCGATGACGATGTCTTCCGAGGGTGGGGGATGAACCTTTAATACAGAGTATGCGAGAAAGTTGTGGGGAGACCACCCTCACTGGTCAGTCTAAAGGAACAGCAATGCGTGATAACTCAAGCAAGAAAAATTTCCGAGAGGAGGATCATCATTTACTTCAGGATATTCTTTGCACTGAAAATGTTTACATCTTCCGATACAAAATCTTTCAGGGAAAATGCCTTCTCCAGACAAGAAACGTTTCAAGAATTAAAGAGGTGTGCCTATTCAGTGTAACTCATGAAAGTAGGATCTACAAATGCATTTTCAGTTCCACTAAGGAGCAGTTAAAACGCATTTTACAAGAGAAATCATGAAGCTTAATAACTAAATATCCCCCCCCCAATTTCATGAATTAAAATAATGCAACAAAATGGGAAAAGACGAAAAATGTAATATTACATCTCGATACATCTGCCTAGACTCTTTATTCTTTACACTAACTGCATTTCTTTTCATGGCAATATTGCTGATAAGAATTTAGGGGTAATTATTCAAATAATTTCGAAGTCAACATGGGCTTGAAATTCTTCTGGAAAGAACTGTGTACTCGATAGGGAAATGTTGTACAGGGTGTTGATGACTGAACTTCCTCTCTAAACAACATCCTGAAACGCAAACAAGTGAAAGAATTGCAACAAAATTTGGAATATAGACAATAAACTAGATGCGCCATGGAAGTTTTAAAAAAATTAGTTCCAAAATGTCCACCAAATGGCACCTTGTCCTGAAAAGCATTAAATTTCACACAATAAATGACCAAAACGGAATGCAGAAACAATATTAACATTTATTAACTTGTCATCGAACACTATTTAGTAAAGGCAAGGAAAAAATAACAGCGCGCTGTTTGAGAAAAAAATTGCCCAGTTTGCAGAAAGAAGAACAGATTAGGACGAACTGCACGAGGGGAGCTGTTGTTCATCGTGGCGAGGACGATGAATGGAAAGGTGCTCTATGTCACCCCCCCCCCTCATTCACCTGCAAAATGTCGTCGATGGATAATGTGTTTTAACAGCTGATCGTAGCTGATCAGTTGTTATGCTTTCACATGAAGCGTTATGAACTTCCCTGCTTTTTCATTTTATTACTCATAATTATTGCTCTTTATTGTTAATATTATTCCTGTATTCTACTTACGTCATGCATTGTGGTATATTTAATGTTATTCCGGCAAAGATGCCCTTTGGTAGACATTTTGGGACTATTTTTTTTCTTCGAAATTCCGTGAGAGCATCTCGTGTACAGTTTATGTACCTAATTTCGTTGCATTCCGTACAGCCGTTTGCATTGTAGGATGCTGTTTATGGGGGAAGTTTAATTGTAACCACCTGTACTTTGAAAGGGGAGGACTCATAGGAATGATTTATTTGGTTAATTTAGTTGGATTATCCATCCATCACAAGCAAAGGTATTTGTTTTTGGACAATACATGAAAAGTGGGAGAGGGCGGATCGTAACATCTTTTTTCGCACTTAAGTAAAGGCTTTAATATAAGAGGAAAATTTATGAGAATTAAAAAGTTCTATCGATTGAATTGTCAAAACTTAAAACTGTTCAATTAAATCAAAACTTTAAAGAAAAGATTTTTTTAAAAAATTTTTAGAGGATGGAGGAAGAACAGAAATGGAATCATCTTTTTGCTTTGTATCATTACACTTTAAGTAAAAAGCTATTAAACCTGGCCGGTACCCCGCTGAGTAGTATAGACCTTGAGTTTATACTTTAATTGAAAAAATATTTCATTAGATGCTCAGCTTCTGCTTATGCAGAATGTACACTTTACAATGACGCATTTTCTTCTTGATTATGAATGCCCATTCAAAAAATATCCATTTTAAGGACTGGAATTTTGGCCTGGGGTCAGTGAGTCTGCCTCGCGGTCTGAGCGTCCCGGACGCATATAAACTAACCTTACATTGATAGGAACCTTACAAAAATTTAAGCCCGCTGATTGGTTGGACTCATCCTACATCATGAAATGTGATGTTTAAGGATTATTTCAGCGCTTCTCTGGTCTTAGACAAAAAATTCATACAGTTTCTTTTTCTCAATCTTTATGAAATGTCTCTGTTTCTGGAGACAAATCTTCCAACCATTTTATAATGAAGTGGAATCATTTACTCCAAATCAAATTTTTTTGACGCAGTGATGTGAAAATTTTAGAATGTTATAGATGGGTAGCGAAATTCGGAAAATTGACGAACACGAATTTTAATTCAAAATAAACAAGAAATTGTGAACAAAAAATATCTCTTCATCAATTAAAATATGCTTCTTTGTATCATTTATTTTATTCATTCGTAAACATTTCTAAATATCCGTCTTTTGGTAACGAATTAAAATTACACCATGGCGCCCTCTATTATAAAAATTAGCTAACGAATTTTTTTGCGTGAATTAAAAAAACATTCAAATTAAAAGATTTTGAATAGCCAACTGTTATAAGCTTCAAATTGTGCAGCTTTCTATCCCTTCTATATTCTTGAGCTATACCTGTAAAAAACACAACAGAAATAATATTATTTTCCCCAAATTAACGCATATGTAGCAAGTTTGGTCCAAAAAAAATTCCTTTTAAAAAGTTTATTTCAGAAAGAAAAAAAAAAAACTAGAATTCATTAAAACATTCTTGAAATTTTTCCGAATGAAAATAAAAAAATTTGGTAAATGAAAGTTGGCTTGAAAAATGGGAATTTATTATTATATTATTTTGTCTCTTAAAAATTGTAAATTTTTCACATCGCTGCGAACAGTAACTACATTCTGTGCATATGACTCAACTTCATTACAAAATGAAGTTGGAAGTTTAGTCTCCGAAAACACAGACATTTAAAAAAGAATGAAAAAATAATATGTATTAAGTACTTATGTCCAAAACAACAACAACAAAGGATCGTTATTAGTACACAAATATATCAGTTGACATCACAGGTCCTGACGTCGGATGAGTCCAACCAATCAGCGGGCTTAAATTTTTGTAAGGTTCCTATCAAAACATAAATGTTGATAACCATAAAAAGGAAAAAATTATTGCAAATCAGACGCCTAGGCGGAAACTTAGTAATTTAGAGCAAATTAACAAAATGCAAACAGTAGAGCTTAACGCTAATAAAAAAAGAACCGCGGACGCGGAAGGCTTCATAGCCCCACCCGCACATCTAATTAGGAAGAGTAAAAATATCAAAGTTAATCCACAAGTATACAAAGAAATTGAAATTAAAACTCAGCCAGAAGGCATAGAAGAGGTTGCGTTAGACGACGAGGTCGATGCCGAGTCTTCACCTGCACATCCAAAACGAAGGAGAATACCGTCCATCTTCGTTACACCTAGGGCAGATTTTAAATTTATGCTTAATATTCTAAAATTAGAGGCCCCTTCTTTGCGCTCAGCAATGAGCAATAAATTTTTAAAACTAACTGTTGACACAAAAGATGAGCACCGAAGCCTTTCCCGGCTCCTCGAAGTACAAGGTGCTGAATTAAAAACTTTCATGTTAAAAACAGATAGACCCTTAAAGGTCGTACTTCGAGGACTTCCCTCCTGCACTCCTATTGAGGACATCAAAGAGGAATTAAAAAGGGAAGGCTTTGCAGTTGTCAGTATAACTCAACGGTCAAAATTTCAGACCAAGTCTCCAATGCCGTTGTTTTATGTGCAAATCGCAAACGGCCCTCTGTCTGACACTATTTACACGCTGACTGAAATGTTTGGCACAAAAATTTCAGTCGAGCGATACAGAGGTAGAAAGGGGCCCTCTCAATGTTGGCGGTGTCAGGGATTTTTTCACAGTTCTGAAGCCTGCAAGCTTCCTGTGAAATGTGTCAAATGTGCAGGACCTCACAGGGCTAGAGAATGTCCTCTAGCCTTCGAGGATAAATTAAAGTTTGCAAACTGTGCAGGTGAACACGCAGCGAACTGGCGCCAATGCCCCCGATTCCCTAAATCTGGTGGCAGACAACAAGTCACCCGTAAATTTGAAAAAAAAAAAAAACAATGCCCACTCCAATCAATCCATATGGGATCCGCCCAGGACGCATCGACCTCAATTTAATTCCAGAAAAATAAATGAAAAAGTATCTTTCGCTCAAGCTCTAAATCCAGAGTCTGAGTTTCCTTCTCTGACTGTACCAATGGAGCGTGAACCAACCACCCCAGTTGTCAAAAATTCTATTCCAAAACAGTCGGTCCCAGTTGATGCAATTAATACCAAAATTTTCACCGACATCTTTTCAGTTCTAGCTGTTTTGATGAGAGAAGATTGGTGTGATGCACCTCTTCTACTCCAAGCCTTTAAATTGGCTCTCCCGTCAATCCGTGCAGCATCACACGGAGCTGACATGGCATATTTCCTCTTCGAGAAATATGTCAGCCTTAGCAGCGGCGGCCCCGCACTTTAACTTTCGCTCTCTTCTCCACAATAAACTTGCATAATCTTAAGATTTGCACCTGGAACGCGAATAGCTTGCGTAACAGGGTTGCTGAGGTACGGGACTTTGTTTTAGAGCAGAATCTCGACGTGTTTTTAGTCCAAGAGACCATGCTCCCTCTGGAGTACACACCCCAAATCGCAAACTATCGGGTCTACAGAAATGATAGGCCCGTAAATGATATTAATAGAGCTCGGCGCATTTTCGGAGGCACTTGTATTTATGTTAAATCAATAATTGATCATCACGTCATCCCCACCCCCGTTTTAGAGAGGATGGACGCGACAATTAGTGAGATTAAGTTAGGAAGTAACCCACCCATCAAAATTGTGTCAGCTTATGCGAGGTCTGGGGGTCCGCCTAAATACCGTCTGGAGGATGTAAAAAAAACTTTTAAATTTAGGCCAAAACGTCATCATTGCGGGCGATATGAACGCAAGGCATATCGCTTGGAATAACCACATCTCGTCAACGAGAGGTGTAACTTTGTTTAATTATTTATCAAAAGTAGACGGAGTCAATGTTTTGGCGCCCCACTCTCCAACCTTCGTTAATCTTGCTACAGGTCATGACTCCGTTCTAGACATCGCAATATTAAAGCGAATTTCTTTCAACTCTGAAATTAGAGCTCTAAATTTACTAGATTCAGATCACCTTCTGGTAGTTTTGACTTTTAATACCGGAAAATTTTCTCTGAATTCACCAGCACAATTCTCCACCAACTGGGAGAACTTTCGGCATATTTTAAATTCAAAACCCCTACCCCCTTTCAAAATTAATAGCAATGATGACGCAGAATTTGCAGTTGGACGTTTAGGCAAAATTTTAACCGAGGTGTCAGAATCCTCAAAACCAAAATTTAAAAAACCTCCAGAAAAGCTTCCTTTAGAAACCCAAAACAAAATTAAACTGCGAAATTACTGGCGCCGTATTTGGCAGCGTTCTAGAGATCCACAGGCTAGACGCGATCTGCGCCTGCTCCAACTCGAGATAGAAGGGTTAAAAGTAGGTCACTTCGAGCAACTGCAAGTTGATAGATTACAAGAACTCAGTGAGGCAACGCATATTATGTGGCGGCGTTCCTCCTTTCTCCGAAAACCATTCACTCCCATTCCTCCCCTTCGGGGGGGAACGGGTGACCTTGCCCTTGCTCCCATTGAAAAGGCGGAAGTCTTGGCTGATAGCCTACAAAAGCAGTTTGAGCCACACGCTGACTTGATTCGAGTCCCAGCCATGGAGTGGGAAGGTCGTCATGAGATTACTCTTATCAAAGAGTTGCGTAGGATGGACAGATGGTACCAGAAACGTTAGTAAAAAGTGGTCAGATGGTTCGATCACTAATGAAACTTATAATTCTAAGAATGAATTACTAGAAATCACCTGCTCAGAAAGCCCTAGTTCAACTCGAACAAATAGCATCTCATCTTATAATAATTCACTTAACATGCCCAGCCAACTTAGCACCCCCCCCCCAACGTTCCAGAACCAACTCCATTAGCTCGCATAACTCTGTAATGAGCGTTGATGCGCAAGACAAGATAACAAAAAGAACTGCTGACCCCGACAGCTTCCAAACGGTTTCACCAAAAAAAGCCGCCAAGCAGACCAAGATAGAAGAAAAAATCACACCACTGACAACTGATAATCGATATGATGCCCTGCAACAAGCACAGACTGAAGAGAAAAACGAAAAGAAAACTATCCCCGCCATTAACTTAAAGCTATCCGATCACTACAATATCATCCTCTAGCAACTGCATAAAGAGTTCCCTGGAACAACTAATAAATTCGTCAACAACATGATAGTAATCACCCCCGAAACTGAAACCCAGCGAGCTGAAATCATCAAATATCTAAACGACGCTGGCGAGCAATATATCCTCTCTGAAAGTCCCGAGACCAGACCACTTAAAATCATAATCAAGGGGCTTCCTGGAAACACCGAAATCGATGAAATAAAAAATGCACTTACAGAGAAAAATTATGATATCGAAAAAATAGCCCAACTCAAGAACTACAGAATGAAGACCCTGTATCCCATATTCCTAGTTGACATAAAGAAGACCAGATCTGCCAACAATATCTACAACGAAACCAGCCTCCTCCACCTAAGAATTAAAGTTGAAACCTACAGGAAAAAACCCACAGCTACCATGTGTTTCAACTGCTCAGGATTTTTCCACTCTGCAAGAAATTGCAAACTCACCCCGAAATGTATCAAATGTAATGGAACGCATACAACAAGGGATTGCCAGTTAAAAGAAAAGGTCCAAGCCCCTAAATGCATCAATTGCAATGAAACAGGTCACCTCGCTTCCTGGAAAGGCTGCAGTAAATATCTTAAACTCACCTACAGATTCAACAGACCCACCTATGCAGAAATTGCCAGAATCCCAAATCCCAGAAACTACCTTAGAGAACAAGCCCAACAAGCTCCCGAAAACAACAGACCCGCCAAAATGCCTAACAACCAGAAGCCCACTGAACAAGTCCCCACCTTCGACCTCGGAGAAATGAAAAACCTGATGGAAGTACTTAAAGAAATAAGAGCCCCCATACAAGCTTTCCCTGGCCTCATTAAAGCAGCTAAACTTGCAAAGTTAACTAATAATCCGGACGAGAAAAAGCTCATCATCCTGAACGCCCTAATAGATTGAAATCCCTCCAACTTCATCATCTCCTCCCTTCCTCCAATCCTGATTGGTCAATAGCATTCTAACGCTCAATCCGTACTTTTGCAGCATCATCATCACCCAGAACCCACCTCAGAAGCTCCCTTGACGTCACCACCCCACCACTCACCCCTACACAGAAGATGCCCTCTGATTGGACGACCTCTCTCCCTCCTCTCCGGTCTTCTTGCCACTTCAGCCTGGTCTCATTCAAGCTTCGGCATCCGGTTGCTTAACTTCTCTCATGTCTATCGAAGAGTGCAACGTTCTCTAGATCGCAATGCCGCTAATCTCTTTTATCAGGACAGGGGATAAGCTCCTGACGGAGCTAGGTGCCCCAAGAACCATCACTCACTTACGCTGACTTGTGGACAAAGAACGTCCCTTTAAATTCATACGTCAGCGATCAGCTGGGGAGTTATCTGACAGCGCCACATGTAAACAACTTGGAGCCGGTTGTGCCTTCGGAGCTCTTGATTTTTATCAAGAACCTGAAGCCCAACAAATCGCCAGGATTGGATTTAATTACAAATCGCATGTTAAAGAACTTGACCCCTAAATTTATTTTATATTAAACCTATTTAATAACCTAATTAATTATATTAACCTAATTAATTTTTCCCCGATAGTTGGAAAACAGCTGTGGTTGTCCCTATTCCAAAACCGAAATCTGATTTGTCTTTACCTCAAAATTTCCGTCCCCTCTCGCTACTTAGTAGCTTGAGCAAAGTGTACGAATCTGTGCTCTTGAAACGCCTGAATCAATTTCTCAGCGACAAAAATATTTTAATTTCAGAACAATTTGGCTTTAGAAAAAATTTGTCGACGAATCACCAACTAATTCGTGTTACAGAATTGATTCATGACGGCTTTCAAAAGTCTACAACCACAGGTGCACTTTTTCTTGACGTAGCCAAAGCCTTCGATAAAATTTGGCACGATGGCTTATTATTCAAGCTCATGCGACTTGAATTTTCGGCGCAATTTGTCAAAATTTTACGCTCGTACCTAACTTCACGTAACTTCAGGGTACGGGTAAATAATGTAATGTCTTCACCCAGACCGATCCTGAGCGGTTGTGCACAAGGAAGTTTACTCTCCCCAGCTCTTTTTAACATTTATGTTAACGATCTACCAAGAGCTAGTAATTGTCACTTAGCGATTTTCGCAAACGATACCGCCATACTTACACAGCATAGGAATCCACAGACAGTCATTCACAACATTCAACAGTACATGACCGTTCTACAGTGCTGGCTCGAGGGCTGGAAGATAAAAGTCAACCCAACTAAATGCGCGTGCCTCCTCTTTACCAAACAGGTGAAAATGCCCGAGTTAGTACCTATCCAAATTTTCGGCCCCTTTGTAAATGAATATAAATACTTAGGGTTGTTACTAGACGCAAAATTAAGCTTTAACAGTCATGTTAAAGAGCCCTCACTAAAGGTGTTATTACGAGTAAAAAACTCAACAGCTTATTTGCTCCTAGGAGTAAGCTATCGATTGGGCTCAAGCTTCTGCTCTACAAAGCCATTTTAAGACCAACCATAATGTACGGTTCCCAAATCTGGGGGGCCACATCAGCCACAAATATTAAGAAGTTGCAAGTTTTCCAAAATAAACATCTGAGGCGAGTTGTTAACGCACCTTGGTAAGTCAGAAACAAAATTATTCATGACGACCTCCAAATTGAACCTGTTTCGGAATTTATTAAAAATACGTCAAAAAGATTCTTTGACAAATTACCCCAGATTCGTAACGAGTTACTCCAGCTGCCTGCATATGATCCTGCAATGCCTAGCTCTCGCAAGAGGCCTAGAGCAGCAATTGAAAATATCTTTATCAATTTCCCAGCCGTCAAAAAGCTGCGGACGAACTAACTCTGTTACCAATCTGGGGTTTTAAATTTTCAAAATTATTTCCTGTTTAGACCTTAGATAGCTACGATGAGCTACACGCGTGAAATTTCTGGAATTATATTTTTTAAGTCCAACTAAGCAAAATAGTTACTTAATTACGACCCAATAGAAAAGGCACGTGCAACGTAATTCCATTAAAAGTTCTCAATAGCCCCATAAATAATGCAAATCTATTATTTTTAATTAGCAAAATTATTATCAGGAATTTTTTTTTCTAATTAATTAACTACCAATCTTAATGACGTTAGAGCTTTATTGCGCTCGTCTAAACTAGTTTCAATTAGTTTTAACTTTTCCCTAAACTAACAAATTAAAGAATATATTCCAAATTATGATGTGGAGGTGCTCGTGACCACTTTGTCACATCGCGGAACTCCGAAACATCACGACGTTGCCGTTGCCGTAAGGTTAGTTTATATGCGTCCCGGACACGAGCGGTTCTTCCGAGAAGAGTGCCCTCTTTTCTATGGGCCTGGAGCAGCGGAAAAGGGGAAATGGCTAATCTACATCCTTTTTCGTTCAGTTTTTTTCGCCTTTCTTCTTTCGATGAATTGCGCTCTTTAAATTTAAGAACAGTTAACGGCATCAATACACTTTCTTTAGTTGTTGAAAATTTTGTATAGAGCTATTAAATTTAATGATGCATGAACAACATAAACACACATGAAATGTTTGAAATATGCATTAATTGATTTTAAGTTCTAGTATTTGACATACAAAAATAATTATAAAACTGTTTATTGTAGTATTTTTTTTCTTTCTTTAAAACATTTTAATGGGTAATTTTTAATACTGCTTGAAAGGGAAAAAATCATAAGAATCATTTAACTTTAACTTCGAATTGTCAGGGCCACGTCAGCCATCTGATTCTCTAAAAGACAGGGTTCCCCAAGAAGCACTACGAGAAGCTGTGGTTGGACTTTGCCTCTCAAAATGTTTTCCATCGACAATTTAAATTCTGCTATTAATATTAATACTTTGTTTCCATGAATGCAACCAAGATGAACTGATAATATCCAGTTTTCTTTTTTTTCTTTTGCCTTTACGTAACTTTGCATTACAGTTTTTGAGCTTGGAATAGTTATTTAAAAATATATTAATAAAAATATATATAAATTTTTCACTGTGCTCTTCTTTCGTTTTCGTTGATATGCATATTCCTGCAATATTTAAATCTGGAATTTTACATAAAAGTTTTTTTAAAAAAATATTTATCGTATATTTTTTGAGTTAAGAAGACTTTCATTGTCTGTTAAATTTAAAAAAATTGAGACTTGCGACAAAAATTGCAGTGATGTCTCTCTTCTGGATGTGCCAGCTTCCCTTCATCAGTATCAAGCGAATATTCTTTACCAACAGAATTTATTATTTCAAAAATCAATTCTTTTCTTTTTTTAAAAAATCAATTCTTCTTTTCTTTTGGTTTACCAATCGATTGAAACCAAGACTCGACGCGGAACCATGCATTTGCCGTAAGGTAACACGTCCAGTTTCATTGATTCGGGACAGGCCATTTTTAAAACCATCTCCAGAAGACAAAATTCTATACTGACTGATATTTGAAATTCAACATCATTGCCCTGACGATCTGCAATAATTTTTAACTTTGAATTAATCGGCATTACAATTTAATACCAGAACCTCAAAATAACATAGAATTTTATAGTTCACTTACGATTAAACCTTGATATTTAACCCTATGGTATAATTTGGTGTATTACAATCATTTCCTCTATCATTTTAACACTAACACTACATTGTAGTTGAATCCTATGAAGGAAACATCTTTATGAATAAATGATGAGATATATTTCATACTCTATTGTTTTCATTGACACATTTTAATTCTCCAGATATACAAGTGTATTTCCTTTGGAGTTAGGTGGGTGGGAAGAATTTATATTTTAATTTTTGGATCAATGAATTGACTCTCAAGGGCACCATGTACTTTAGCATAAACAGACATAAGACTCATCAGCAAATCCCAAAATCTTAAATTTCGTCTCCTTTCTTCAGGAATCTCAACGGATAAGACAAACATAGGAAGGAATATTCATTGATAGGTAGCATCATCAATATTCCTGCATAGACACTGGTACATAAAAAGTTCCTTTCAAATCATTTAAATGCAAAATAAGATCAATGGGAGAAAGTATACGATTTCCACTAGAAAAGCTGATTCTTCTTCTTCTCGGTCGTTGTTCCAAATAAAAGAGCTCCACTTATTACCACTGAGACACGTGGGCAAGGTGTCACTTCATGGATAAATTTTGAAGCTTTTCCTGTCTATCGAATATTCTATTAATTTCGGCTTTCAGGAAACATTTAGTTTTTATTTCCTGTCAAAATATTTTATTGAATATTAGATGAAAAATAATGTAAAGTCAATTCACTTAAAGTTGAATATTCTATGAAAAGTTATATTTTTCACTGAAATATTAAAGAATTACATTCCGATTTTATAGTTTAACTATTGATTTCCTGAGCAAATAAGCTTGTCGAAAGAGGAAGGTAATTACGTTTAGAATTAATTATTATTTAAAACTGAAACTATAAATGTTACTGCAAATTTATTCTTATATGTAAATGGGATTATTTTTGAAAAGCTAATTTTCAGATGATTTAAAAATAATTTTTCTGGAAAAATATTTTCTGATAGCATCGGTGAGAAATGTCAAAATCCCGTTTCATTTTTAATGAACTGAAACTGTAATTAATATTTTAATTTTGAAATTTTTTGGAAATTTTATTGTTGCTACACATGGCATTTGCCATGGATAAAACGTGTTGTGCCATAGATAAGACGGGGGTGTCTTCCATACACCTTACAGATAGAGTTCAGGAATAAGAACACCATGTCCTAACCAGGACTCGAGCCCGGGACGCCCAGATAACGGGGAAGAGGCTACCCCTAGGCCAGAAATTTTGTTCTGAAAAATTAGAAAAAGTTATAGCAAATTGGAAATTACTATAAATTAGAATAAGCTATAGATTTGTTAGGAATACTGCTTTGTGCATAAAAATCTCAAATTATATTTTTTTTCCTTATGAGCATTATTCAATTTTTCTTCAACTTCTGGGTCACTCATGTCTACCGCTCAAAATTTATACGTGTTCAAACCAAAACGCTGTCTCATCTATATTCCGTTTAAAAGTTAAGCAGTCGGCGTCCTGTCCTAGGAGTTCGCTTCTTCCCCGTGATTTGGCCTCCTGGGTTTGAGTGTTGGTCCGGGAGTGGTTGTTTTTCAACCACGAGAGTTCTCTTCATAGGAGCTAGGAGTCATATCTCAGCCCTTGGGTCTTAGAAGCTTTTGCCCTTAGGAGCTACTGCACAAACTCGGCTTAAGGCGCTGGCTTCGTCAGCGGGCTTGTTTATGGGAAAGCCATGAGTAATAGCAACAACGAAAGTTATAGGAATTCAGAATTAGTACCTACAAACTCCTATTCCCCATTTGAATTATGTTGATTCTAATTTTTAAAAAAATAGACTTATTTTCAATAATTGGAATTTTTTGCTAATTAAAGGGTGAAAAAAGTAAAATGTTTATTAAATTTTTTTCACTTCTTTTTAATTACGAAAAAAAAAATTCCCTCGTATCTCTCGACACCAGTTGGTAAACCCTTGTATAATCAACGAAAGGGAACTGCTGTTTTTACTTTTCTTTGATCATTAAAGGAAGAAAAAACATGTAGTATCTTCTTTATTTTATAATTATTTTCAAATTTCGCACCTTGTAATCCAAGACTAAAAGACGTAGAGGGTAAAATCAATTTTATTGAGGGCGGAATAACCTCCTTTCAGA
>JAOUZG010025848.1:3507173-3530058 GCA_026289955.1 Argiope argentata
GCAATTTACGGAAATCAAACATAAGAGACAAAATGACAAACAAATTTTGACAAAGACAAAATTTTGATGGAATTTTTTTAAAAATTCTGACCGAAGTTTTTTTTTCCTTGTCAAAGAGCGAAAATCTTATAAATCATAAAACAGGATGGTTATAGTTGAAGCTTCACTTTCAAATGGTCATTAAATTAGAGCTGCTGATAAAATGTTTAAAGGATGCACGAGAGTTTCTTTTCTACCAATAGAAAAAAGTTCAAAAACTCATCACCAGTGGTAAAAGGGCGCTGCATGGAAAATTGTTTTAAAAAAGTAAATAGACCATGAAGACACCGATTTAAAATGTACCTAATCGTTTCTGAAGTGTGTTATAAAGCAAGTTCAATGTGTGCTATCTCAAAAGCACTGTTCATGGTGATAACCTGAACCATTTGGCGGAACTGAAAGAAGGGATACTCCATTTGCACAACATTCCTCCTGATATGCTGTGAGCTGCTGTTGAGAATGCAGTAACACGGTTTCATTTGCTTTCAGAAAATGATTCATTCCGTATAGAGCATGCTTTTAAACACGTTTCAGAAACGATTAAACACATTTTAAACCAAAGTCTTCCTTCACGTCCTATTTTGCTTAACAATATTGCATACAGCTCCTTTTCACTTGTGATGAATTTTTGAACTGGTAGAAAAGGAATTCCCAATACCTTTTTAAAACTATTATCAAGTTTGATAACATTTGGTCCAGTAGTTTTCCTTTTAGGACCATTTCAAAATACAACCTCAATTTTAATGACCATACATATTGGGAATGCTTTGAATCTTTAAATGATTCTGAGAGAAAAACGGCAGCAACTTTCAATGAAATGAGACTCATAGTTTGAACCATCGTAAAAGCTTTTTTTCTATGGCGTCTTGTTCTAACATACGAAATTCTATTTTTTTACCTCTTTAGATTCCGAAACTCGGATATTACGCAAACTACTCGAGTGAAGTTCATAAAATTGCTCAAGAATATTTGTTTAATTACACTAGTAAAGTTCCCCCCTATTTGGAAGGGCACAGGTATGTATAATACATTTATAAAAAAAGGTTTTTTGAAACATTCACATAGCAAAATGTTTAGTCTATTTAAAATTAGGAACAAAATTAGTATAACAGTTATACCTTTTAAAAAGTTTTTCTATTATTTTTTCATATCAGTTCGAAGAAGTGTTTAATCCCAAACAATGATATTTTCTTCCACTTTTAACGCAAATTTGTTAAAAAATATATATATTTGCATAACTTAATTACTTGAAAGATGACGATGATTCATATTATTCAGAAGTGAATCTTTCTTATAATTGCATCTAATTAATTCAATAAATCGCATTTTTGTTTCTTGAAATGCACTCAGAACTAAAAGAGATGCTCTTCGCACGCAAAATGCACTATAATCTCTATACATCGGACTTCTAAGATTTGGTGAGCAGAAATTCAGATGTGGAGAAATTTCAACGCACAAAAAAGCGTATTTCAAAATTTGTACCACTCGGTCACTCAAGAAAGTGGATATCACGATTTCGATATGAGTCAGTTAACGGCGTTGCTCGCGGCATAACACTCAAGAGGAAAAATTAGCTTTAAACTTAACCCGAATGACATGAGCATGTTAAACAACATCAAACAAATGAAAAAATATAAATTTAGAAATCACCAAAAATAACAACATAGCAAAGTTTTATAGCGCCCATTCTGAAATATTTAGGCTATTAAAAAAATATGACACGTTCATAGACAAAATAGTTCGTAAAAAATATACAGCAGGGAAGCCATTTTGAAATTTAATAAGATGCAAATAAGTCACTGTACCCACCGTTCCTCACTTGTTTATCGACTCTGTGGAATCTGATGTGAAAATAAAATTCAACGTACTTCATAATGTTTCTTCATAATGCTTTTTTTCCTCATGGTGCCGAGACAAAACGCGTCGCATAAAGTTGTTCAGAAGAAAGGCATTCTTTCAAGCTGTGTGAAACTTTCGTGCAATGTTTTTTTACATATGCGCAAATTGTGGTAGGAAGATAAATAAAATCATAACGATAAAACTTCTGTTGTTTTTTTTTATATGACTTCAATATTCTAAAACCTTCCACAATAGATTGAATAAACCCTACAAAATAGCACAAACACATCCAATTTCTCACGTTTTTCCCTTTCAAACATACAGACGTTTTCTAGAGACTATCTATTATGTATAGGTTGCGTATGACCGATTGGTTTTCCTATCCAACAATTAAGTTTTTATTTATGCATTGGTTTTTTAAACAATTGATTTAAATTATAATGAAGGTTTCATTGAAATAATTACTTTTTCAGAATTGAAGAAGGTATAAAAGAATGGAACTGTTAAATCAAAATATTGATATTAAATATTTTAAATGTCATAAATTTTGATCATCATTAATTATGTACAATTTATAAATTTTTTTTAAAAAAATAAGCAGTAAATTTCTGACCAAAGAAAAGTTAAGTTAATTCATGAATTTAGAAGATTGAATAAGTTAAACAAAGATAGCGGTAAACTTTTTCTTTTTTTGCAACAAATAGGCTCAAAAATTTATGCAACTAATTCTGCAATTTCACATGTTGTTATTTGCCTCCAGTTTCATATATCTCTTTTAAGGGATTTCGAAATTATTGACGCTAGCACTTACTCGCCAATAATACAAATGTCATTGCTTGTTACTCCCTGTCTACGCCTTCGCGTGCTAATAAAAGCTAGATGTGTCACATAATCCAGTCAAAATGAACATTTTCGGAAAAAAAGACCTATGCATCAAAGGAATCTTAAATTGTTAAATTGGTTATCTAAAACCGATTTCAAAATTTGGAAGGAGGTAGATGGAAGTTTTAACAAGTGCGTTAGTTTTTTAAATCAACCGTTGTAACTCAAAATCTTAGAATTGCTGTTGCTTATTTAGACCAAATCCAAGAAATTGGGGATAGAGGGACGCAGTAACTTCTGAGGGTAAAGATCCCTGAGCACTCGAGAGCTCATATGAAGATGACACTCAGACACGCGCTTGCACTTTTTTTTACAAAAGGGGGGGAACTCTTTCACACCCCTCGCAGTTGGAACCTAGAGTAGAGAATAACCATGCCTGAACCAAGACTCGAACCCGGGAATCCCAGATCGCGGAGATGACTCGCTGCACGTAGGCCAGGACGCCGGCATCGTAGAACTGCTCATTAAAAATAGAATTGATTTCTTCCTCGAATTCCGAATAAGAAAAAAAAATACTTTTAAACATTTTTTGGATGACCCCATTTTTCAGACCGAGTCAAACTTTTCGAGAAATAAAATATCAGATGTTAATTAGAAAATTTTTGAAGAATTGCGTAACTTTGCCTAAATTTTAAACTTTAAAAAAATATTCTCCCTAATATTTATTTATTTTAAATTTCCTTATGGTCTAATTAAGTTTTTAACATGGTTTACAATTCTTTATAATAATTAATATGCTCTAGTTTACACGTTCCCCCTAAAACCACCATCATTTATTAGATTGAAAAACCAATGTTGAAACCTTTATTTTATCCCTTATCCAGTGACGTCACCAAATTGAAAAGCTTCAGGTAAACATTTAAAGCCCAATTTTGGCGTTAAATGTTTACCTGAACATTTAAAGTAAACATTTAAAGCTTAATTTTGGCTTTAAATGTTTACCTCAAAAACTTAAGACAATAAAATTGCTTTTATTCTTTTATTTCATTACCTTTGGTGCTAATTTGGCTGGAATGATTCGTTCTGTCACTTCATCTCCGCACCAATCCACCCGTCCAATCAGCCGGCGTCCTGGCACGAGGGCGACACGTCTTCCCCGGGATCCAATCGTCCCGGGCTCGGGCATGACTGCTCTTCTGTGTTCCATCTGTAATGCGAATGGAAGTTTCGAATTGCAAAAAGGGGGCAGCACAAGCGACTGCGGTGAGTGTGTAGTTAAGTCGTGCTCTGGTTGGCGCCACTTTCACGAATCACGCTTAACGAAAGGGGAGAGACATTTCACAACGATCACCGTTGAAACGACGCTGATAATGTGTCACCGCATAATCTTGTGCAAATAAGTATTTGGTAAGCATAATTATAGATGAGTTCACTTGGTCCGGTTTCACTCCCGCCTGAAACATCTGCACACGTTTTTTTTTTCTATTACCAGAATGAGGATTTCATATGTTGAAAGTGAGCAGGAAAACGTTTTCGCAAAATGCTTCTCGGAACGTCTGCAGTTGTTTCACGGGGAAGCTCCACTGAAGACTGCACACATCGGTGAATATCCAACATGAAAGCAGGTAAAGCCAGTCTAATTAAAAGGTAGGAATAGGATTGTTTCACGAGGTATACAGAGTTAACGATTCCATTTTAATTGCTTTCATTATAATAACTATGCAAAATCTGCAAACTGATTCATCTTATTAAACCAGCACGAGTGGTTTTTCTCAACTTCACCACTTTCCATCTAATAAGCTCTCCCCTTCCTTTCCATGTAAAATTATGGTTATTTAAGGTCTTGCGCAGATATTCGAACAATAGTTAAGAAATGTCGGTCTTTGGCTGGCATGCAATTTTGATGAATCCTTTTGCGAGTCATATTTATTAACTGTTGCAAAAGTGTGCAAAAATGTAATGCGTATTTTCTATGTGTTTTGATTGACTAAAACCCTAATTTGGCACGGGACTGAATTTGCAGCCGCATCCTATACCAAATTTCCCTAATTTAAGACATTGCGTTTTTGACTCATTAGAATTTACATGCATACGAAAGCGCAGACCGACGGACTGTCAGCTTCTTGGCCGATTTGGTTCTAAAGGTGAAGCGGATCCGCATTTGAAATGTCCGATTTGGGAACGTCATTTTACCTAACTTTTCACATCAAGTTCAATTGCGCAGATCGGACGTGGATCCATTGTATGCGAGTAATCTGTCTTCTGGAACAATTTGTGTGTTCACTATTATCGGTTAGCAATATTTTAATTATCAAATTAGAATATTGCTAAAGGAAAGTAAGATCGTTTACAGAAGTAATAAGATGCTCAAAATAGTTGCAAATAGAGAAAAAGATCTTCTACAAATGCATATGCCAAGGAATATATATCCTTTATAGCTTCTGTCATAGAACAGCGAACATCATGGAAAAATGCAGTAATCGCTCCTTCAGAATTTTGAAAGTGATGATTATTTATTTTAATAAGTTTATAAATGTTGAGCTTTAGAAAATGAAAAAAAAGCAAGACCCCTAATATGAGGTTAAATGAGAGTATATTCTGCATATTTATTTCAAAAGCATTCACCAGTTATAAATAAGGAAAACGACCCGACACAGAAATGTTTCTTCAAAATGAACGTGAAACCATGCGTCTAAACTCGAAACTCCATCTTTTCCAGATTTATCCTTGTTTTCGGACAACGTGATCGGCATCTATAAGCTGTACATTCCTGAGAGTGAATCCTTGTATCCCTGGGACAGAAATCGAGTGTTCTTCGCCATTCACTCTCCTTTCGTACCGATTAACCCTCTCTACGAAGGAATTGCCCTCAGTCCCGGATATCAATACTTCGTAGAAGTCAGTTTGGTAAGAAATTCTCATTTCCGATCAAATGTTGGAATTATTTTTTAAAAAAAATGACAACTTCATGGCTTATTCAAAGTTTAAAAGTTTTAGATTTTTAAAATGTCCCGTTGCCTTGATGGTAAGGTCTCGGAATCGGAACCGAAGAGACCCAAATCCACTGAAGAATCGTCGTGTATACGGGCCTGGTTGGTCCTTCTGGACCAGAGGCCTCCAGTTGTTCTGGTATGGTGTAGAGAGGGGGCAACCAGTTCACGGGGCATCATCGTCATCTGAATTTGGTTAAAAATTACGAGGTCCGCTCCAAAATAGTCGAAGTATTGCTTTAAAACTGGACTTTGATATACATTCTATAACAAAGAAATCAACCCACCAAGAAGCAATCATACGATTGCTTTAAAATTTCATATGCATGAGTATTTTGACCAGATATGTAAATGATTAAATTTGGGTGTCCAATGAATGAATAATTTGACTTCGGCGCATCGGAACTGCGCATCCAGCAGATGTATATAAGGAGCAGTTCTTCAACGGTTGATAAAACATTCGGTTTAATTGCGATTTCGATTACCTTTCAACAACTTAAAAAGTACCACCCCGCAGGGTTCGTGCTCATTACGAGCAACTGTCAGAGTTTGACTGAGGTCGTATCATTGGATTGAAAGAGGCCGGTTGGACAAATCGGGGAATCACCCGTCATTTGATTCGAAGCGATGCGGTGATTCGAAGATGCTGGCAAGGATGGGTGGAAAATGGTTTAGTGTCAGGATGGTAACGTGATCGTGAGGACAGAGTGATTTCCCGATCAGCTATCACAACGCCTTCTTCATCTCTATCAACAATCAGGTGCTCAAACCAAACACCGGTGTCCACAATGACCATTCACAGACAGTTGAGACAGCGAAATCTACGCTCTCGCCGACAGTTACGCCACCTGCCACTCACACCTGCACACTACCGAGTCCGCTTACAGTGGTGCATGGGTAGATCAGGTTGGAATGAGGGCGTCCACTGGGGGCGTAAATTCTTTGGTGACGAATCCCAACTGTGTCCTGACGATAATCGAAGGCGTGTTTGGAGGCACCTTGGACAGAGGGGATTTTGCTTTCACTATTGCCCCGACGACATCCTAAGACCTGCTTTGCTACCGTTTCTTTTACAGCACCCACTGCTGGGTTTTCAGCAGGACAATGCCACACCACCTACGGCATGTTGCTATGTACTGTTTGCAACCTTGTAAAAAATTCCCTGGCCTGCCAGATCCCCAGATCTCTCTCCCATCGAGCACGTCTGAGAAATGATAAGAAGATGATTGCATCTGCCACGAAATGTCGATGACCTCCTTAGAAAATTAGTGCGAATTTGGTAGGAAATATCGCAGGAGATCATACGGAAACTTTATCGATCCATGCCACGCCTTGTGGCAGCTTGTATCCAGGCTAGAGGCGGGTCAACACCTTATTGAACTTGTCACTGTAACTCTGAAATAAATTATACAATTGTTCTGATATTTTAATAATTTAATATTCTGTACATTGTCTTCCTATCCACCAATTTTTGTATCAATCGGATAACTCCTTCTTATTGCGTCGAATTTTTTTTTATTATAGGGTGTAGTTGAACTAAACTAGACTTTGAAAGCATAGGCTCATTCGTATTGAGTGAGGCAAAAAGAAAAAAATAGTGCACATTCTGTAATTGATTTATTTAGCTGAAACAAATTTGTTTTGGAACTGCAAATCCCATGTTTCACTAGCAATAGTGAAATTTCTTTTAGCATGAATTCGTCACTAAGTACCGGTAGAAAATGCTCTCCCCTACTTCCTTTCTTTCTCGGGTTTTTTTTTTTGTTCTTTGAATGTCTGGGGTCTTCCTCCGGAGTTACCCTCAAATTATTGGTAAACTGGAGAGATATCAAAGAAATGTGGAAAAACGCAAGAGAGAGGAAACAGGGGAAAGTGTGCCATGTCTGCAGACGAACAGGTCGTAGGAAAGCAGCTTTACACTAGTGTAGTAGGAACCCTACGGATATTTGCCGCGTCACCGGAGGGCTATCCATAGGATAGCAACAGGAATGTACAGTTTCAGGGTAAAAACGAAATACTGTAATTGATTTATCAAAATAAATCAATTATTTGTAAGATTTATTTTTGTCCCATTCAATATGATTTTTTTTGAAATGTCAGACGATGTATCAATTTTTTAATCATGTCTATTAGTGCATACGTGAACAAGGTAATTCAAAAATATGCACAATGAGGTGGAGGAAAGTATGTGGTACTTTTATATCAAATATGTGCGAGTACTTAATGCATTCACTGTCACGTTATCTAATTTAATGACGTCTTATTTCTTATAGTTAAGCGATAGCACAGATCACATAACCGTGAGTGAAAGAGTTAATTTAGACTTAGAACAACTTTCTCCCGTTCCAAGTTCTTAATTAAAATTGTGAAAATTAATCTCGTCCCTCATCGTGTCAAAACAAATACCCTATTGCGGGAATTTTAAATGCGCAAATTTCAGAGAATGGAGTTCATTTGACTGTTATTATATTGATTTGTATCATGCTATTTGTTATTGTTACATTTTGGAAGCTTAAATTTTTAACATTTAAATTAATGAATTGTTTTCGAATTTTAGTATATTAAGTCACAATTCATTTTTAACATATCTCATTGAAAACTTGCTCATTTGAAGATGAAGGTAATGCAATGACAGATATTTTTCAAATAGTTATAGGCAGATGCAAGAACTCACTAAGAACAAATCAAAGCCATTTGTTGAAATTAATGCTCTCAAAGTTGATTTCAAGAGTCATAAGTCGATTGGCAAAGTTTTGACCGAGGAGAGGGAGCTTCAATGGAGGCCACATTCCAACCGATGGATCGGAATTAGAGCTCAGCGCAGATGTATCCATTGAGCAATACTGCAATCGTAGATTTAAAAAAATAAATAAATTCGAACAATGTAACAAAATAAACTAGGAGTAAAATAATGCTAAAAGTAAAATTGATGGAATAAAAATCATATTTCTTTTCCTTTTTTTTGACGAATAATTTTTTAAAAAATATGGATACGTGACGTTGTTGCCCCAAATCATTTGTGATTGCATTTTTTGTCTTCTCGGATTTTCAGAATGTCTGAACGAATGGTGCATATATTTTCCAATGGGAAGACCTATTTCAAAAAGTGGCCAGCCAATGTTTTATATCATAAAATTTAAACAGTTTTGTTAGAAAATTATTATTCGAGCCAATGAATTTTCAATCGTTTACTTCTCATACTCTAAAATATTTGAAGTTGCATTTCTTCAACCGCGATTTATCTTTTTTATATTCATGAAATTTGGTTGAAAGAAGGTTATTTCGATACAATTAAAGAAAGGAGGGAAGTTTCAGCCTGGTAACTCTAACACAGTTTGCATACATAACAAATATTTCTTTTCAGCATAAGGATTACCTTCTACCCTATCCTTACAAAACTGATTGTGTGAATTACAACATTTCTTGGATGGAAAACAATAGAAGGGGTCCCAGATCCCAAGACGTAAGTTTTTTTTGTTATTTATCCATAGATACAAAAATAAATGCCTCCCTAACCTGAATTTCTATAAATTTGTTCTACTAGGCCTGCAAGGAATTATGTCGGTCGGTTTTCTTGAAAGATTGCTTTGGTTGTGATCCGGGTCGAATAATGATCGAAGATCCTGCAGATTTATGTACACCAGGCAAGTGCACTGTCAGATTTTTTTTCCTGCTCATCGATTGATCATAACAAAGGAAATGTGATTTCTGTCGAAGTATCCACCAGTGGATATGGCAACAAAATCAGATAATCAATGTCTCATGCAATGCAATCCGCTTCCCATTTCACGATGAAATAGCAAAGACGGGACGGTTTTTGGAAATGGCCATAGAACGGACGGCATATAACTTATCGAAAACTGAAAAACCATATATCGTCCATTTATATTTCAAGTGTTTTCATTCCCAAGCTCAAAGCAAAACGAAAAAAAACAACAACACCTGATTGAAATTGCTTAACGTGTAATGGCTCCGGTGCTTTTGCGACGCACTTTTTCGGAAATGTTTTCGCAAAAATCGGGCAGATTGAGCACTGAGTCAGAAAACAGACACGACACTGAAGCCGTTCGTTCGTTTCTTTCTTAGATGTCACTGAATGCTCATTGCATGACGTTCTTCTTCCTCAGTTGCCACTCATGAAAAATATATTATGGTGATAAATGTACCTAATGTAATTAATCATTTTTCATTCACAGACAGCCAAAGACGCACTTTTTTAAAAATAACCTCGGCATATCTTGAATTCGGAAATAGTTTAGTCGTATGAAATATGTTATCTGAATATTTTGCACTTTTTGGCATTGCGATCAAAAAATATTTCGTTTCTAATCAGAAGAAAGCTGCGCTTTTTGTAGTTCTAAAGATATAGTGTTGTTTCTTATGGCACCAGTCGTGGACAAATCAGCTATTTTAAGCTGAGTTTTAGTGCCTCTTGTTTCCGTAATGCTATCTAGAGCCAGGAGTGGGACTTAGCTGTTCATGCGTCACAACTTTTTACGGGCGAACTTCATTCATGCATTTCATTGATAAAACTAGATTTAGACCTAAATCAGAGAACGATGATATCTGAATCAGTATCCACAGTGGTATTGTTTCGACTTGGAGGACTTTGTGACCACGAGAGATTCACGCACGCACCAGCCACCTCATATACGGGGGTCTTCGGCAGACGGGATTCGAGTTTCCAACTCAAAAGATTCGAATTTAGAATCCTACCAATCAGGCTATTCCGGTTCCTCTTTTAAAGACATTGGAATTTTGAATGATCGATGAAGCAAACAATGCATTCATTTTTCATATATGCTTTTTAAGTTTTTAAGATGATTTGACATCTAATTTTTATATTTTGTCTTCATTAAAGTGACGGTTTTTGTGACATTCGTTTTTTTTCTGAACAGCGATTTCTGAAAGAGATTCTTACTGTAATGTAACTATTTCTATTCATTGCCCATTTATAACATTTCCGGAGGCAATACTAGACAATATTACCGTCGTCCGACGAATTTTTGAATGAATATTAAAAATATCATTATCAGTCTTACTAATTTAATAATTTATTTATTAATTGATGCCTGAAGCGTTATTTTGGAACAACAATTTTTTATAAGTAAGCATAGTTAATGCATTTGAAGCATTACAATATCTGAGGTATTGAAATTGATAGTAAAATGAATTCAAAGCATTTATACAAAATCAATTTCTTAGCAGTTATTTTTATTTTCATGAGTAGTATAAGAAGGAGAGGTACTCTCCTCTGCAAATGTCTTACTCCATTAGAGACGAAATACAGAGTGTTTCGAGGTCGAATAGAACAGAAGCAGAGGCATTAAGAGCACTCATTCAACATTTGAAAATGATTTGAGAGCCCGATTGAGACCTGTAACCGCCTTTAGCAAGTATACGACTTTCGGTTTTTTTTCTCTTCCACAATTTTCAAAAACATATGATTTTGTTGATTTCATTTTAATTTAATTTAATATCTATATAATAAGTTTTAAAAAATAACCATTATGACAGACTGAAACAACAAAAGATTTCATTGTAATGTCTGGCATAAAAAAATTAAAATATAAACTTTGGCAAAAAGAAAGTTAAAAACTATTTTAACACAATTAATGCATTCTCGTATAAATTCTCCCAATGGAAGTGCGACTTACTAATTCAAACTGAAAGCGTTTATGTATAGTTGGAATTTCAGGCCATAATTCTAATTTTTTTTTCATTCTTTACAAACATAGAAAAAAAAGGAACACTTAATTAACAAAATTTTTTAGAAAATTAAAATTTGAAAAAAAATTATAAGAATTAACTTCTATAATTTATTGGCTTGTTCCTTGCTTTTAATTCCAATAAATTCGTACTCATGATCTTGAAATTTTTTTTTTTTTTGAAAATACCAAAAATGTCCCAATACAATTACTTACCTAATGTAATTATAATTTATCAACATACCGTCTGAGGAGATTCAAAGCTTATCTGAAGAAGTTATCAAAATAACATCAGAAAGGTATTGCAACTTAAAAATTCAGTTTCTTGGGGAACTATTCATGATGCATTAATTGAATTTTATTTATTTATTTATTGTTATTTTATGGATTTCTAAATTGATATTGTTCTAATTAATATTAAAAAATTGTAACAATAGAATTTTTTTAAAAAAATGTGTAAAACCAAACAAACAAACTATTTTTTTAAACTTGCGTGTTCATAGTTGCGTAACTGGAGGCAATTGTTCAGTAGAGAATCAATTGTCAATTTGTCCACGTTTGTCACAATTTTGCCCATTACACTGCATAGAAGCGTTTATAGTTTAGCATTCAAAGCTGAACTATCTCCGATAAGATTACTTATTATCCAATATCTCGTAATAATAATTATTATTAATGATAATTAATTTTATAAGAATGTAACTATCGAATTAGTTTTTGTAATGATTTACAAAAGTAGGAATACATCAAAAGGCATATTTAAAATTTGGCCTCTAGTATCAAAATTAAATATATTTCAAGTATAATTTATGTAATCAGATTTGTGGAACAATTATTCCGAAATCGTTTAATTCTAGGGACGAAGCTGCGTAGGCCATACTACGTTTGGCGATATTTTGCAGCAGGCCAAGGAAAGATGGATATTGAAGGTGGTGACATTTCTATATTAATAAATAAAAACCAAGCAACTTTATCTATTTTAATACATTTGTATTAGTTGATACTATTAGTAATTTGTAAAGGAATAAAATACAGAGAGATTATAATTAAGGTCCCACTTTGAAATGGTCATAAAAGGACTGGACCAAATGTTATCAAACTTGGTGATATTTTAAAGGATGTCACAGATATACATTTTTCGTCAATAAAAGCTTAAAAAATCCCCACGAGGGAGGATGGCACTGTATACAACATTGTTAAGCAAATTAGGACATGAAGACCCTGTCTTAAAATGTGTTTAATCATTTCTGAAGTATGTTTGCAAAATATGTTCATGTGACATTTATCATTTCCTGAAAGCAATCAAATCGCATTACTGCGTTCTCAACAACAGCTCTTAGTATATCCCTCGGCGTATTCCTCTTACTGAACGATACCTTTGCAAAGCACGCCGTTCAGTGCTATCGTACTTTTCATGATTTTTAACGAGAAAAGCAGGGTCTTGCATGGTTAGAGACTGTCAATTCGTAACAAGGAAAACTCCCTGGAAACAGACTGACTTTTATCTGGAAAAACTAAATGGCTGTAAAGCATATCTCCATGAATCATTTACTTTTTTCTGTCACAATCTCATTACAATATATTGTGGTTTTACATAATCCCACAAACAGATTCGTATCAGAAATGATTAAACGCATTCTAAACCGATGCCTTCATGTCTTATTTTGTTTAACAATATTATATACAGAGCCATTTCCCTCCCTCTGATGGTCAGGTTGAGATCTTTTATTGGTAAAAAAGAAATTTTCACGACATCTTTTACACTATTAATAAGTTTGAGAATATTTGTTCCAGTAGCTTTCCTTTAAATTTTCAGATAAAAACTAGGCTACTTGCATCGAGCTTGTAATATGCGACTCAGAAAATAATTCCTACTTTAGTTAAAGAAAACACTTTGAAAGAGAATATTTTGGAGAAAATAAATCTAATTAAAAATGGTTATTCTGGTATTGATTTGTAAAACAAGAAACGGATGCTTTTCATAACATTTAGCCAGGCAATTTCGTGATTATGAAGCCAAAAAGAAAAAGGAAAGACTTTGTTATCATAATGCCGGAGAGTGTCGAACATCTTCAGCGAGACCATTTGCTTAAAAAATCACTGCAGATGTAACGTCATTGCTTTTAACATGAAATACATAAAAGTTGTTTATGGAGGACATTGGCGTAACCCTTCGTCATGCGAAATGAAAATTATTATTATTTTTACCTTGTATAAGTATTTATCATATCAAAGAGTTTTTATTACATTAGAAAATATCATGTCATGGTACATTTGAAATAAGGTTGCCAAGGTTTGAACTCGGTGTTAAACTGTTTTATTCCTTAAAGTTAAAACACCCTCTCATTATGAAAATTAAATAAACCACGTGGGACAAAATGCTTCCTTCGTTTTTCATTTTCAGATAAATATTGGAAAAGATATATCCAGTTATAGTATCAAATATTGGGGCTTTTATTCTAAGCCCAGAATATGTATTAGGGTGTCCCGTAACTTTCTTTTCCATTTCTAATACGAAACGAATAAGCAACATTTACTTATTAAAATATCATTCATTTCGTTATAGAAGAACACTTTTGTTCTATTACTTTCTTACTTCTCTCGGGAAGCATCATCGTGTCTTCTTTCCAAAACTTTTGTGCTTGGAACAAGAAATAATCTTTGATGCACGCTTTTATTTCGCTGATGGATTGAAAGCGCTTATCGTGAAGAGAATTTTTTTAAGGGCAGGAAGAAGCGATGATCGGAGGGAGTGAGAAAGCAGGATGCGGTAAAACGTCCCAATCTAACTGTGAGAACTTCTCTCTTGGGACTAATGCCCCGCGTTGTCCTGAAGCAAAACAACGCCTCGTAGGCTCATTAATTTTAGCCACTTTTTTTTTTGTAATGGCAGCTTTCAATTGATCCAATTGATGACAGCTTCGCCTTGAGGAAGGAGCTAGTTGAAAATTAGACCTTAATATTACCTCATTAATAAGAATGTTTTTATGATTGTTGAACTTCCTTTTTAAAATTTTATGATGAATTATTACATTTAGGTATTCCACAGTATTTAAATGTTTGTTTACCTTACGTAGAAGCTCACCAACGATGTCATGATGGCTGTAAACCAGACTGCGTGTGAGTGTTGATCAAATAATTTTGTAATTATGTTTCTTTCTTTCATTATTTTTTTCAGAAAATATTCTTGTTCCCACTCAATTGGTACTTGATCAAAAATGTTGTTCATTTTTCTATTTTTAATTTTTAGCAAAGCTTCATAAAATAATTTTTATTCACGAAACAAAAATGAATGTTATTTTCATAAACTATAATTATTTCATCCCTTTTTCAGGCAATGATTTGTATAATTTTCTCCTTTCTTTCCATAGCATTAACATTGTGTGATTTTGTAAAGAATGAGTTATCTTTTACTCTTCTCGATCTTAACACAAAAGGAACTAATGATAACAATAAAACAAACTGAGACTGTCCAAGAGTTGCGTTTCAAAATTCCCAGTGAAACACACAGCAGATGAAAAGAATTCCGCCCTCTGATTTAAACAAAAATGAAGGGTATATACGAGGCATATTCGGAAAGTAAGTACCGTTTTTTAATAAATAGAACAAAACATTTTTTTTTCAAACAAATTTTATTATTACATGAAAGACCAAACCTTAAACTATTTTTCTACGTAGTTTCCACCAATGTTCAAACACTTGTCGTAGCGAGTGACGAGTTTTCCTATGCCTTCCTCGTAGAAACTTGCCGCCAACCCATCGAGAACACAGCTTGTGATAGCCTAATTTGTCAACAACAATTCCGTACAACACAGTCCGAATATGCCTCGTAGCACAGTGCGAAAGTAACTACGGATGTTTCTCGGGATAGCGAATGTATTTGAAACTGCTGATGAAGGGGAGCAAACGAATAATATTGGCGTAAAAGAAAGTTCATTGCTATATTTCAAAGTCCTGACAGTACAGCGTATCTACAGGTATACATATTTCTCTTTCTTTAAGCCGATTTAAAATGTCGATATTCATCAGAAAATGATCTATCATTAATGCAAGAAAGAAAAAAAGACGATAATGAAACGCTAAAAATAATGCGCTGTCGTTCCATCGGCAAAATCTAACAGCAGAAGGCATTTCCATTCATATCTGCTGAACTCTTGGCACTTAAATGGATTTTAAGTTAAAAATATCCATCAGTAAAAGAGTTCTCAGGTGGGTCATCAAAAACATGCAGTCTTAAATAATATAAACACCAATATTTTTAAAACATTGACGTTTCAGCTTTTAAAAAACTGGCGTAAACATTTTTAAAAAACAGACGTTTATTTCTTGCTGAAATCTTTCTATCGGATTTTAGGAGCGTTCTTGAATCAAGGAGACATTGCCATAAAGAACAGAAGATCGCATTTAATAATCAAAAAGTTATTATTTTTATTACATTAATAATATAGAGTTTTTAAGGAAAGGTTTTCGGTATTTTCCGTTACCGAAGACTATTACAACTTTACAGAATTTTTAAATAGGTTATTTGAGAGTGAGATTTCTTTTAAGTTAATCCATAAAAAAATTGATATTGCATTTTTCAGAAGCCTAAATTAGAAATAAGTAATAACAATTACTTTTTAAATAATATTTTTAGCCCAAAAATTGCTATAAATAATTCCGATGCATTATATTTCCGTTTAATGTCACGCTTACAAGATAAGAGTTTATTGTTTTTTATGAGACTGTTATCAAAATAATGGAAACACCACATATTTATAAAGAATCCTTTATTAGTATAGTTTAGGATAGCCTTTGGCCCTTAACACAGTTTGAAAGTGCCAATTCATACTTTCAATAAAGTTAAGAGAAATATTGTACCCTTCTTCCTCTGGATATTGGGGTAGTTCCGTAATGGTTCGATTGTATTGCGGTCGGGTGACTGAGCGGGAAAAGGGAGGTGTTGAACTTCATACTCGCACTCATCAAACCATGATTGGACAAGTCTCGCTGCAGGGATAGGTGCTTCATCAACCTGGAAAATTCCATCCCTTGCAGGAAACAAAGATTGCAGCATAGGAGCTAAAATTCCTTTATACTTCTCCCCTGTGATTCTTTTTTTCAGTGCTGCGATTGGTCCAGCAGAAAGCCATGGCACAGCTGCCCATATCATGACAGATCCACCTCCACGCCTGACAGCTGGAAGGAGGCGATCATTATCATACGCTTGTGTCTTGTTGTAGGGAAAAGTGCGAAACACGATTCGTCAAACCACATTACTCTCTTCCACTTATCTATCGACCAGCTTTTGTGAATGTGGCATCACTGTAGAGGACTTAAATCATTAACATCTGTGACAAGTGGCTTGGGAACTGCTGCTCTGCTATAAATGTTCAGTTTATGAAGGTGCCATCTAACTGTAATCACTGTCACTGGTGAGTCAAGATGGGTATTGAGTTCTGCGGTCACTTTTGGTGCAGCTGTTCGCTCTTTAGACGTTACGATCCGCTTCAATACCCGTCGGTCTCTTTCACTGAGACTCTCTTCAAGCTTAGTATTCTGCTTCGCCGAGCTTGTCTCTCCGCGCTGCGTGTATGCTGTCAGGACTTTAGACACCGTAACTCTAGAAAGGCCTAAAAGTTGGGATGTTTCGGTCGCACTCGCTCCAGCTAGACGGGCTCCTAGCGCTTTGATTTTTTGAAAATTTGAGATCCGAAATTTTAAGCTTTTGAAAAATGAACCCAAGAATTACATAGCTTCAATAGAGCTAAATCATGCTACCAGAATATGTACGTTGCTATTTATAAAAAAAGTTGGTGGCTATTATTATATTTGAATGCTTACAAAGTGCATTCAAAAATGTCCCTTTTATTCACAGGTGTTTTTATTATTTTGATAACCACCTACATCTATGCTCCATTGAAACGGCATTGAAGACAATTTCTCTTAAATTATTTTACCAAAGCATATGACAAATGTAATTTTCAAGGCTTTTAACATTACAGAAGCTGAATTATTGTTGCGTTAGAATTCGAAAAACAGTATTTAAACACTTATACTAAAAACTAATGATTTTTCAAACCATAATGTTAATAACCAATTGATTCATTACCGTAGCAGAAATTACCATTTTTAGAATGCAAAATTTGGAATTTAAATACTAATCATAATTTTAATATTAGTTTTCAAAAAATTTCGTGTTGTCTGGTAATTTTTTTAAAAATTTTATAGGAAACTTCATTATGATTACAATGTAGTCGAATCTCCTGAAGACCCATCACCCGTAAGGAAGAATTTCATTTCATTGCATTTACTAATATAAAATATATTAATTTACTGAAATTATTAGGAATTTTTAATATTAGAAGTCATGTTTCTAAAATAATATAGAAATGGTTATCTTTTCTCTTTTGCAGATGAAACCATTTGAGGAAAATGAGTAAGCATTGTATATGTTTTAATACTCCGTAAAACTAAATGTTTAGTATTTTTATTACAGGATGCAGTTAACTTGAGGTGTTAGGACTATTAAATAACTGCGCGCATTTTGAGGACTCATCTCGGACGCGCCACTGCCTTTTTTCAACGGGGCGCAATCCCTGATCGGGGATGGAGACCTGAGGACCCTATCTGGAAATCTTATTACATAAGGGCGTGTGAAGCCGCGCTCTGAGAACCTGTGCATTTGCAGACATGACACACTCCCCCCCCCCTTTCCCTTCTCTTGCGATCTTCTGAAGTTCTTGGATGTTTGTGGACTCAGTCCGGAGTTTCCTGTAAATTGTCGACAAACTTGACGGACAGCAGAGAGCCCCCGAAGACCGCGAGAGAAGGGAAAGCGAAGAAAGTGTCTGGAAATGCACAGGTTCCCAGAGCGCGGCTTGACATAAGAAAGAGGAAGCGCGCGAAAAAAAAAATGATGAATGAATGGGGAATGAAATGTATTCCCCGATTTATACAGTCTCGATGACTTTTTATGAGTACATCAGAAAAGTCGCGATTATATGACTCAATCTAGATGAGGATCCCTTTGCTCGAATATTCACAGCCACCGCACGTCCGCATGCAATAACTGTCATGTTCGAACATGCATGTCAATCACCTCACGCGAAGTTGAGAAATCACTGTAAGCACTGCCCTTGATAACTACGCCAACAATCAACTTTCCTTTCGTGTCTCATTCATTGTGTCGCATCTCCTGCGGCGTTTGTCGTAATACGAGTGCCCCATAAGTTTCATGCCCGTTTTTTTATATGAAAAGAACACACAATAGTTGCTGTTTAATAAATTATTGAATTTGCTACATAAGAACCCGTTTGCTTTATTTCCTTTTTCCGTTTCTCAGGAAGCCTCATTATGCTTTTTTTTCCCAAAACTTTTAAGCTTTGGATAGGAAATAACCCTCGAGGTGTGCTTTGATTTCACCGATGGATTTAAAGTGCTTGTCCCGAAGAGAATTTTTTAAGGGCAGAAAGAAATAATAATCAGATGGAGCGAGATCTGGACCGTATGCATGATGTGGTAAAACCTCCCAGTCAAACTGTAAGAGCTTCTCTCTTACGACTAATGCAATTTGGGGTCTATGAGGAAAAACAAAGCCTCTTCAGATCATTGATTATGGCCGTGTTTTTGCTATGGCAGCTTTCACTTGATCCAGTTGATGACAGTATTTCGTAGAATTTTTTTTTTCATCTTGAGGAAGGAGCTCGTAAAAAATGACGTCTTTCGCTGTTTAACGCTGTGGTTGAAATTCTTAAAAGAGAGTGTGACACAAACGAAACGTACTGTAAAAGAACCTCGGGACACCTGAAATCGATGTCATAGACGGCGAATAGATAAGCCAGCATGCTTGTAAAAGAACAGCCAGATAATTCTATCCATAGCGCGATTAGAAACAAACCTTTTTGACATCAGAATACATTTCTATACAACGAATGTTTGTTTCAGTGTCCAGCTCCAACTCTTAACGTTTATAACAAGAATTCCGGATCACTCTGAATTTTTTATTATGAAATTGGCTCAATACATTTTATGCATGTCACTTGAGACGGAAACCGATTTTATGATTTATTTATAATATCTTTGCTGTGACTATATCTACTGAGTTAGCTTTGATAATCAAGCATATATCGGTAACTATTAGGCTCTCTAGACGAAATTATGGCGATTCCAGTATTATCTATTTTATCGCCAAAGTTGACAAACTCGTCGCAATTTCACTAAATGGTCGCCAAGCCCTACGTACACTGACTCGGCATCCTATCAGCATTCAACGGAGCGTATCGTAAAACTGGCTCTCTATTGAATGACAGAGTGAATTAACCGTACGGTAAAACAATATTACAAATTTGTAAAAATATTTTGCTTAGCTTTCTAGTTCTTATTGCTATATTTTAAGACCGTGTTTGAATGAAATTGTGATCTAAAAAAGGAGGATGTGGAATTCCAGATCAATAAAGTGTAAAAGAATGCAAATAGAAATACACTTTTTCGCTCAGAAAATGTAGGAAGGAAGGGGTATTCATGTGATTTTTTAAATACGAGCTTATTGGTTGTCCATTTTAAAATCCGAACCACACGGTTTAGCAGTTGGTAGTGGGATCCCCATCAGACAAATTTAAAAACTGAGTCGCTTCCTACAAGAAAAGAAGCAAAATGTATATGATATTTAGAATCATTGGAGGATTGTTGATTAAAAGTGATAATTTACTCCAATAGTTCGATTGAGGAAATCAGAAAAATAAAAGAATAAAAATTGTGAAATCTCTCCAATCAGAATAATTAGAAGCATCCGTGATGAAGCAAACATATTTATGAAATAATAAAAAAATACCTACTTATAAACACATCAATAACGTACGACATCTCGTAATATATATAAGAAGCGTATATATATTACGTTATAAGTCGTAACGTATATATAAGGAAATGGCCAGTTTGAATCAATCGCTAAGAAATGAGACCCTCGATCTTTTGGACTGGATATAAATCCTGTCTTAAACGAGCTGCGAGGCGCATCCGGAAAATAAGTTTCCCCATATAAAAATGAATAGAACTCGCACTTTCAGAAATCTATTTATCGGCATCAAGTAAAGCAATGCTACAATTATTTCCAACATAGGCACCACCGGAACGGAGACCCTTGTCGTATCTCGGGATCCACTTTTGCATCCATCTAACCATAATTATCCTAAAGGTGCAACAAATAATTGAACAGA
The DNA here is from genome assembly GCA_026289955.1 of Argiope argentata. Classification (NCBI taxonomy): domain Eukaryota; kingdom Metazoa; phylum Arthropoda; class Arachnida; order Araneae; family Araneidae; genus Argiope; species Argiope argentata. The sequence goes on from JAOUZG010025848.1 coordinate 3,527,769, forward strand.
CCTCCAGAACTACTGCGGACGGATTTTAACGCAAGTTGAAATTGAAAAGAAGTATTAGAAGGGAAAGAAATTTCCGTATTTCCCAAAGAAATGAAAGCTCTACAAAAATAATGCTTTTGATTAAAGTGAGTCACAAAAAAAGATCAAGAACATAAAAAAATGTGATTTTCTAATTGTTCTAAATGACTGATCGAAGGAAATCGTTGCAAAATTTACTAACCAATCTCTTCTTCCAACAATATCAGCCTTACTAGCAGATCATCCCGCATTTCGCTTGATTCTTTTTTTTTAACTCATAATCTGCGCATACATTAACATTTTATTTCCAAGAAAAACATTTCTTAGTTATTTTTTTAATATGAAAAGGCTTTTCTACTTGTAGACATTTTCAAATTATAGAATTAAATTCTCTTTTGCATCTTAATCATCATGCATAAAGATAATGCTTTTTTCGTTAGAAATGAAGCTGAAATTCAGATTTATGTCAAAAATCCTGACATCGTGGTGTTGTCATACAAGCCTTTGTATACCGTAAGCTTACTTTTTTTTTCTTTCTTTCTTTCTTTCTTTCTTTCTATCTATCTATCTATCTATCTATCTATCTATCTATCTATCTATCTATCTATCTATCTATCTATCTATCTATCTGTCTGTCTATCTGTCTATCTGTCTGTCTGTCTGTCTGTCTGTATACACTGAAGTGACAAAAGTCATGGGAGGACTGTTAATATCGTGTCGGTCTTCCTTTTGCCCGGCGAAGTGCAACAACTCGGCGTGTCATGCAGTCCACAAGTCGTTGGAAGTCCTCTGCATGAATATTGAGCCATGCTGTCTGTATAGACGTCCATAATTGTGAAAGTGCGGATGGTGCAGTAGTTTGGGCACGAACGGACCTTTCGATGATGTCCCATAAATGCTCGATGGGATTCATATCGGGCGATCTAGGTGGCCAGATCATGCACTGGAATGGTCCGGAATGTTCTTCAAACCAATCGCGAACAGTTCTGGCCCGGTGACATGGCGCATTGTCATCCATAAAAATCCCATCGTTGTGTGGGCACGTGAAGTCCATGAATGGCTGCAAGTGATCTGCAAGCAGCTGAACATAACCATTTCCAGTCAATGATCGGTTCAGTTACACCAGAGGACCGAGTCCATGCCATGTCAAAACAGCCCACACCATTATGCAGCCACCACCAGCTTGAACAGTGCCTTGCTGACAGTTTGGGTCCATGGCTTCGTGGGGTCTGCGCCACACTCGAATTCTACCATCAGCTCGTAATAACTGAAATCGTGACTCATCTGACCACGCCACGGTTTTCCACTGGTCTAGGGACCAGTCGATATGCTCACGAGCCCAGGAGAGTCGCTGCAGGCGATGTCGTGCTGTCAGTAAAGGCACTCGAGTCGGTCTTCTGCTGTCATAGCCCAAGGAAGACACATTTGGCCGCACAGTCCTATCGGACACGTCGCTCGTACGTCCCACATTGATTCCTGCAGTTATTTGACGAAGTGTTGCGTGTCTATTAACATCGACCATTCTACACAGACGTCGACGGTCTCAGTCGTTAAGTGCAGGTGGTCGCCCACTGCGCTGTCCATGATGGGATGGGATGCCTGAAATTCCATACTCTCGGCACACTCTTGATACTGTGGATCTCGGAATGTTGAATTCAATAACGATATCCGGAATGGAATGACCCATGCGTCTAGCTCCAACTAACATTCCACGTTCAAAGTCTGTTAATTCTCGTCGTGCCGCCATAAATCACGAAAAACCTGTTCACATGAATAACTTGAACACAAATAAACTCTGGAAAACGAACTGCATATTTTATACTCTTTCGCTGCGATACTACTGCCGTCTGTATATTTGCATATTGCTATCCCATGACTTTTGTCACTTCAGTACATATATATATATATATATATATATATATATATATATATATATAATGAATAAAAAACAGATATGTAAGTGAAAAAATGAGAAATCCGGCCTGATGACTTTCTCAAGGGTCACCATCAAGCAAGGATTCCAATAAAAAGTGGATTTTTTTTTCTGGAAAGTGTTAGACTATTGTCTAAAAATTAACTCTTTTATGACCCGAAAAATTCCAAATTTTAAAGTAGAAGAGAGGCATCAATTTTTAGCACAAAAAAAAACAAAAGACAATCTGTTTTTTATTCATTTTAGTTCCACTATGTATTTAGGAATAGCAGCATAAGCGCTCTCTTAATACATTTGTGTATCTTTCTAATTTATTATGAAAATGGCATTTTATTATAT
>JAOUZG010025848.1:3530158-3551417 GCA_026289955.1 Argiope argentata
TATATATATATATATATATATAAATTACGTGTCACGTTGTTTGTCCGGGATGGACTCCTAAATTACTTAACCGATTTTAATAAAATTTACACACCACTTGTAGTTTGATCCAACTTAAAAGATAGGATAGTTTATTTTTCGAAATATCAATTAGTTTGGTAGAAATTAGTTAAAACCTTTTAATTTCTGTGAAATTAAAACCTATAATGCTACTTACCGAGTGAAACACTGCCTTTCGGAGCAGATATCACTGATGCTCGCATTTCGTTTTGTAAAACCGAGATTTTGAAATTGCCATCTTTATGCGTCCGTTCAACTTATACTCAACATTGCAGTGGAATCGGATGGACTTTCTATTGTAGACCACGGAGGTATAATTTATTTTACGAAATATCGACGCAGAAATTAAATATTGATTTTTTTAAAAAAAATGTCCATTTTGACGGGTCTATTTCTTGAACAGCCCTGTAAAATAGACGCTTATCTGGGAAAATACTGAAAATATGTTTCCTGAAAGACAATGTGATGTAGTATGCTGCAATACAATTTAAAAAATCGAATTTCTAAAACTGAATTTTTGGCGAATTTTTTAACGAAGAGGTGAAATTTTGCTTTCATATTTAATTACACCGAAACTTTTCAAGATAACTTAATCAATTTCTTTTACATAAAATTGGATAAAATTTTCAAAATCAAGTGAAAGATTGTAAAAAAATGTTAAAAAATTGGGCATTTAAAATTTTTTTTTGTCATTTATTGATTTTTCCTCTTCAACATTACAAGTACCATTGATAAATAAAAATGGGACTATACTTTTTTTTATATAATTTGGCATTGCTTTGGCACATCCAGATTATTTTTGAAAGCAATCAAGCAAAAATTACGCGTCTTATGAATTCATCCCAAGTTTTCCACCTCACATACTTCACCTGAAAGTTGAGACACCAGTAATGCAACTACGAAACCTTCCTCCACCTAAATTATGCTATGACACCAGACTACGAATGACTTGACTTAATAAGTATGTAATCGAAGCTACGATTATTACTGGATGTGCTCGAGGAGTGTTGGTTTTAATACCCCGCAGTCCACTAATTCCGTCGGACTATCCTTTTGAATTTAGAAGAGTGCAGTTTCCCGTAAAAGTTTGCTTTGCAATAACCGTTAATAAGTCACAAGGACAGACATAAAAAGTAGCAGGGATCGATTTAAGAGGACACTGTTTTTCACACGGCCAATTTTTTATGTAGCTTGCTCCATAGTCAGTTCATCAAGCAGCTTAATAATTTTAGAAACAGATAAAAACCAAAAAATGTTGTATACAAAGAATTTCTTGCTTAAATGTAGGTATAACAATAAAATGTGGATCACCCACGTTTACAAAGAAAATCAATACTTTAAAAAGATCGTTAAGGACAGTTAAGGATCGGTTAAGGACAGGGGCATATATATATATAAGGAGTCCAGGGGCGCCAGGAACCTAACAAAATTAGAAAAATTTATAAGTAATAAGTAATTATTATAGGGGATTTTCGTAACTAAGTGCACGAAGCACTGTTATCCCACGCTAATTCCATTACCCGAGCAATGCCGTGTACGGGAATGCTAGTATATATATCTATATAATATAAAATTTTTGAAGCAGTTTCGTGGCAGAAGAGAGAGAGAGAGAGAGAGAAAGACTTTTTAAGTCCATTTTTATTTCATACCGGAAGGAATAATTTATGTCCAGACGGTAGCGACGAGACGCACCGACGCCGTACGAAACAAGAGCGAAAAGAGAGAGGAGACATTTTCCCGGGTCTTAAATACCCTAAGATTCTGATAAGAATTTCTTTACACGGGTCGAATTAAATAAGGGAATCGTAGGGATCTTTCATAAGAATGTGTGAGCTCTAAATATTTATTCCTTCACTTGGAATCTAGAAACTTGCCGATTTCAATACATTTACATAACTTCTGATGCGTTGATTAAATAAAAAGATAGAAATATTTTGGAATGAAGTTATTATGAGCTGAATTAAGATAAAACTTTAGAAATTAATTAGAATTGGAATCAGATTAAAAAATATAATAACATACATATGTAGGCATATATGCATGCATTTCCCCTTTTTTCAGAAAATTATAAATTATATTTGAAAGTTGATTTACCAAATTAGAGATGCATTCTGAATAAATCGCGTTTGAACGCGTGAATAGTTTTTTTGAGATGACTTTATTAGAAACACCATTCAACTATTTTTATAGGAGATGGGACTATTTTTGCATTACCATCGGAACCTGACTGAGGCGAATAAGTTTCATCGTGACAAACTTCACATTCTTAGAGCAAGTTGGGTATACGTCAGAAAAAAGAAGAAAAAAGGAGAGTTGGTTTGATATCAGTCGACGCTTTGGTGACAAGAAACTTTTAAATAATATTATCTTTGGCATTCATGCAAGTATGATGTCTCCCATCCAGAATTATGGCCAATATCACACTTAATATTAGCACTTAATTTATTCCCATTAAAAATGCAAATAATAATAAATAAGATTTCATAGTCACAAAGCATTCAAAACATTTGTGTTCCAAAATGTTTAAGATTATGTGAAGGTTTTATGACTTCAGAATTGAAGCCTTTACCTTAAAACAAAGATTGCATGCACAAAGTTTCTGAGCAGCTCAAATTCGCAAATTCTTTTTAATAATAAAAACAATACATTTTAATAGTTTATATAAAATGATAATTTGTGTAAAAATAACGCCTTTTAATCATACACATTCTGTCACAGTTGTTTGTTTCTAATTTGTCCATTTTGAATTTTAAATTGTCCTTTCTGTACAGAATGGAGATCTCTACAGTTACGTTGGCGGACTCATGGGTTTGTGGCTCGGCATCTCTGTCTGGACATTTGCTGGCATCTTAGAAATGTCTTTAAGAACTTCTCTTTCACTGAGGAAAAAATTTAGCTGTCATCGGGAATACGTCATCAAGTGTTGAAAGCATGAGTTCCTTCTTTGTTTCCCCGACATCACCTGATGTTGAATCTGTTCTAATGCTCAAACAATTATGCATTTCATTTTTGTATAAAAACCCTGCTGAATAGTAAACATATCATAGATTTAAATAACATTCACTTCTGTACTAATAGTATATCCTGAATAAAGTTCGTTCTTGCAATAAAGGTGTAGGTCAAAAGGACTTTTTTACTTTAAAAAAATGCAGCGTATATTCCCTTTAGTGGATGATTTCGACAAATCGTCCTTAGTAACACTCGTTTTCCTTACAACTTTTGATTTTTTTTAGGTATTTACTATCAGTTCCTGCAATTTGTCTCCAAAGCAAACCGCTTTTTACTTTGTATGTTTTCAAATAGTGGAAATATGAATGTGAAATTATATCATTTCTTCTAACAATAATTATTTCCTTCATAATTTAGACTTGAATCAGGGAACAATCCCCTCTGTCCTCCGTAGCGTTCTCTCGATTTGGAGGACTTTGTGGCCACGGTTCCTTCCGCATGGGACGTACAATGTCGCAACAGTGACCATGGTTTATGTTCGATTTAAGGATATTTAAAAAATCATTGATATTAATAGAGTGCCAATTATTACTTTAAGTATCTATTAAGTTGCTATCGTAAAAATCAATGGCATCTGCAACCATCTTATTCCTCCGAAATTATTCCTTCAAAGTTCATGATTCTTCCGACAGAACCCACTTTTACGAAAGACACCCGAGACACGCCGTGCAGAGAAGCCTTTTACGATTTCTGTTCGCAGCAACCAAACCAGCGGAAGTCTCTCTTCCTCGCTCACTCTCGGTTAAAAGGTGTCATCCCAGCGAACGACTTGCGCGGCCTCGCGAAATGTCAGTCTTTCGCCCGGATTACTATTTTCACTGAAATCTATGGGAGGATCGTCGGAGACTTAATCCCTGGCCTGCGGTTGACAGTTGCCGAAAATCGAGTTCATACATTGAAGGCCCTGACAGACACACAGACATTTTCCAAAAGAGTATTTCGCCACCTCAGGGGAGTCTGAGACGCGGAGATTTGTCAAAGTATCGAGATCGCCCTTGTTGACACTCGCTCTGCGCTGCGTGCACGAGAAGGAGGAAGAACCGTTGCAACGCTACTCTCCGAATTTAATTTTTAACAATAATTGCGCAAATAGTGCAGCGTCTAGTACGTCTGCTGTCTGACTGTGATGGGCACCGTATTGCAATATTTAATGTGATGATAGAACAGCATATCACGGAATAGACATCATGAAAATGCTAATGCTCGTAGGGACGCCTAGCTGAATCGAAACAGAAACCGGATTTTGCCCCCCCCCTCTCTCCTGTGACAAGAACAATGTTGAGTGCGGATCTTCTTTTTGGAGAATTTTTACATTTATTATTATTTTTTAGCATTTTTAACTTTGCAATACATAAACATTGGTGTGCAATAAAATTAATAATAACAAAAATATGTCATTGTAATTATATTGAATGCTATCTAATATAATATTATACATAATAATATTCTGTAATATAGTTATTAATCTATACATCACACAAGTATCCATGTAATTTTTTTTGCATGATCGGGGAAAAAAGTATTTGAAAATGTAAGCTTCAATTTATTTCCTGGGGGAATAATTTATACAAAGAAGAAGAGATAAAAAACGCCCGTTTACGCCAAGATAAGAGCAAAATGAAAGAATGATTTTTTTTCAGTGGTTTTATTAAGAAATTCCGGCATGTATCGATTTAGAATATGGAATCTTATGTATCTTTAAAATGCCTGCTTAGGTGGTTCCAAGTACTCTTTTCCCCTCGGTAGTGGTTTGAGAGACAAAGAAAAAGAACTTTTTTAGAGTACTTGATGGCAGTAATTAAACAAGGAAGTGGAATTCGGATCAGGAAGTAAGAGAAAATTTATACTCATGCGAGGATAATTCGGTGATGTGCGCGAGGTCTAATTTCTACCCAAGCAGCAAAAGATCCCCGACCCATCATCGCCTCACAGAACAAGCGAAATCGCAGACGATCTCTCCCCCCCCCCCCCCGATGCTCGTCACGCCGCCCGGCAGAAGGCCGGCAATGATCACTTTGGCTTGTTTTCGGCGCATCATTTCCCCACTCGCGCTATCCAGGGTGACTTGATACCAAGCATTTCGCAGTGTCTTTTACCAGCGTCCGACCCACCATCAATCTTGCCCCGTGTATTCTAGCAATGGGCGACCAAACATCAATCATTGGCCGATTTATTTCTGGACATTGGCCAGTGACTGCTAAACTATTTGTTTAGTGGTTATTCATTTTTCTCAAATCCCATCAACTAGTGTCAAAATATTTCAAACGATCGTATCTTCAAATTTTGTCAAACGACTGAATATATAAAATATTTCACACGACTCACTTTTCTTTTTCCCTCATAAATAATTTTGTTATTTATTTTGATGAATTTAAAATTCCATAAAACACTTGCTTTTGATAGAATGACGTTTTCCAGGATTTTCATTTTAACCCTTTGCTCTCCGATGGTGTCCCTGACTCACCATACAAGATAGTGCGCTATTTTGACGTTTTATTTATTAATTTTTCAAATTTAATTGTTAAAACGCCTACATAATGATTAAGAGATATAAATTAATTTTTTCAAAGAAATTCGGCTTTAAAGAATGATGCATATTCATTCTTCATAGCAATAAACAAATCTTTGTATTAGGTGAATAATTTTGCATCTAATTATTTTTCGGAGTTCAAAGGGTTAACTTTCCTTCATCTTTTTAAACTATTATTATAGTGTATATTTTACCTCATTCTTACCCTATAAAATTTTTAAATGACACGTTTTTACTGCTTTTTAAGAAAAATAAATGGATGTTAAAATCATCTAAAATAATTTTAAATTTGATCACCAGCACATCTATCTATATACAAGAATTAATTCTTTTATTTATATTTCTTATTTATTTTAATTGTTTAATGCATGAGAGAAAATGTCAATCATAGTTTAAATTTTGTAATTAATCAGCTTCTACTTTTAAATTTCGAACATTACTTATATAATCTGTTAATTTTAAAAGTTACTTCATAAAAATTCAAAACAGAAAAATATATAATTTTTATTAAAAAGTGTTTTCTTTTACTATTTTACTATAAACTTTTGTAATGCTTAATGTGAGCAATAAAAAAAAGACTAAAAGTTAAGGAATAAAAAACCAATTCATATTTTAACATGTTTTGACTCCCCCCCCACCCTTTTTTTAAATGCATTGTTTAAAGATAGAGTAGCACTCTACATGATGTAATTCCTACTACAATTTTTCTTGAATAGATACATTTTACGAGTAAAAATTAATATTTTTCTTCAAACTTATATTTTTTCATCTATGCTTAGTTTCGTTTTATGGCCCTACAACCAAATTTGATCAATGATTTACTTTGAATGTTCCCCAAAACTTCTATACCCAAATATGTAACACTACCTTCAATTACACGAAATTTATTTAGACAAATATCTTTTAAAAAATATTTTTTTTCTGCTATTTATTCTTTACAGATTGTAAAAACAACTATGCAAACAATTTATTTGTGATTACTTCCATTAAAAAATATTCAACAAATATATAGTAAAATAATAATTTATTTGAAATTTTCGGCTGAATTTTCTGCAATAACTTGCACGCTAAATTGGAACGAAATAAAAAGTCAATTTTTGATTTTTTTTCTAATATTGGGGAAAGTTGCCTTTTGATTTAGATAAAATAAATTATGAATATGAAAAATATTAATATATGTCTCAAAAACTTGAAATTTTTGATACATTTCAAAGTTTTTTTTTTTACGAAACAGTCTATTTTTAATTTTTGTAATAGTGCGGAAAAGTTGCCTTTTGATATAGATAAAATAAATAAAATATATAAAAAATATTGGAGCAAGGACGTTAAAGTTTCATAAAAATACACTTTTTACAACCTTTTAAGGATTTTTGCGGGCATTGATTTTGAAATAAAAAGTTTTAAATAAGCGTTGTAATAAGTATAGAAAACAAAAACTTTTTACTATTGCCCTGTAATGGCACTGAGTCATCGCCGAAGCGGTGGCTATGGAGGTAAGGTGAAGATCTGTCTGCGTCCAGTGACAGACCTGGTTTCAAATCAGTACATTTGCCGAGTCCATTTGAGTGGGCGTCTCCGTTCTGTCTATTGTGTAAATGATTAACGTAACTGAGTTGTTTGTTCGTGCGCTTGTGTGCCTTGCTGTGAGTAAAAATAGCTTAGTCTAAATTAGAGAAGTGAAGATGTTCTATTTTTCAGGAATTTAATGATTTGCTTGAAGTTGAACTCCTTACGAACTTGTTATGAAGTGCTACTGTTATATTAGGCATCACCTCAAAACCGCTTCAGAGAAGGTTCCTTCTGTAAGTGAAATATGTGACACTTTAGTTCTCATAATAGAACAAATGTAGTCAAAAGCTTCTATTCCCATTGTTTCTAGCAACAGAATTTCATAAATGATAAAAGCTTATCATGATAAATATAGGAATATATTAGTCTAAAAGTAGGAAATGCTCAGATAAGTTTGTAAGCGTTTATTGGATACTTCTGCCTTCTATAAAGGAAAAAAATTCTAGCTATTGGACAAAAGTTTCTAAATGATCAACGCTCTAACAGGAAAATGGTTGTTGGTAATATTGATATTGCTACCACAAGCGGTTTGTGGAAAAAAGAACAAAGAAAGAGTCAAGAACTACAGAGAGTAATTTAGTTTAATCAAGAACGGACGAAAAATACTAGCGTTTCAGAAACGGTTGCTGGTGGCAATGGCAACTCTTAAGAATAACTTTTCACAAAAAGAGGCAAACCAAGTACATGCATCAAATAGACAAAAATAGATAACTACGTGGTGCCCATGTAATTTACTATCATGTTGAAAAGTTCATGCACTTATGGTTCCAAATATCCTTTTAACCCTGTCTCATATTCCCGTTATCTCAAGAGCGTTATAGACCAGATTATTCAAATAAATGGGTACTTAGCTGTTTCCAAAAATATCTTTTGTCCAGGCTAAACGGTGAACGCAAATATGACTTGTTTTACAACGTGTATTTAAAGCCAGAACGAAGGTAAACTTTGATGCATAAGATTGCATAGACATGATCTTAATGATGGCAAATGGCATGAAATGTCAAAACTGTACCTTTCTTTTGAAACATGTTTCCTGTAACTGTGAAAGATTTTAAACCGAATGTATCTGAAATTGAACTGAATGGTCGAAGAAACCTGATTATCGACTTCCCTCGGCTTCCTCGTCGGACGCAAGCATAACAGCGTATCATTTTAACCATCGAGCCACGTATTCCTCCCTCAGCGCAGCAGTCTAAAACTCTTAATAATTTATTAAGAGTTTAAAGAATCTTGATAAAAAAGATTAGAAAATCTGGATATAAATGCACAATGCTAACATAGAGATTGTTGGAAGAAGATTATTAGAAATGCAAATTACCAATGACGTCATAAACTGTGTTCATAAGTAATGACTATATATATATCTGTTTTTATTCACAGTGAGATGCTGGCTAGCTGATTAGATGTTTTGAAATAAAGTTTATTTGTTTTTACTGCAACTCTGCTGATTTATTTCTTTAAAAGGATGATCACATCCAACAAAGGTTATGGGCCATTGTGCCGTTAGCAGTATGCCAGAAGCCAGCAAACAACCGCTGTCATTGATCTGTCAACAGAATGCAATTTAGACACTTGCCGACTCTTAAACTTCAAATAGTAACTTTTACTTAAGTTCAATAAGCAGAGCAGTCAACAGTGAACTTTGATGGTTTATCTTCTGGGGCCGTTGGAGAAAACAGAAATGGAAAAGATGGAAAGTCAGCTTTTTGTATTTCCAAAACTGAATGCATCCAATTACAGCCAGTGGAAGATGGATATGAAAGTACTACTTATCGACCGAACTGCTGGGAATTTATTGAGAGTGAAGCCGTTGAAGAACCGACAGATATAGCAGAAAAGCAGCGATTCAAGTGGCGGCGAGAACGAGCACACACCACTGTTTACCAAGGAGTGGAACGCCAATTTTTGCCTTTAATCTCAAATACCTTGGATGGTAGAACAGCATGGCAAATTCTTCAGTCAAACTTCGAACCCAAGTCTAGAGCCAGATTAGCAAGCTTAATCGATGAATTCTACGAGCTGAAATTTAAAGAAGAGGAAGAGACAATCGGAATATTCTGCCGAAGAGTTCAAGAACGACAATTAATTAGTGAAGCAGGATTCGAAATGCCTGAATGCCTCGTATGTTTCCAGTTGATCCGAAAGTTACAGCCGAGTACGACAATCTAGTGCAAATTCTTTATCGACTAGATGATAAACAGTTTACGTTGACAAATATTGAAACCAACTTCTAAGTGAATCCAGAAGAATAGTACAAAAGAAAAAGGATAAAGGCGAAGAAACAGTTGCCGATGCTTATGTTTCTAAAGTTACTTCAAAGAATAGAAAGTCTCCAATCAGCAGTGGAACCACTCTGGGCCAACTAAAAGAACAGAATGATAGTAATTTGAAGCGGAAATACTGTACGTTATGTAAGCGTCAAGGACATGTTTTCTACAATTGCTACAGACGAAAAGTTAAACCAAATCCTGGGTCATCAAACCAAACACTATTGTCAAGGAACATTCTACTGCGATGTTCAAAGATCAAAACAGTGTTATAACACTACAGCAGTAGTAGACATGGATGAATGGTTGGTGGATTCAGCTGCAACTTCACATTTTTGTAAAGAGAGGGATTGGTTTGAGGAATTTAGGACACTACCTCCATCTGAAGTTTTAATAGGTGACAAGGATTTCAAATCCCGAATATGTGGAATAGGTAACATTTCTTTTTACGTTTATAATGATGAAAATTTTGTCAAACTTATTCTAAAGAATGTTCTGTATGCACATAATATGCGTAGAAATTTAATTAGTGGAGCAAAAATTGACATAGCGAGTTATAAAATAATATGGAACAAAAATAAAATGATATTGTATAATAGTGATGGTAAATATTTTATAACTGTTCCTAGAATCGGTAATTTATATGTTGTATCAGGAATACCTGCTAAGTGTTATGAATCGAATAATGTATATAATTCTAGTAAAAATATTAATGCAGATATTCATCGAAGATTTGGTCATGTAAATTTTAACTTAATATTAAAAATGAGCAAGAATAAAAGTATTTATGGTCTTGAAAATATAGTTGGAAGTGTTAAATCATGTGTTGCATGCAATTTAACAAAAATCACTAGAGCATCTTTTAAGCCTAATTTAAGCATAAATACTAAGAATTGTCTTGAAAAAGTACACATGGACTTATGGGGGCCATCTCCAACTAAATCCTTAGGTGGGAATTCTTATTTTTTTATCGATAATTGATGATTTTTCTAGATATGCCGTTGTGTATCTGATTAGAAAGAAATCGGAGGTATTTAAATGTTTTCGTGAATATGTAGTTAATTCAGAAAGACAGTTAGGTCGAAAAGTAAAATGTGTAAGGTCTGATAATGGCCTAGAATTCTGTAATAAACAATTTGAAAGTTATTTAAAATCTTTAGGAATTAAAAGGGAGAGATCTACAGTTTATACTCCAGAACAAAACGGTGTAGTGGAAAGGTTTAATCGAACTGTAATCGAGGGTGTTAGAGCAATGCTTCAAGATAGTGGTCTTCATGCTAGATTCTGGGCTGAAGCTTTACAAATTTTTGTGTATATTCGCAATAGATGTGAGCACAAACTCACGAAAAATATCACACCTGCAGAAATTTGGACAGGAAGGAAACCGTCCTCGCGTCATTTCAAAATATTTGGATCAATTGCTTATGCATATACCCCAAGCAAAAAACGCAACAAACTGCAAAATAAAGCAGATGTTGGTATTTTTATTGGTTATGCTAGAAAATCAAAAGGTTATCGTATTTGATTACCGTGAAAGAGAGAAGTAATTGAAACAACTTACGCTAAAATCGATGAAAGTAAAAATGGTGTATTGACTTTATTTGGGCAAAAATCGAATGAATATGTTCAAATTCCTTTATCGAATGTATATCTTCCAGAATCAACAAATGATCAAGATGTTGAAAGTAAAATTTCAGAAAGTAAAACAGAGTCAGAACTAGAACAAATTGACATTAGTAAATGACAAAGGATCGAAAAACCACGTAAGAAAAGCTCGCGTGTTGATGTATATTATTACCCACCTTCGGGAAAACCCCGTTTAAAATCAAATAACGACGTGATTAAGTATTGTGAAGAAAATAACCTAAAGTATAAATCTCAAAATTTTAATTTTAAGCCTAATCAACAAGGTGAGTCTAAAAACTCTGAGAATGTAAGCGATTTAGAAATAACAGATGAATCTGAGTTATCTAATTTTGCCGTTGATAATTTTCAAGAAGAAATTTACAACATTGCAATTTCAAGAAATTTTAATGAATCTTAGAAAGTACCGGAACGCGATAAATGGAATAAAGCTTTGGACGATGAATTAAAAGTTATGAAAGAGCGTAAAGTTTGGAAATTGGTAGATGCACCGAAAGATTCGAAAATCATTGGGTGTAGATGGGTGTACTCAATTAAACGCAATGAGAACTCAAAAATTAAACGTTTTAAGGTTAGATTAGTCGCATTAGGCTATAATCAAACATTTGGTTTTGACTACACAAGTATTTACGCACATGTTGTGAATTTTTCTATTGTTAAATTGTTATTCATAATTTTAGTTTTGGTGTTGGGTTGGAAGCATGTACAATTAGACGTAAAATCTGCGTATTTATACGGGAATCTAAAAGAACAAATTTATATGAAACAACCTCCAGGTTATTCTGAACCAAACAATGAATATAAAGTGTGTTCATTGAATAAATCAATAGATGGATTTCATCAAAGTGGAAGAGTCTGGAATAATGAGTTAAATGCAATTCTATTATCAATTGGATTTAAGAATTTTAAGTATTGTAATTGTGTTTACAAATATAATAATGATGCAATTCTACTTGTTCATGTGGATGACTGTATACTATTTGGTAGAAATGAAAATAATATAAATTATGTGTTTGCTAAATTACAACAACAGATCGATGTTTTAAATCTTGGTAAAGTAAAATATTTTTTAGGAGTAAATTGAGTTTAAAAATCATAAGGTATATTTGCATTAGATGACGTATATTAATAAGCTAAAATCTAAATTTAAAGATTTACCAAAAAGTTTTGTGAATCTTCCTATTAAAAATGACAATTCCATTGATAATATTTCAGATTCAAATGAGGAAGAAAATGAATTGATGGAAAGATATCCTTATCGATCTCTAATTGGATGTTTATCATTTATAGGTGACAGAAGTCAACCTGATATTTCTTATAGTGTAAATGTAATGTCTCAATTTTGTAATAATTATTCTTTATCACTGGTTAAAAGTAGTTGATATTTGGAATTGTGTAGCTAATACTAATAATTATAAAATTAATTTATCAGATGTAAATGCATGTAATCTTATAGCGTATTCAGATGCAAACATTGTTATGTAAAATGACGAGTTGTCATTCAACAAGTGGATATATAATAAATATAGGTGATAAAGCGTAGCGTCTGGTTCGAGAAAGCGAGGATGCTATATTCATACACAACAACTTTATTCAAGTGCAAACTAGATTCTGGCTCTCTCTCCTTTTTTGAGAGGTTACAAAAGCGTTGCCAGTTGACGGGAGTTCCTTCGCCAAAGGCGAGTAAGCACAGTACGGAACATCCCCCGCGGCGTTGAAATATTAGAAATATTTAAATATTACACATAGAAATTAACAGCCATTATATAATACAAACAATATAAAAGTGTTAAATAGATGCAAACACAATTGAATATTAATTCAAAATTTAAAGCTTAAATTACACAAAAGATACAATTGAGCACACTATTTAAAATTGAAAGCTTAAGTTAGTTAAAATACACAAAGATACAACCAACACTGTAATACACTTAGCTACCCTCCAGGAGACGAAGATTGTTCTCAATAGGCAAAACACTAATTTTTGAAAGTGGTCTCCTAAAATTACCCTTTGGGGTACGGACGTCAGCCACTCGAACGTTTCCATCAGGACCTGGAATGGACTTAATAATCCTACCCAATAACCACTTACAGGTCGGGAGTTGAGGATCTTTAATCAAAACCATCATGCCAGGAATAATATTAGGTTGTTTAAATACCCACTTAGTTCGCTGTTGTAAGTGACTCAAATAGCTATTTTGCCATCGTTTCCATATGACTTGAACCAATATCTGAGTTTTTTGCCATCTATCAAGAAGGGTTTCTCTTTTATCAGTTAGGTCTGGCTCAGGGATAGCATTTATGGGTTTTCCTAACAGGAAATGGCCGGGAGTTAATACCTGAAAATCGTCTGTATCAGTTGATAAGGGAGTGAGAGGTCGTGAATTCAGGATGCCCTCAATTTGAGTAATTACAGTTAAAAATTCCTCCAGCGTAAGTTTTGAGACGCCTATCACTCTCTTCAAATGATACTTGAAGGATTTTACGCCGGCTTCCCAGAGGCCACCAAAATTGGGTGCCCTAGGTGGCAAAAATTTCCATTTTATGCCCTCTGAAACTAACAGACTTGCAATCTCTTCATTTTTTACGATAAGTTTATAGAGATGCTTCAGTTCTGCTGAAGCACCTGTGAAATTCGTAGCATTATCGCTAAAAAGAATTGAACTCTTGCCACGACGTGCAAAAAATCGTTTCAAAGTGGCAATTAGAGCGTCTGCTGTCAAATTTGACACAAAGTCCAAGTGAACTGCTTTAGTTGCCATGCAGACAAAAATGACTACATAGACTTTCTGAAATGTACCCTTTCTCTGTCCCTTATATTTGATCAGAAATGGACCACATAAATCTAGTCCTGCGTTTTGAAAAGCTGCACTTGGCGTTACTCTTTCAGACGGCAGATCCCCCATAATCTGATTAGCGACAACTGGGTTAATTTTGAAGCATTCTACACATTCATGAACGACCTTTCGCGCTATGCTTCTACCACCCAAAGGCCAATATTTTAAGCGTACGGTATTTAATAGGGCCTGTTGACCTACATGAAAATCTCGCCTGTGATAATACAAAAATATAAGTTTAACTAACTTATTTCCAGCAGGCAGAATTATGGGATATTTTTGATTGCAACTCACATTAGATTGGGAAATTCTACCCCCTACTCTTAACAAACCATTTTTATCAATAAAAGGATTGAGAAATCTTAGCTTGCTTGACCGAGGAACTGAAGATCCTCCTTTTAAGGCAGATATCTCTAGAGAAAAGTATCTTTTTTGAAAATGTTTAATAAGAAAGACCTCTGCCTTACCATATTCTTCAAGAGTAACTGAATCCCCTTGTTTTTCACCAGCTTTACAATTTCTAATAAACCTGAAAATAAAGGCTAAAATTCTAATCAATTTATGAAAATTATTTGTAAGATCAAGCAAGTTTTCAATGAAATTAGAGTCAATAGTCAGTTTTAGAGTCAATTGAGAAATGGGTTTTAGTTCATTTTTATAACACTGATCAGTCACAGCACTGGAAACCTGTAAACTGTCAGGAGTAACAGCAGCTAACTTCTCCAAATCAGGACCCTTCCACCACAAGTCGTTAGCTGTAAGTGCCCTCACATCCAGACCACGGGAGATGACATCGGCTGGGTTGCACTCTGACGGGACATGCTTCCATTGGAAACCCTGGGTTAACTGCTGGATCTGGGACACTCGATTGCCGACGAATGTCTTGAGCAGACTTGGAGCGGTATTAATCCACGCGAGAGTGATTGTAGAATCCGACCATAATTGCACGGACTCTATCTGCTTCTTTAGAGCTGATATGACCCTTTGAGTGAGCTTCGACAGAAGAAGACATGCACACAGCTCAAGCCTCGGTATTGTCATGAACTTGGTCGGAGCAACACGTGATTTACTGCACAGGAGTTGGCAATTTGATTCACCGGCGGTAGACACTGTCTGGAGGTAAATCACAGCTGAGTAACATTTCTAGGAAGCGTCCGCAAATCCGAGAAGCACTACACGGATAGCATTAGTCTTAAGAAAGCATCTAGGTATCTTGATTTTCTCCAAGTCAGGCAGTGTCCTAATGAAATTCTCCCATTGATTTGAAATATCTGGGGGAAGTATTTCATACTAGTCTAATTTACGCAACCAGAGCTGTTGCATAAAAATCTTGGCTTTGGAAATGACGGGACCCAGAAGTCCAAGAGGATCATAAATGCGTGCAATCTGGGACAAGACATCTCGTTTTGTATAGCTGTGATCAATGCTGACGTTGGCTTTATAAGTGAAGGTATCACTTGTACTGTTCCAAATCATGCCCAGAGTCTTTACCTGGATTTCCTCAGAATTCCTGTCAAGAGAAAATTCCTCCTGCCGAGTAGTAGGAGAAAGGTTCGTACACCACTTGTGCAACGTCATTCCTCCTCTTTGAAGAAGCTGCTTTAATTCAAGCTGAAGGGTCTCAAATTCCGTTAATTCCGAAGAACCCGAGAGACAGTCATCCATGTAAAAGTCTTGACGTAGAACCTTTGACGCCAGTGGAAAGTTCTTTTCTTCATCCAAAGCGAGTTGCTGCAAAACCTTCGTTGCCAAGTACGGAGCGCTTGCAGTACCATATGTCACCGTTCGTAATTCATGCACTTTAGTGGGAGACGATTTATTACATTTCCATAAGATTCTTTGCAGCTTAGTCTCAGATTCATCTAACTCTATCATCCTAAACATCTGCTTTATGTCCGTGGTGAAGGCATAAATGTGTTTGCGGAATCGAACCAGAATCGAGAATAGGTCATCCTGTGGCACACCTCCCTTGTACAATAAATCATTTAAAGAGTAACCGCTGGTAGTTTTAGAGCTGGCATTAAATACAACACGTAATTTAGTTGTCTTGTTTTCGGGTCGTAAAACGCCATGATGAGGGAGATAATACCCTGCTTCAAAATTTGAATCCTCCTTCACCTCTTTCATATGTTGCAAAGATTCATATTCCTTCAAAAAATCTGAGTAGAGTGCCTTCATAGTGGGATCACGATCTAAGCGTGTCCATAGCTGATCCAATCTTTTAGATGCGATCGTCTTAGAATTTCCTAACATGGTTTCAGACAATTCTGGCCTCATTGGCATACAGACAACATACCTATCATCTGCCTTTCTAAAATGAGTTTTCGCGAAATGCTCGTTGCAATAATTTAATTCCTCACTATTGCAAACCTTTTGAGGTTCGACTTCCTCCATTTCCCAGAAGTTGGTCAGCGTTTTGTCCAAAGAGTCTAAAGTTTTTGTCATAAGGCATTGTTTGGTAGAAGTATTTGAATTATCGTCTGAAATGTCACCCGAAACCAGATATCCAAAACAACTAGATTGCAGAAATTAATTATTCCCAATCTTAATTTTATCCTTCTCTAAAAACGTGAAGAATAATTCTGCACCCAACAACATATCTACTCTTTGAGGAACAAAAAATGAGGGGTCAGCCAGATGTATATTGCTAGGAATATTTAAAAGCTCAGCGTTAATTTTCTTAGAAGGCGAGAAGTTACTAATCTTTGGCACAAGCAAACGTTCAATTTCCCATTGCGCATCATTATTTGCATTTGAGATATGAGCCGAAATCTTTTTGTTTATGTTAAAAGATGAATCATTCAAACCACTGACTGGAATATTTATTCTTTCTTTTTGTAAACCTAAAGCGTCTGCTGCTTTTGAGCATATGAAACTTGATTCTGACGCGGAGTCTAGAATGCATCTTAGTGGCCTTCTAATTCCCCTAGAATCCTTAACATAAATTATTGCAGTATTAATCAAAATATTATTATTCCCGTTAGTATGGAAAGTAACAAGAGCATTTTCTGAAGTCGAATTTAATTCTGAACGGTTTACGACTTCCGGTGATGAATTTGCAGCTGGCGTCAGTGCGTCAAGGTCAACTCTAAAACCAGATGCGGGCGTTGAATATCTATGTAGCAATGTATGATGCCTCCGTTTACAAACAAAACAAGAATTATTCGATTTGCAAGCAGAAACAGCGTGAAATTCACTTAGACAGTTAATGCAAAGCCGAAGTTTTTTAACCAAATCAGTTCTGTCGGCTAGTTTCATTGCCTTAAATTTATCGCAGTGATGCAAAGCGTGCGATTCCGTTTTACAGGCATTACACAACTTTAATTTGTTACTAGATTTAACAAAAAAGGATTTTGATCGTTCCGAATTTGATTTCAAGGGAATGCCGGCATTAATGCTGCTCAAAATTTGGCATCTTCTTTCTAGAAATTCCAAACATACATCAAAATCAGGTACTTCGTTATCTTTTAAAGTTAGTTCATATTGTTTCCTTGTTTCTCTATCTAGTTTTTCTAAAACCACATTCAATAATAACGCGTTTGACAATTTATCTCTTTCAAAGTCTAAGATTTTCAAAGATCTCAGATTTTTTTTACGTTATCTAAAAGAATGCGCAAGTCTTCAGAAGATTCACGTTTCATCACCTGCAAATTGAGAATGCTTTTGATATGACAATCTACCATCATTCGTTTGTTTTCGTATCTTAGCCCAAGAGCTTTAAAAGCGAAGAAAAATTATCATCAGAAGTTTCAATTATCTTTGCCTCTCCCTTCAGAGAACCGCGCAAATAATGCAGTTTTTCGCTATCAGAAAGCAGAGAATTTTGATTTACAAGACTGTTAAATTGAGTTTTAAATAAATTCCAATCTTCAAATTTCCCGGTAAAGACCGGAAGTAGAATTTTAGGTAGTTTTACCGGTGTAGCTTTATGCTGATCTGCATCGTATTTCAATTTATTAATAGAAGTTTTTAAACTTACTTCTAAATTTTGCAGGTCATCCTCCACCAAATTCAGATCTGGTAGTGCTTCAGTGTATATCGTTTCATCCGTTATCCTGTAATAATCGTCCTTTAATAGTTCAAATTTATCCTGAAGCTTTATTAGTACGTCTAATTTAGCCTTAAGTTCCGGTACTGAAAGGTCAGTATGCGCCTGTAGATCCTTTGCCATTTTTGTAAGCTGACCTTTGATGTTGCCGCGTTTGCGGTTCAAGGTACTGTCTGTCCATAAGGAGATCTCTAACCGACAGTCGTCTATGTTTACGGCGGGCGTCATAGAAACAGGTGTCGATAGGGAGGATCTATTTTGAATGGGTGGAATCGGGCGGAAGTCTGGCGAGTTATTCTTTATCTTGGCGAAAAAATGAAGCGATAAAAAAACTATTGCTCATTCGTCTTCTCGCTTTACCGCAGTTGCTCGCATCTTTATATTTGCTTAGCTTACTTCTTTTATATTTTATTAATATTTTCTTTGGTTAATATTAACTGCATTTCATTATTTAATAATTTTTGTCTCTTGAATTTTGAGATCCTGTAAAATGCCTTTTCGATTCAATAATGGAGAGACTTTAAAATCACAAGCACGTAAAATTGTGCATAATGTTATAGAATTTTGCTTGTATCTTGCTGAAAATTCGTATTGGGAAAAAGATGGGGTTTTAGAAGAACTAGTGGATGAACTAGTAATTCAGATTGGAAGTACTGAATCGGGTTACGATTCAGAAGAAACGGAATCTTGTGACAGTGATTTAGAATTCTTTTAATTGAAAGTACACAACTGTCACTCGATCTCTGCTAGTTTTGCACTCTTTTAATAATAATTAATGTGTTTTATAAATAAAAAGTGAATTTTAAAATTGCTTTTTTGTTTCATTTCAATTAGTTTAATCGTAAGTTATAGAAGATATAGAATTTTATTTAGTTTATTTCCTGAAGCTACGAAATTTATTTGATTCCTTTTTGTTATTTTCTATTTTTTCATTAATGTGTTCTTGTTTTATGTTATTCAATATGTCGATAATCAAAAATTTCAACTTAACATACTTTTGATTATCCTTATTTTTTAAAGTTTCGTTAAGAAAAATTTTTGAAAATTTTATTTATCTTATAGCTTTTATTTATCTTATTTGATAAAATGTAATTGTTAATTTTGAGTTTCGAAAAATAGCATATATATCAAAAATAAATAAATATATTTATTTATTAAAAAAAAACTTTTTAGAGAGGTTTTAACCATATTTAACAATGGATATTTTACTTTGTAACAGAATAAAAGCAACCGTTTATAAAAATTATGAAATAATTACGATTATTATGTTATTATTTTTATGTTGAATTAGACAGATTACTTCACGTTTGCTGCGGAGAATTTGATCTTAAGTAGTTACATAAATTTAAAACAAATAAAATGAAAATTAATTTTTTGTCATGCTGGATTCTACTTAATTTTTTCTTCTTCTTGTGCAGTCGTTAGACATATAAATAATTATTCAGTTTTTCTATTTGATTTACTCTGTTCTTTCTGTACTAATCAGATAGGAATTTCTGTATTATTCTAACAGGAATAATATTTTTTTTTTCAAAATTCCAAGTACGCAAAGGATTTTCGGCCCAGTGAATTATTTTTCGAATTTGCTTTCGAAAATTAAAGGCAATATAACAACACCGTCAATTAGGCGCTAAACGCGCCAATGTGGGAAACTTGAATGAATTTCTACCTCTGCGAAATGGACTCTTCCTGCAGCAACCTGTTTCTATAACGACCGCCGTAAACATAGACGACTGTCGGCCAGAGATCTCCTTATGGACAGACAGTAGTGATGTCGACTTCGTTTGCCATGATTTGACCATGTACAAAATACAGCGAAATGCACTAAACAAAGCCGCGTATATGAAGCGTGAACTAATTAACTCAATTAGCTCCGGTGCGACGGACCATTATAAAGCGTAGCGTCTGGTTCGAGAAAGCGAGGATGCTATATTCATACACAACAACTTGATTCAAGTGCAAACTAGATTCTGGCTCTCTCTCCTTTTTTGAGAGGTTACAAAAGGGTTGCCAGTTGGCGGGAGTTCCTTCGCCAAAGGCGAGTAAGCACAATACGGAACAGGTGATACTCCAATTTCATGATAATCTCAAAAGCAAAAATGCATAGCACTCAGTTCAATGGAGTCAGAATTGATATCTTTAACAGAGACTGTTAAGAAATTATTATGGTATAATAATGTATTAAATGAGATTAATTTATTATTAGTTCCTAAGCCAAATTTTATAATGCGAATATAAATCTGCTATATATTTTTGTGAAAACCGAATGGAAAATGCTAAAACTAAACATAGATATTCGTTTACATTTCATTAGGCAATTATTAGATGAGGAAAAATTTATTTTAAAATTTATTTCAACCAAATTAAAAATGGCGGATTTATTGACCAAAATCCAATCGAAAGAACGATTGAATTATTTTGTTTCCAAGTTATTTGCATTGCGTGGGGCCGATTTGTTGAAAGAAGATTATCCGAAATGCAAATTACCAATGACGTTATAAACTGTGTTCATAGGTAATGACTATATATATATATCTGTTTTTATTCACAGTGAGATGCTGGCTAGCTGATTAGATGTTTTGAAATAAAGTTTATTTGTTTTTACTGTAACTCTGCTGATTTATTTCTTTAAAAGGATGATCACAACCAACAGAGATGATGAATGCGCATGTGCACGAGGTTGAAAATTCAAATTTCAATTATATTTTCAATATTTTTATGCAAAATATTACATTAAAGATTATGAAATTTCTTAGATTTAGCAGTATATTAGTATAAATATTGAGAAAAATTGAAAAAAAAAATCAAAATATTGAATAAATAAAATGGTTTGTCGGGTTCAAAACCCGAACTGAAGTCCACAAAAAGAGAAGAATTACAGCGTATCATTTTAACCATTGAGCCACGTATTACTCCATCAGCGCAGCAGTCTAAAAATATTAATAATTCATTAGAGTGTAAAGAATCTTGATAAAAAAAACGTTAGAAAATCTGGATATAAATGCACAATGCCAAGCATACAGATGATGAATGCGCATGTGCACGAGGCCGAAAAATCAAATTTATATTACATTTTCATTTTTTTTGAAAGAATACATTTGGAATTAGGAAATTTGGTAGATTTTTCAGTATATTAGTTTGAATATTGAGAAAAATGAAAAAAAAAACCAAAATATTAAATAAATAAATTGGTTTGTCGGGTTCCAGACACGAACTGAAGTACACCGCAAAGAGAAGAACAGTGTATCATTACAACCATTGAGCCACGCATTTCTCTATCCCCGCAGCAGTCTAA
>JAOUZG010025848.1:3551427-3621355 GCA_026289955.1 Argiope argentata
AGATTTTGCAGTATATTAGTTTAAATATTGAGAAAAATGGAAAAAAACACCAAAATATTAAATAAATAAATTGGTTTGTCGGGTTCCAGACACGAACTGAAATACACCGCAAAGAGAAGAACAGTGTATCATTACAAACATCGAGCCACGCATTTCTCTATCCCCGCAGCAGTCTAAAAATTTTAATAATTCTTTAAGAGTGTAAAGAATCTTGATAAAAAAAGTTAGAAAATCTGGATATAAATGTACAATTCTAAGCATACAGATGATGAATGCGCATGTGCACGTGGTTGAAAATTCAAATTTTAATTACATTTTCAATAGTTTTATTTCAAATAATACATTTAGAATTAGGAAATTTGGTAGTGTTTGCAGTATATTCTTATAAATATTGAGAAAACTCGCAAAAAAATTCAAAATATTGAATAAATATTGAATAAATATGAGGCCGCATTTCCGGTGGTATGGGCTGATGCTCCGTCACCAGTCCCTAATAGAAAAATGCGGAGAAATCTTAAGATATACAGAAAAATCTTTAAATCGGATAATTTTTCGATCCGAGCCTATTCTTCCGTTTTGTGGTGAAAAAAGGCCAATTTACCTCGAAACAGTAAAAAAAGATATTTAAGAAAAATACTAGAATTTTGCAAAATTTTAATCAGCCAGTACTTGGAAAAATGCGAAGAAATATTAAGATACATCGCAAAATCTGAAAATCGAATAATTTGATCGTTTAGAACCATATATTCCATTTTGTGGTGAAAAACGTCCAAACATCGAAACAGTAAAACAGCGATATTTACAAAAAAATGTGAATTTTGCAAAATATTACGCAAGTAATACTCAGAAAAATGCAGAGGTATCTTAGGATACATCGAAAATTCTCAAAATCGGATAATTAGAAGTGAAAATGTATGTGCCTGCAAATTTGTCTTATAGCGCTATTGTATAGAAAAAGATACAGGAGGTAGGAACACTCCTTCCCACATTGTGCGTTTCCGGTTGAGGAGTTCGCTTTTCCGGTGGTATGGGCTGATGCTCCGTCACCAGCCCTAGCATTTACCAATAATTATAACGTTTCTAGGTAAATTAGAAGGGGCGAAATTAGCGCCATTTCGTTTTTTCGCAGCTTGCATTGGCGGGCGATAGGGATGAACGACGTCACACACTTCCACGGGATATTATTGCACGGGTGCGGAGGCACGTTTAATATTCCATTATATGGACAATATGGGCTTGCAAGGGAGTTTTATAGTGCGATTATATAGCAAAATACGCAATTACATGTTAACCTACGGAATTGGGGAAAGCACAATCCTCCCCACATTGAGTGTTTCCGGTTGAGGAGTTCGCTTTTCCGGTGGTAGTGGCTGATGCTTCGTCACCAGTCCATAATAGAAAAATGCGGAGAAATCTTAAGATATATAGAAATATCTTTAAATCGGATAATTTGTCGTTTCGAGGCTATTCTTCCGTTTTGTGGTGAAAAAAGGAAAATTTACCTCTAAACAGTAAAGCAGGGATATTTATGAAAAAAGCGAGAATTTTGCAAAATTTTAATCAGTCAGTACTTGAAAAAATAAGGAAAAATCGTAAGATATATCGAAAAATTTCTTTTTTTCGGGGCTTAAATTTGTCGCCGCTAGAGGTGAATGACGTCACACACTAACCATGGAGTATTATTGTACTTCTGCGGGGGCGCTTTTTGCACCCCATTATAGGCTCAATAAGTGCGTGTAAGGGGGTTTTATAGCGCGATTATATAGCAAATGACATGTTAACCTAAGGAGGTGAGAAGGAATTCTCCACCCCACATTACGAGCTTCGGTTTGGGAAGTCCGCGTTTTCGGTGATATGGGCTGATGCTCCGTCACCTGGGCTATCCTTTGCTACCATTCAAACTATTCTAGGTAAATTAGATGGGGGCGAAATTTGCGCCCTTTTGTTTTTTTCGCGGCTTTCATTGGCGGCCGCTGGGGGTGAATGATGTCACACACTCTCTTGGAGTATTATTTTACAGGTCCAGGGGCACGTTTTGCGCCCCATTATCGGCTCAATAAGTGCGTGAAAGTGGGTTTTATAGCGAGATTATATAGCAAAATACGCAATTACAAGTTAACCTACGGAGCTGGGAAGTAACACTCCAAACCACATTACGTGCTTCCGTTTGAGGATTCCAGTTTTCCGTTGGTATTGGCTGATGCTACGTCTCAGTTACTATCATTTGGCACCATTCAAACGATTCTAGGTAAATTAGAAGGGGGCGAAATTTGCCCCCTTTCGTTTTTTCGTGGTTTGCATTGGCGGCCGTTTGGGGTGAATGACGTCACACACTCCCATGGAATATTATTGTAAGGGTGCGGGGGCACGTTTTGCCCCCATTATTGGTTCAATAAGTGCGTGCAAAGGGATTTTATACCTCGATTACACATCAAAATACGCAACTGCAAGTAATTCTCCTCCCCACATTAAGCGCTTCCATTTGAGGAGTCCGCGTTTCCGGTGGTATGGGCTTATACTCCGTCAATTGGGCTATCATTTGCCACCATTCAAACGAATATAGTTAAATTAAAAGTGGGCGAAATTTGCGCCCTTTCGTTTTTTCGGGGCTTAAATTTGTCGCCGCTAGGGGTGAATGACGTCACACACTAACCATGGAGTATTATTGTACTTGTGCGGGGGCGCTTTTTGCAACCCATTATAGGCTCAATAAGTTCGTGGATGGGAGTTTTATAGCGTTATTATTTAGCAAAATACGCAATTACATGTGAACCTACGGAGGTTGGAAGGAACAATCCACCCAACATTTCGCACTTTTATTTGAGGAGTACGCGTTTCTAGAAGTATGGGCTGATGCTCCGTCACAAGGGTTATCATTTGCCGCCCTTAAAACGATTCTAGGTAAATTAGAAGGGGGGAGAAATTTGCACCCTTTCTTTTTTTCGCGGCTTACATTGGTGGCTACTAGGGGTGAATGAGATCACACACTCCCATGGAGTATTATTGTAAAGGTGCGTGGGCACGTTTTGCACCCCATTATAGACTGAATAAGTGTGTGTATGGGTTTTTTATAGCGCTATTATATAGCAAAATACGCAATTACATGTTAACCTACGGAGGTGGGAAGGAACACTCCACCCCACATTACGCGCTTTTATTTGAGGAGACAGCATTTCTGGAAGTAGGGGCTGATGCTCCGTCACAAGGGCTATCATTTGTCGCCCTTGAAACGATTCTAGGTAAATTAGAAAGGGGAGAAATTTGCGGCCTTTTGTTATTTCGAGGCTTCCATTGGTGGCTACCAGGGGTGAATGTCTTCACACACTCCCATTGAATATCATTGTACGGGTGCGGGGGCACGGTTTGCACCCCATTATAGGCTCAATAAGTGCGTGCATGTGGGTTTTATAGCGCTATTATATCTAAAAATACGCAAAAAACATTTTAACCTACAGTGTTGGGAAGGAACACTCAAACCCAAATTACGCGCTTTCCTTTCAGGAGTCCGCATTTCGGGTGGTATGGGCTGATGCTCTTTTACCAGGGCTATCATTTGCCACCATTGAAACTAATCTAGCTAAATTAGAATGGGGCGAAATTTGCGCCCTTTTGTTTTTTCGCGGCTTCCATTGGCGGCCACCAGGGGAAAATGACGTCACACACTCCCATTCATTATCATTGTACAGGTGGGGGGCACGTTTTGCACCACATTATAGGCTCAATAATTAAGTGCAAGGCTAAATACGCAATTGCATGTAATTGCTTATTTAGCTATATAATAACGCTACAAAACTCCCGTGCACGAACTTATTGAGCCTATAATTGGGTGCAAAACGTGCCCCCGAACCCGTACAATAATATTCCATGGGAGTGTGTGACGTCATTCACTCCTAGCGTCCGGAAATGGAAACTGTGAAACAACGAAAGGGTGCAAATTTCACCCCCTTCTAATTTACCTAGAATCGTTTGACTGGTGGCAAATGATAGCCCTATTGACGAAGCATCGGCCCATACCACCGGAAACGCGGACTCATAAAACGGAAGCGTATATTGGGGAGTGGAGTGTTCCTTCCCACCTCCGTAGGTTAACACGTAATTGCGTACTTTTCTATATAATCGCGCTATAAAACCCCCTTGCACGCACTTATTCAGTCTATAATGGGGTGCAAACCGTGCCCCCGCACCCGTACAATGATATTCAATGGGAGTGTGTAACGTCATTCACCCTCTGCAGCCGTCAATCGAAGCCGCGAAAAGACGAAAGAGCGTAAATTTCCCCCTTCTAATTTAACTAGAATAATTTGAATGGTGGCAAATGATAGCCTTATTGACGGAGAATCAGCCCATACCGCCGGAAACGCGGGCTCCTCAAACGGAAGCGCGTTATGTGGGGTGGAGTGTTCTTTCCCCCCTGCGTAGGTTAACATGTCCTTGAGTATTTGGCTATATAATAGCGCTATAAAAACCCATTGCACGCACTTATTGTGCCTATAATGGGGTGCAAAACTTGCCCCCGCATCTGTAGAATGATATTCAATTGGAGTGTGTGACGTCCTTCACCCCTGACAGCCGCCATTGGAAGCCGCGAAAAAACGAAAGGGTGCGAATTTCGCCCACTTCTAATTTACCTAGAATCGTTTGAATGGTGGCAAATGATAGCCTTGGTGACGGAGTATTAGCCTATACCACCCGAAATGCTTATTCCTCCAATAGAAGCGCGTAATGTGGGGTGGAGTGTCCCTTCCCAACTCTGTAGGTTAACACGTAATTGCGTATTTTGCTAATTAATCGCGCTATAAACCCTCCTTTCACGCACTTATTGAGCCTATAATGGGGTGCAAAACGTGCTCTCGCAACCGTACAATAATAATCCATGGGAGTGTGTGACGTCATTCAGCACTTTCAGCCGCCAATGGAAGCCGCGAAAAAACAAAAGGGCGCAAATTTCAATCCCTTCTAATTTACCTAGAATCGTTTGAATGGGGGCAAATGATAGGCCTGGTGACGGAGCTTTAGCCCATACCATCCGAAATGCTGTCTCCTCAAATGGAAGCGCGTAATGTGGGGTGGAGTGTTCCTTCCTACCTCCGTAGGTTAACATGTAATTGCGTATTTTGCTACATAATCTCGTTATATAACCCCCTTGCACGCACTTATGGATTGATAAATTACCAGCTATTAGTTTTGCATTGAACACTACAAAAAGCGAAATACCGGATGCACTGTACACTACAAAATATCGGATGCACTGTAATTTACCTCAACTTTGCCAGCGAATTAAGAACTTTAGATGATGTCGCAACTTATCTACGGTTTGTCATTCATAATAATAATTTTATCTCAGAATTTACGCCTTATTTAAAACGTTTTGAGAGAAATATGTATGAAATTAAAGAAAATATCGAGAAAAGTCAAAATTGTCGAAACGCTTACGTAGATAAATCACGTGAACCGAGCCCTAACTACAAACCTAATGATTTAGTTTGGGTAAAGCTTCAAATAATAAGTAAACAAAAACAATGCAAAACTGCAATGTTTATGCCAAGGAAAGATGGACATATCTTATCGCAGAAATCTTATTTCTAAAAAGCTAGTTATGACTTACTTGATGAAACACTAGGTGTATACCATACATCAGCTCTTACACTTTTTCAAAATGCAACACTAAACCAGTCTCCTGTGATGCCTTCAAGGAAAAGAGGTCGACCTTCTAAACAAACTCCAAATTGACCACCCAAACCACCTTCAAATTTTAATTGCAATTCCGGGGTAAACACCAAATTATCCAATAGTACAAGAGAGATGGTCTTATACGGTTCAGGGGGATGGTGTAGCAGTTACATTATGGATTTTATATTCTAGTTTAAACCTAGATGGAGATTATTATTAAGTACGCCTCCCATAGTTCATTGGGAATGTGAAGAGAAAGAGATGAAACTGTTCTTTTAAGCTGCGAGCATGAAAGTCTTGTGTCTTTGTTTAGCATGCGAGTGTGGTTATTAAAAAATATGTTCTTGAAAACATGCATCCTGTTGCTTCCTGCGCGGATCCCAATAATCTACATTCCACCACACCTTCTTAAAAGCATCGAACAAATCTATCTTATAATTATCCCGTAAAAGGTTACGGGAAGCTTTCTATGAAGCAGCAAACATAAAATGGCAATGACATTGAATATATTGAGCATGTGTATAGAACAGGAAATTTTATTATAAATATAAAATTAATTCACATGTTTTAAACATGGGCTGATTTTTCCTTAAATAATAAAAATAATTTGGATCAAGCATTACTTTCTAATCAAATATCTATAGGACTTTCAAAACACTATCATTTCAAGAATAAATACTTCTTACAAAGTTTCCACAAAACTTCGTCTAGTTATAGTAGAGATAACTATGACATATACTTCGACAGACGTATTTATTGACGGATCAAATTTTGTCCATGTGTAGGCAACAATATAGTTTTTTCTCTTATCGATTGACCATAAAAATACTTTTCGAACAGAATAAAACGAAACAGGAATCAAAGACCCGTATCCAGATAATCGGAAAAAGAATATTTCCGTTTGCTACTTTATACTACTGATTCATGTCTTAAAAATACAAATGGTATGACACTGGCTTTCAGAAAAACGAAAACCCATGATAACTTTCGAACTATGTTGAATTTAAGCGTTTTTGCTTTGATTTTCTACTCAAAATTTAATATTCACTCAAATATCCACAATAACGTTAATTTCATCAAATTTCATTGAAAAGAGAAAGAACTGGCAACTAAATTCCAAATTTGTTTATATAAACATCCAGATTTTAATAGTCGTGAGAGAATTAACTACTGATAAAATGAAGTTAATTAGTATTTTAGATCTCATTAATTTGCACTCTCGTGTGACAGCTTAAAACCTTTGATTTTTATTTTGGCCAAAATTCTTTATTTTTCGCAATCCCATAGGTTCCTTAAAATTTTGTTTTAATTACTTGTTTAGGATTTAATAAGTTTCATAGTTCATTATTTTAATTATAAAGAAATTGTGTGTTCCTTAGCTTAAAATTTAAAATCCATTGGATTAAAAACTAGATTATGAAAGATCAAAATTATTGCATCATTGGTAACATACATTATTTCTACTATTCAGAATTCAAACGTTTGGAGAAACGAAATAAAACTTTAAAAATTTTGTATTTATGAGCCATATAACAGGTTGGGAAAAATAAATACGTGCAGATAAATAATTATATCCCTTTTCTTGGACGGAGTACCAATACATTTTGATCTAAGCTACATCTTTCCTTTCACTTTTTCATTTTTTTTAGAAGTTGTGCCATACAATTCTGAATGCTATTCCCGGATTTTGTTTCCAAAAAAATGCTATTATATCCCTATTTTTCCGGATTCAAATGATATATAAGAGCATTTGGCTTTGACTTTAAAAAAAAAAGATTTCATACAAATAAAATATTCTGGCCCTTTTTTTATTTATAAATGTACATAGTATTTTTCAATGTTAGGAATTTCTTATAAAAATCCAAACAAGTTTCATACAGATTTCGGGGTTTTAGTTTCAATTTGTTTGAGGAATTACGATTGATTAAATAAACTAAATTTTTGCACCCTACCGCTCAATCTGACAAAAAATTTTTTAATAAAGTTATTTTGAAACAAAACAAATACATTTTTTATTTTTAATGTGAATTTGACATTAAGAATGTCTCCTTGTAATAAATAATCGAGATTTGTAGAATATACTGTCATTGCTTTAGCAATTAATGCATTTTGGGTAATGTGAATAAAGATTATCCTAATTAATTGAGCAAACCGAGTAATGAGCCAACATAGACCGTTTATTTAAAAAGTCTGTTGATAGATAAGTTTTATTTCCCGAGACAAAACGAAATTGCATTCTTGTCAAATATTTGCCATTTTGGTTTCCATGAGGATTGGAGCAGAGAAAGAAGAATGCCGCGGAAGGGAAACACCTCCGGATCGATTTCCCCAGGAATGAGACGCATGAAGTTGAAATGTATCGGCCTTTAAGGTTCGATGTAAAGAGCCGAGGTTTACAAGACAAGTTATTCCAAAAATTTAAAGTAGCCTTGAAGAATACAAATTTCTGTTCACGATTTTAAGCTATTGTAGCCGTCGAAACGCTTTTAACATTAGTTATGTGGCTGGGGCATTTATTGACAAATTTTGAAGCGCATTGTTTGCTATAAATATTAGAGAGTTTGCCATAAGTAATTTCTTTCTCGTAATATATATTTGTTCTTTTCGAGTTAGTTTTGTTTAGCTCTATTAATGTCTTGTTTTGAAGCAACAAAAGACTACTTTAGGACTTCTGAATCGCGGTCAGATGAAGATGAAAACCGAGCTGGAACTCTCACTCCAAGTTACCCCAAAACAGCAGCAGGTGGGCATTTGATCTTGATGGATTTAATGTACAATAGACCCGCTTACACGACGGTTCTTTGGTGGAATCCTTTTTAAACATGCAACCTTCCGGCTCCAAAGCTACGATTTTACCACCAGGCTATCACGTCTCTTTTCGAATTGGATAACTTGTGAATGGACGGACTCCGTCAGTAATTGAGCGCTCCTTTCGAAATATCGTTGCAAGTTCAAATAGGATCAAATTCACTCTGGTTATGGCATTCATAGTCAGTAAATGTTAAGAATAAACCAAAATGACTGACATTTCTTGTGATTCTGAAAAGCTGATGGTTATGGATTGTAAAGTTCCAAGATCGGAGAAAATTTTTACTATTTCGTGTCATCAGAATCGTTGCAATATGTAGTATTCAAGCAAGAAATTGAAATCTTGACATTACAAATTTAGTCTTGAACATGTATTATTCTAACGGAATTTCAAATCGCATTTTAAACTTTTAGAAACCGCCCAATCCCAGCAATAAGTAATGCTGTCTTCAGAATGACAGAAGTTATCTCAAAGATGCATAGCTTAAAAATACTTACATTACAAGTAGAAACAAAAAGCATTTTTTGCAGGTATTTTTTTTCTTCCAAAATTTGGCTGAGAGTCTAATGTTATTTTCCAGTGTTTTTTTAATGTAAAATCTCACACTTAGTGAACAACATCTAAAAAACGAACACAGACTTTAAGGCTTGTCTTTACTTAACAGACTGTAAGGAAAGAAATACAATAGCTTTAAATCATAACAAAGCGCTTTTAACTTTAGTTATTTGAAGGGATTTATTTAATATTTAGAAGCGGATATATCCCATAATTATTCGACAGTTATGTTCAAATGGAAATATTTTCTCGCCATATATTTTCGTTCCTCTCAAGCTTGTTTAGTTTAGATATCTAAACTTTCCATTTTAAAGAAACGAAAGGAGACCGGACCTCGCAATAGTTAACCGAAGTTAGATGAAGATGACACCCGAGCTGGCTCCCTCACTCCAAACTTCCCCACAACATAAGCGATAGGAGGTTTTGCCCCGACGGATATAAAGTGCACTTGAACCGCTTACACAATGGTTCTTTGGCGGAATCGTGTTTCGGACTTGCAACCGTCCGGTTCCGAAGCTGAGATTTTATCACCAAGCCATCGTGGTTCGCTTTTCGAGTCTGACAGCTTGGGCACGAACCGTTTTTAATTCAAACCAATTTACGAAATACCGTTGCCATTTCAAATCGAATCAAATTCCTTCTTGTGAAAGCATTTATAATTAGCGAAATGTTACAAATCAACTGAAATGGCCGAGTTCTTGTGATCCTGACTCACTGATGATTCTTGAATATGAAGACCAAGAATAGAGAAAATAAACATTTTACCATTTCGTGCAATTACAAATCAATTCTTTCTATTTCGTATTAGCTTTTTTTAATTACAAAATTGAAGTTTTATTCTTGAACATATCTTAATACACCAACTGAATTAGAAATCTCGGTTTAATCCTGCAAAAACAGCTCAATCGCTGCAATAAGTAATTTTGTCTACAGAACGGCAGATAAATTAACTCAACAATGTGTAGCTTTAAAATGATTATGACGACAAGTAGGAAAAAGTAGCATTTTCTGTATTTCTAACTTTAATCTTTCAAAATTGGATTATTAGCCGAAGTTATTTTAGGTTTTTTCCAATGCAAAATATCTGGTACTTAATACACATATCTAAAACACGAACACTGTACGTGCAACATTCAAATCTACTTGTCAGTGGGAAAATTGGCAGTTTACAAGAAGACTTGACGCATTTGTTATACATTCACAAGAACAATATTTATCCACGATATTAAAAGCCTTAAGTCTGTTTCTAGGCAAAATATGGAATAAGCGGAAAATTCAACTAACGCTAAAGTTGATTCAGAAACCATATTTGAGCTGAAAATCAGTTCGATGCAAAGTATACTTCTTTGATTTCATATATCATTGATTTCCTGGATGAAAAAATCCTAACAAATGGAGTTTAATTCGGAAATTGCATCTTTTAAGTCAAAAGCATCTATCTTAAAAATCTAATGATGGGATTTAAAATCAGATACTAATACAAAGAATTGATTTCCGGTTTTTCTTTGTAACCTTTCGATGTTAATCAATTCAATGTAGATAATCGTCTTGAACTTCAGCTGTGTACGTCCTACATATTAAAAGGTTCAAATATTGACTCCTACGTGAAATTAGAAATACAATAAAAACAAGGACTCTGAAATCAAAGTTTTAAAATAATCTAAAGAAAGAAGCTAACTTTAAACAAGTTGTTATTGAACACTGCATAGTATGAATGTTGAATTTATTAAATGTATAAAATGTGAAATATAATATTTTAATCTTTGCAGGAAGCTCGTTTAAGTTTTCAATATGAGTACTATTGCAAATTTTCTCTTTTATTTAACATTATGGGTCAGTTATATGTTCGCAAAATTATAATATGAAGTTTTTCGAATCACAGACTACTAAGAATTTGAAAGGAGGGGAGACTATATGTTAAGATGGGGCATTCGATGTTTATACATTTTTAAAAAGTTCAATATGATGGGCAGTATAAAACTCGCGATTTTAGAAATTAGTCTTTCTAATCAGGTGCAAATATTTCAGCTTAAAAATAAATTGTAAGGAAATGAGTTAAAAAAATAGGAACTTCAAGAGAAGAAGCGATTTGCTTTCCAATAATTTATTAATCACATATTGAAGAAACATCGAACAATAACATCTGAATGATTCATTCTTAACATCCAAATCATGCAAAATAAATTAACAAATAATTGGTCTCGATTCATTACTAAGCTACACAGAAGTACAATATAGTCAGACAGAATATTTTTCCATCATACAAATAAAAGATTTCATAAAGATTTACAAAAGACTAAGCACATCAAGAATATACAATTTTACATGTAAAGTTAAGATATTATACCTACAGCAAAAGTTACAAAAACAGAACATGCCTGAACATATAGCATAGAAATTAAAGTTCAAATATTACATTTGCCGCAAGAATTCTTGCTAGTGAAATCAGAAAGAAAAGCTATGATAAAAACCATAAAAGACGAATTATCAGAAATAAATCATTCTAAATTTTGTAAAGAGTTTCTCCTCAGAACTTTTCAGTTATAATTTAACATATTTAGAATAGCAAGGCCGTGACATAAAGAAGCCATTAAATAATTAGTCAAACGGAATTCCGGATAATTACCAAATGGGAGTGATGTATTTGCTCGTAAAGGATGAACGGTTTAAAATATGGAAATCGTGTAACTTATTCCTATTCCAGATAAAGTATTTTTACAAGGGCTGAATTAATGTTCAGTCTAAATAAATGCTCCATTTTTTTCCTTGCAATAGTAACTAGTCTATCAAAAATATAAATTCAAAACTCATTCTTAAAATAAATTTATCTTTTACTTATAACTACGTAATATTTACGCATAAATTTGTGCATTACCCAATTACAATACAACATGCCATTACTAGCCATAGAATCTAAATAGCTCAGTTTCATTTATTAAAATTGCGCTTGTACAATGCATTCATAAGCAAGTGTTAATGTGACAAAACTATAGGAATAACGTGAACATTCATAGATAATAACATGCTCATTAAGCTTAAAAGCACGAATACGATTTAAAAAAATTTGAATTTTGTATTTTCACATATCTAAAACAAAGATTAATGCATATCAATTGCCTTCCATAAGATTAATCAATGAAAAAATTACGTAAAACACGAAAAATAAATGCGTTTAAAACTAGTTTGCATTCCATGTACAATTTTATAATTCATTTAGTATAAAAAGAATATTCATCTAATTTTTGATGTCAAGCAATATTTAACAAGCAACTGGTTCAATAAAGATTACAAATATTATTTTGACCATCAATGAAGTTTTGTTAATCATAATAGAAATTTATACACCATGGCACTATTATCTGTTTTTAGTTTAAATTCGGCCTGTAACAAGGAACAGGCCAAATTTCCTATTTGTATTTCAAACATGAAATAAATTAAAATTGAACTTCGTTATTTTAAAGCCCATTTAATTAAAGTTCAAGATTCAACATAAATCAATAGGCAGATTGTACATAAATTACATATACAAAATATTAAATGTGTAGATTGCATTAAGAATCGCTTGTTTTAATATATATTGACAAAATACATTTATTTCCAAAAAATATAATTTTCATGCCAAGAAACACTGGGTGACATTTCTCTTCAAGAAAATGACTTTACGTACTTAAGAAGATACGAAGACTATTAAAATCGCCATATCATCCTGAAATGAAACTAAATTTCATACAGAAAGAATCAATGTTGCCATGCATGAATTCCATTATGTATGAAATCCCTTATAGAATGAGTTAGAAGCAGAAACAAAGATTTGATTAAAAAATGAGGTAGATTTATACCAAATAATGATTCATTGGTCGATTTTCGATTCGAATTTTGTAAATAAGATAATTATTTAGAGACGTAACAAAACTCAGCCGCTCAGACTTTACATTTAAAGTAATTCGGCATATATATATATTTAAAGTCGTTTTAGTTATGTGAATAGATGTTGAGAAAATGCAAATTCCCTACCCTCCATATACAAATGTTGAATCTAAAAAGGCATGCAGAATTTGTTTTCAGATGAAAATACTTGTTGCTTAAATACTGTAAAGTTGTGAATTAGCAACATCGGAATGATGAGTAAGAGCGCATTTGACTAATGTAGAGAAAAGTGCCATCCGATAACCTACCGAACAAAATAAAAACACAAGGAACTGGATTGTTACCATGTATGTTGGGTTGCTTGAAGTAAACCCACATCAAACCACAATACTTCATGTTTATGCTAGAAAATTTCAAATCAATGCCAAATATCTAAACCAGACCAGAAGTCTTCAGAGACAAGCCACGTCATTTTGAACTATCATACTAAAAGATAGCCTCCTGAAACAATTCCACTTGGGTAAAATTTTGACCCACCATGAACCGTCGATTGATATTTAGCAGACCATAAATCTCGGGGAGTACCAACTGTCCCTTTTTCCTCTCGAGAGAGAGCCAGAGCCATGTCGGCCTCCCAGAGGCAAAGATTAGAAAAATTATTTGGATAGATGAATTTAATTATAATTATGCTTCGAGAAGATTAACATTAAACTGAACATTCAAGTATAATACAGAATTCAATTAGATAAAAAAAATCTGAAATACGACTAGAGAAACTTCAGCGGCAATCTAGGATCCTAATTTGCCCAGTTGATATTCGTTTTGAAGTGAAGTTGTAGCATTTTCAATATAATTCAAAAATAATAGACGAGATAATTGGCAAGTATTATCCATAGCATGAGTTCCTAAACTATAAGTCGCGACCCACTGGTGAGTCGCTAGTAAATATTGAGTGGCCCCTGAAATGTCGGATAGGTTAGAACCATGTTCAACAATACGCATCCGCACTTGGTACGAGAGTTCTTGAAGTAAGTCCCTGTGCTTTATGGACGTATTGTAGCCTTCACAGAGAAGCACTGATTTCAGAACCATTACCCAATGATTTAAAAAACTGTGCTAAATACAGCTGTAAAAATGGTAAGATATTAAAACAAGACCCTTACAAGCACGTTTGTTTCAAAAGCTGTGTGAAGAAATGGATCGTCTTCAAACGTCCCTTCTCCCTACGGAGATTCTTTGGTTATCCAGGGGGGGGAAATACTGACATAATTAGTGGAATAACGAAATGAAAAAATTCTTAGGACGAAAAACAGAATATATTGAACATCTACTGAACGAAGAATTCGTTCTGAAATTAACATATTTGGAGGATATTTTTTCCGAGTTAAACGAACTCAACTTGTATCTGCAAGATTTAAACGGGTCCGACAGTTTTGAGGTTCGCAATAAAATTCGAGCGTTCTTGAAAAACCTTATTTTTGGAGGAGTTGTATTAAGAAAGGTAAATAATTCTTTTGAAACATTTGATTGTAGAAAACCAAATGCAGTCGAAGATGAACGTACTCTCCGCAATTTTCACTCATTTATCCTTGTTAAGAAATAACTTTGACACCTATTTCGGGGAAGAGATGGAAAGGCTCGGAACGTCCGATTGGATTTGTAACCTCTTTCAGGACAAACTACCAACTAATATGCCGAGAAAAGCAAGTGAAGAGATCATTTATTTGTCAGAAGATACATCACTGAAAAATGCTTTCAATAGCAAGAAGTTTACGAAATTATGGCTCTCGGGTACCGAGAGCCATCCTTGCCTATTTGAAGCAGCCATGAAAGTCCTCCCATTCACTACCTCATACCTATATGCGAGGACGGATTTTCGTCTATGGTCAACATTAAAACTAAATACCGAAATAAATTGGACGTAAATGTATTGTTATTAAAAGTAAAATCGAAATTGACGCTAAATCTAGTGACAAAATAGAAAACAAATACATCCTTCAGATTGACTTTGTTTAGTATTAATAAACGCACGTTCATAGGAACTTTGTTTTAGTATTAAATAAAAAAATAACTTAAATATATTTAACTTGATTCTTATTTGAATAGCATTCCTCATAGATATTCGTAATATTTTCCCCATATTGACTGTTTTTGAAACTACAGTATAATTTAAGTTGTTCCGCAACTCACAACGGAGCATTACCAGTATTTACACTTTATTCTCTAAAGCAACCGATAGGCGAGTCGAAAATTTTTGTGAGGTGGGTTGGAGTCCAGTCAACTTTGGGAACCACTGATCCATAAGAATCGTTAAATATACTCAAATGATCCTATTCATCAGGAAAAAATGATATCGACCAATAATTTGTGACATATTTTAATGTCCCACGTATAGTAATTTATTGGCTTCAAATCTGAAGAAAATTTGTGATCCTTTAAAATTTTGATCGAACAGGCATTTAAAGTAGTATTCTTTTGAATAAAGAACATTTAAATGTTCGACTTTCCACGGACTATTTCAAAAAGAAATGGTTGAAGATAATCGCATTTTAAATAATAGGACATCTATAAGATAAAAAAAATTGACTTTAAAATTGACCACTTTCGGAAGTTTCACAATGCTTATTTTAAAATGATTGTTGCAATTTTAAATCGCAGTCAAATGATTTGAGATCGGAATATAAAGTCACCAATTGAAGCCATTGCTTTAAACCAAAAAGCATTTAATCCACAAAACATTAACTTATTTTTAGTTTCGCATATTTGGAAAATCCTTTTATTCTGACCTTAAAGAATCATAATCGCATTTTATGACTTTTATAAACCCTCTTAAAATACGTTTCAAGCCCTTAATTTGCATTAAATTGAAAATCGAATTAAAAATTTTAACACATAAGTCTAAATCGGCTATCTTAATTTTGAATAAGATTATGAATTATTATGCAAAACTCGAGAATGCGTGGTTAGGTTTATGTCATGAAAAGAACCTGCTCTGAAGTCTATATTCAAACCCATTACAACCTTCAATTAAATTCATGTGAAACATTTAAAAATTGGATAGTAATTAGTCACTTTTGTAGACTATGAAAGATTAAAATAAACCTTTTGGAATAATGACACTTTTGGTGTGAGAGATATTTGATATTTAAAGACTTTTGTTATGAAAGATATGAACACTTTATGAAAGAAAATCTACTTAGATATCACGAGACTTTCTTTTAAATTGAGGATATTTAAATTTTGATTTCCTGCAGTTGATTTCAAAATTAATATAAATGTATAAAAAGCAATGAAATATATTGGATAATACAATCGGCTCCACACGATTGGTAGGTAGCGGAAGAAAATGCAAAAAATTAGAACTGCAATCGACTCTTGAACCTTAAATGTACGAAAAGCCATTACTTTCGATTTCTGTAGGGTACATAATTGTCAGATAGATAACATCATTCAAGTTTTGTAGAAATACGACATAACGTCAGCATGTACCTACAGCACTAAGTTATTGAACCAGTTGAATGAGAACAAGATGGAAGAGTAAAAAAAAAAAAAAAAATGCTAAAAGAAAGGCGACAAACCATCCAAGAATCTTCAGAGAGAATCTTAACGGTGTCAAATCCTATACGACTGTATTCAATTTTTGGTGAATAAATAACGGGGAAAAGAATATTTAAGTGGTGACTATGGGTTGAACTAACAGTAAAAGGAGATAATTAAATGAAAAAGAAAAAATGAACAATTACATTACGAACATCTATATGACACGACTTTAGAAGGTCCTGAAATTATCAATGGAGCTCGTGTTTAGCTTTCGACTACAAACAACGGAATGAAAATTAAAATGTTCTGGCAATGTGAAAGATGGCAGCCTTTTTAAAACTTTATTTACATCGAAACAGCAAATTTTATATAAAAATTGAGATCCTTTCTTTTGTTCAATTTTCATCGGTTCAGTTCGGCAAAATCGAAAGCATAAATCTTATTTACAAAATTGTGATTTACATTTCTTTTATTTAAACGATAGGACCGGTTTATTGACAGCTCTGTTCTCTCCTATGCGATATTCAAGACGGGTCACTGTACAAAAATTAAGAATTCTTTGTCTTTGAAATTAATCATACCGACAACCTTCAGTTAGCGTTCGGGATAGTTTAAAGTCTATTTCTATATATTCTCAAATTTAAAAGTTCATTTTTGTAATGTAAAGAAGATACAAATTGCTAATTTAAGATAGAACTTGAAAAGACTAATATCTAGATCTGAAGACATGACATTCTTGGGAAAAAAGGGGCGGAGGTCAGATAGCTTATTCCCTGATTCAACTTGGACAAGAAAAATTTTCTGCGCATAATTAATAACCTACCGTAATTCACATCAAAGTAAATTTATACATTACATGAATTCGGAAAGATTCATCAAAGATCAAATTAAGTTTTATAAATTTTTAAAATTTAGCTAGAAAAAACAATGTAAAATATAACTCATTCTCATTTTACAAGGCTTTAAAAATTGTTTACGGACGGATTCTAAACACTGCGATTTTGCTCATGCGTTAGAATGGGTTTAATTCGATTGGAAAGTGTAAAGAAAGATGTTTACATTAAACAAGAAATTAAACTCTGATTGCTTGCGGATTGAATTAAAATAATGCAATCATAAGCGATACGATACTCAAGTACACATGAAAAAATATCTAACAGGGAGATAGATGATCAAGGTCGAAGATGAATAATTCCGGAAATCATTTCACCTCGCAGCGAGCTAGAATCATCGAAAACTGGTAGTCTCGGAATAAAACCAGCGGTGCATTTTTCTAAAAGTGAAATTCTGTGACCTAATCAGGGCACATTTCATTGTGGTTTGGGGGGGGGGGATATTAAAGAGCCGAATAAAGGAACTGAATTGAAACCTTTTAGATTTAGGAAATGAACAAATTTTCACTAGTATGAGGGGACTTTTTTTTTTTTTTACCTGTATCAAATTTAACTTAAAATTGAATTCTTTGCACCTTGTATTTGGCTATTAATTCCCACGGGTCTAAGAAAAAAAATATTTAATTTGTTTAGTTAAGAGTTTTAAAAAGTTATTTGAACATTCGAGATTTAAAAGATCAGATTATCCTGGTATGCATGATCGTCATCGTAATGTTTCTTGTTTTACACTAGCATGTGTCCATTTTAGACAAACAACCATTTTAATTTAAACACCTATTGGTTTATACTCTAAATCCGCAAACCCGAGACAATTGAACCCTTTCGCATACAATAACGTATCTGACCCGCGCAACGAAGTGCTGAATTTTTTGTTTCAAGTCCGCAATAAAACCACTGCAAAAGTTGAGACTAAAGGTTTCATTATCTCAAAAGTTCCATAATTTTTAAAAAAATCAAATAAGGACCAATAGGATGCGTTATTCAATTAGAAAGTTAAATTCGAATATCAAGGGGTTAAAACCCTTTTATTTTTCAAGCTCTAATCAAAAGAATTGGTCCAGAATTTTTCGACATAATTGCAATTAAATATTTTGAAAAAGCCGCCATTACTGTAGAAAAGACTAAAATTGTTCTTTGTTTCATTATATTGAGAATTATTCAGATAGCATTAGAAAAACTAACAGAAGTCGAGTATTAATTGCTAGATATATATAAAACTGCTAACTTTTAGGTAATATTTCTGAAAGCTTTTGCTTTAGACTTGCACATGAAAAAATATGAAACATAACTATTAGCACGTATTTAAATTGGCAAATAAACCGATTCTATTGTGGAAAATAGAATTGCATTTCAACCCTTCTCAACTGTAAATTTGTCTTTTACAGCCTTTTGATCATGCTGATCAGGCACGAGCAAAATGGCTGGCAGCCCTCCTCCAGCAGAAGACGACTGATTGGTTCGCCGGCAAAAACCAATTAGCCGTCGTCAGCGGAATGAAATGAGAATTTTGCTTTTAAAGTGCTTAAATTTACACCATAAACATTTGCTTTTCAAATTGAATTTTGGAATATATATTAGCTTTTGAGGCCTTGAAAGCAACTTAAACTAAAAATCCAAAACCAAGCAATTAACGTTTTTTACTTATATTTGAATTTAAATGGAATGGAATGAATTTAAAAAACGCCAATATCTAATAAAATATAAAATTTACCAAGACAATTTAAATTACATCTCGAATCCAACTTCTCTATGAAAAATAGGTAAAGGAATTTAAGGATTTTAGAAAGAGCTACTATCCAGATTTATTAGCTAATAACATTTACGTTCCCACTTTTTCCTTCAATAATTCTGCCTACCTGTTCGGAACCTTTGAGTTTGAGAAATCTGTCTTTGTAGCTATATTTACAAATCCTCAAATGGGTCCTATTGATATAAATCTTTCCTCAAAAATGGCGTTGGCTGTTTCTTCACCTGATCCTACTTCTGACTAAAATTTAAAAACTAGAGATTCAGAATTTTTTTTTAAAGTATCTTGAATCTTCAAGTTGTTATTCAGACGATTCAAAACTATATGAACTGCTTTTACTATCTGCTTGGCATTCTCAAACCCTTTGTCGTTCACGGTTTGTTTTTTTCTTATTTCCTTTCAATTTTGTGAACATCAAGGCTATTAAAATTCAAGAATTGCCACGGTGGGATCTGAAAGCAGGTTATTCTGATAAATTTATATTCATTCAGTCAGCTTTCGTATTTTTAAATCTAAATTCCGTAACTACAAAGCGCGTTAATTACTTTCTTCGCAATATTAACTCAGCTAAGCTCGGTATTCTTTAAGAAACCAAGAACTAAAAGTCGAAGCGCTTACTCAGAAAGAGATAAATTGAATTGTCCACCAATGGCAGCAACTGAAAAACGAACTTATTTTTACATGCTGTCCTCCCTTTAACATGTAGAATTGCGAGCCGGTGACTAAAGCATACGTGCCAACAGTTTATGAAAAAAGTATCCTACACCAAGAACCCTCCTTAGCTACAAGAGTTTTGGATAAATTAAGATATTCTTTACTCAACTCCTTAAAAGGGTTTAAAGTGACTACATCGGAAAAGATATTCGATTCAAATAAAAGTCTATTTAGGGGAAAACTGAAAAATTTTACTGAAATAATTATTATTTAGTCAAAAATTCAATTTTACCCCCCTTCCCCCCCTCAAGATTTCCAAATTTCTTGACCCACCGCTACCAGCCGGCTGGTACCCCACCTGCCTAACATTTGCTCCTGAACCCGCCACACCGAATATAGACTTGTTACTGTTTGGACATCACGTCCCCCCCTCTACCCTTTAGCCTACAATCCTTTACAATATCCTCTACCAAATAAGCGCAACGACTCTTAGTCTCGTTTTCTAATAAAATGTAGCCTTGTCTCTGAATTCTAAACTTATAAAGATGCATAATAGGCTATAAAATCTACCTCTATGGGCTACTATAAAGACCCAACCTATAAAA
This sequence comes from Argiope argentata, assembly GCA_026289955.1. Classification (NCBI taxonomy): domain Eukaryota; kingdom Metazoa; phylum Arthropoda; class Arachnida; order Araneae; family Araneidae; genus Argiope; species Argiope argentata. The sequence continues at coordinate 3,571,768 of JAOUZG010025848.1, forward strand.
ACGTGTCATCGGCTACCTATAAACCTATTACCGGCTGAATAAATGCACCGTTTAAAATCAAGAATTATATTGTATATAATTTTAAAAGTCTGAGCTCTTCTAGGTAATGAGGTTTATTGCCAATATTAATTTCGTTCCTAGAGCTAATTTTCATGAGGGGTAAAAAGTTGCCTCAGAAGAAATTTTAGAATTGTAAAGATATATTCAGGTATTTTTGGACAATTTTCTTTAACTCAATAAGATTTGCATACAACTAAATCAAGTTACGCTGACTTTTTTTTATAGATTAGCACATTTCTGAAATCAAGATAATAAATCTTAACCATGCATAACCAGGACATCTGAAGGACACATTTTAATCTAAATTCTATGCTGATTTAACAAGGGAATTAAAAAAATCAAATTTAACATTTATTAGTTCCATTTAAATAGGGAGTTTTTATTCAATGAATCTATCAATCTGAAATGACTCAAGTTATACATTTTCCTTAAAAGGGTTTAAAGTGACTACATCGGAAAAGATATTCGATTCAAATAAAAGTCTATTTAGGGGAAAACTGAAAAATTTTACTGGAAAAATTATCAAAATGTCCGGATCCTATAGTTTAAGATATAACAGTTTCCTATAAATTCTAATCAAGTGTTTTCTTATCACCATTTGGGATTTTGCAGCTTTTCATATACAGGTTTTATCTAATTAAGGAAAACGGAACCAATTTGCTTCTAAACATCCTTCTCAGATCCTATCTAGCCTATAAATATTAATTTTCTCCGACGTTTTAGGAATCGCTGAAAATATTTGCAAACGCAAGACGTTAAGAGTAACCTTTGATTTATAAATGAAAAATTTAGAAATTTGTTTTGTAGAAATTCGATTTAAAAAGTTACGCTTATTTCTATGCCGTTACTCTATTCACCGGAATTTAAGAACCTTGAGTTCGATAGCTAAGACTCGCGCCTAAAATCCAATAATTACATATTTCACACGATGGTATTCTAAGAAATAAACTATCTTTTTTTGCCTTACAAGTAGTTTTTCTTGTAATAAACTTTGAAGTTAAGGAAGCGAGAATTTAAACCAAGATTTAAGTATAAATGTACGAAATATTAGAATTGTTTTTATAATAAAAAGAAAATTTTTGCTTTCAAATACGAGAAACTGTGAGGAAATTTAGTTTAACTTCTTCGTTTATAACCCTACATCCTATATTTTATACTAGTTGTAATTCATAAGAATAATTAAAGCAAAAGCAACGATTAAGCCGAAACTGTATATTAATTTTTATAGCCTTCATCTTTATTGCATTTCTTTATACTAGTCGATTAATATCCAAAAGAAGTTTTTTTATAAGTCAATATTAAATTTACCTTCACGCGTATACACGGAGACTGCCCTTTACCGCAACGCCAAAGTTGCGTACAGAGCCGTGGACACGCTCGATTTCTAGAATGAATATGCATATTCAATCAATAATCAGAAGACATCCAATCGATACAAAGGGATATAAACCGTCATGCACAAAAGAAATCGCATTTAAAAACCACAAAAAGAGCCTCTCTTCAGGAGCCTATGAAAGGAAGATATGTCTACGTATTACATTGCATCTAGCTTCCTACAATGAATTTAAGAAATTGGCTCAACAACATTTCAAAGTATTTGAGATATCAAATAACGAGTACGAAAAGGGTTCGATTATAAATGCATTTCTTTCTCTTTTAATACATGTAAAAATATTTTCTGTCACCAGGAATTACTTTAAAAATAAGCACTCCCAAAATAAAATTCAAAAGATGGGAATTCAACAGCTTCGTTAACGTATAAGAAATTTAAGTACCTATTTTGACTAAAATGGCTCTACAAAACGGGTTTTTTTTCTCATTAAAAGGTAGATCCAAAAATAAAGTGATTGGTCTAAAGGTCGGTTTTTCATTAAATGGAGACAATTATCATCGATTAGGAAAGCCAACTTTAACAGATAAGCAATTAAAATACTCTGCATCATACAAGGATTATGAAAATCTTACGCTTCTCTCGCCGATAGTTCACTCAGATAGTAACAAGATATACCATAAGAATTGGAAAGAAAAATACTCATTTTTAAAAGTCAAATATTTTGTTAATCATTATGAAAGTCAAGAATTTTAAATAGTTTAGAAATAATTCTAGAAACCTTAATATAAATCAAGCATATTGATTAATTCCTTCCCCATAGAAATCAGAATAGTACACAGAGCCATCTTCTAAATCCTTACATTCTAAATTATCAGTATGGAGGAAATTATGAGCAGTTATTTTATTCATGCGTAGTCATCTTAAAATGATCAGAATCCACATAGGGTATTAACACAGGATTTAAAAAAATATAGATGAATGAATGCTTATTACACATTCATTTAGAATAGTCCATAAGGCATTCAAGAAAGCTTTGACCACCTCGAGAAAAAGTAATCTTTAGAAATATAAAGAGACATCTAGTTCATTAACGATGCATTTAAACAATTCATTACCCGTCTTCCAGTACCGGTTTCAAATTTTAGAATTTAAATATCAAGTTGCATAAATATATGAATTCAATTTTTTTTGCAATTTTTCAAATTCAGTTTTATATTATTGAAAACAAGAATTGAATACAATTACACTATGGGATGGAATGGACCAATTTGAAATTTTGAATTTCATTTGTCAGCTTAAAACTTCAATAGTCGAGCACGTTTATAGGGAAATAAGAGAACGAATATCAAGAGAAAAGGAATTTCCAAAAAGATGAGTAAAATTTATTTGAAGTGATAGCGTGATAATGATTACAAGTACTGTCTTCTGTTTTGGGAATGAAAGAAACCATTTTTATTTTGTTTCTGGTGAAAAGCCCATTTCAGATTTGTTAATCTCTAATTTAAGAAAACCTGGTCTTATAACAGTGATGAATCATTACAAATTCTTCAGAAACTCATTTGCATCAAGCTTCAAAAATATCTTCAGCAATAAAGATAATTATTCCAAATTAGGCAAATATTACATTGTGAAAGGTCTTCAAATTTTTACAACTTAAGTATTAAGTCACAAGAAACTCAAACCAAAATCAGAGTTATAAAATATAAAACGTATTTTGAAATCTCATTTGTGATGAATTAGTTTCAAATAAGTTGAATATAGACACACTCGTTAATGAACAATTGTCAAATGGAGAGTGAATCAAGCCGACATTCAAAGAAAGCAATATCAGACAACACAGTACCTATTCTAACTATCACTGAAAGTTTTCTCTATGATCTACTGTCTGAATAATTTGGAAGTTCTCATTTCAAACACTCAATTCATATATTGCTAGGATCATGCTGAATTGTGAGACTTAACGGGGGAAGAGGAAGAGTAGAGATGAAAAAGCGACAGAAAACAGACTCCGCTCTTATTCTGAGCATTGAATAACTTTTAAAATCCCAAGATTCTCGATTAGTTTTGAAATGCATGCGAAAGTTTCGTTATAGTGTGAACCTGGATGCTAAACATTTGTATTCAGCAATTTCTGATGCATCTGACGAACTTGTTAAGAACGATTCAACAGCCTCCAAGCGTGGAGCCAGAATGGAAAATTGCAGTACGAAAATAGACGATAGAAACGATGTATCAATCTAAACTAAATTACATTATTCAAAACTGAAATAAATACACTGTTTAGTAATAAAAGAATGAGTAATTTCACTGAAAGAAATTTTTTCATTCACAAGCAAGCCATTTGATACTTTTTATTCGAAAAAATACATCAGACCTCTTTCCATATGAAACAAACTTCACCCCAAAGATAAATCAAGCAACCAACAATAAAGTACCAGACAGGTACCTTAAGTAAAGGCCTCGTTTTAATCCTTTAGATCAACTGAGCAAAGCGTCACTTTTTTTAGGAGATCGAAAAAAATTTAAACCACAACATTTGTTTATTCTGAGGAAAGCATAGTTTATGAACTAATAAGACTACCTTTCACTTGAAAGAAGAAAATAATCAAATCCTTAGATTTATGAACAGCTAAAGCCTTTCTGGAGCGTACAAGGTAGCTTAGCTACACCGGAAGAAGGCATTGCTAAATAATTTGAATTCAATACATATAGTATAAAGACTCCATCTACCGGAACAAGGTGTGCAACACTTTCGTCAATCTATTTAAACTCTATATGCAGATCAAATTCATTTGTATTCGAAATAAGGTTATTTCATCATTTGAAAGTTCTAATTTCATTTATAGGTCCATGAGCAATCTGAAAGTGATCAGCCATTTATGCCAAAAAGAAAATATACAATTAAAGACATAACGCGATATAAAGCTCATCATTAATTTATATTTAAAAAATTTTAATTTTAGCAAATTGCTTCATGGAATTTCATATTCCTAAATGTAAGATTTTTTTAATAAGTTAACTGCAATAGACTAGCAAATTTACGTTTTTGCTTTATTTTCATTTAATTCAGAAATATTAAGTGTTAATTGGGACCGAGTTAATTCCGAATTCTTAGATGTTAAAAATATAAATTAAGCTTCTTAATAATTCAGTCATCGTATCTTAATTTCCCCCAAATCCTCAAGTTGCTGCCCTCCCGCTAGCCGGCTAGCTTTCCCGCCATCTGCCTATCAATAAATACTAAATCGGTAAATTTTATCCTAAATACTGCATAAAACCACACACGCCACTTTCACATCCTTTACACTCATCTCAATTACAACCGACTATTTTCACTTAGAAAGAAGCTTAATTTTACACTTTAACATCGAAATTAAAAGTTAAGCTGGGGGACAAATTAGTTCCTTGTGTAGTCTTGACAGTTACGCCGCTGAAGTTCGCTCTCTACCTACGTTTCTTCCAAGAAGTAAAATGTTCAGATACATAAATTTTTTCATAGAATTGAAATTGAAGTTATATAACTTATTATTAAACTTTAATACAGAAAAATTAAAGATCTGAAGTTGGTATTTTAAAGTTATTTTAATTTAACAGCGTCTTTAATTGTAATTTACTCTTAGCAGTTGTCGATCACATATTGTAGATGATTGTATTACATTCCAAGCTGAACAAAGCATATATGTACCTTAATGTGCTCCACACGAAGTATTCAAGTTTATTTTGTTATATTGGAGGATTTGGCATAAAATGAACAGCAGTTGTAATTTATTATACATTATATAAGGTCTGATAATCAGATCCGATAGTCAAGCAACTTCAGTCAATTGTCAGAATTTCTTGCTATTCTTTTCCAAGAAATTTGAAAGGAAATGAAATACTATTTCGTAGGCTATTCCGAATTTATTCCTATTATATAGGCAATTATATGAATCGAGTAACAAAGACATTTCATAAGGGAATGGAAATTCAAGATAACAAAATCTGAAAAATCAAACTAAATCTTTTTGAAACAAAATAGAGTTAGAAAACAAAACTCTAGCTTCTAACTGCGTAACAAGCGAAAGCAAAAATTGTCCAGGGACATCAGTCATGATACTCCAATCTTTTAGCAACAAAATCTGCTCACATCCTCCTAGTTTTGATGCAAAATTTGGGTTAACGGCCCCATTCGAAAAGCAGTCTTCAATCTCCTTACAAGTAAAACTCCTATTACTAGCAACATAAATTGACTCAGCTAGAGCTACTCGAGTTCAACTCGAGTTAATTTTATATAATACAACTATCCATGATGTACAAGTAATTTCAATCCAAGAAACGATGTTAACAATAGATTTGAATTTAAAATAGTACAACATTTACCGACTTGACATATCTTCCGTGAGAAGGGGAGGCAGTATGGTACATCTGATACGATTCAATTACAAGAGCATAGTTTTTTTTTAGCATCCATTTCTGACATTGAGATTAAGGCTTGGTTGTCACTAGGAGAGAACCATTAAATATTTACCATGCCTACCAACTTCCCCTAATAAATTTCGACTACCTTTGAGAATTTCGTTGACTCTGAAATGCAACTATTCGAATTATGTCACCTTAATGCCAGAAACAAATCTTAGAGTTTGTCTTCAAGAAATGGACAGAGGAGAACTGCATTTACTAGATACACCTAGTGTTATGCTACTCATTGACGATACTCTTACCCATTCTGCCTGAAGCTATAATATTAGAGGTGTTTAGCATTACACTTTTTAGTTCAAGAATCCTTGAATTAGGCAAATTCTACAACAACCGACTAGATTGAGTTAAACCAATTATATATTTTAAGAAATACGAGAAAACGGAAAAATTCAAACAAAGAATTTTACTAGAAATTTAAGACTGACTGCGTCTCCTTTTCAACAATCAATTGATTAGTGCTTCAATGCAGAAAGCTTGACACGATACAAACTTCGACTTAAATTCAAAGAAATACTCTATTATGTCTCGACATTTATTCCTATGGGAAAAAGCATAATAGGGGCCTTTCTATATTCATAAAGAGTCACTTTCGGAGCCATTTCTAAAGGAGTGAAAGTCCCTGTTTCGGGAATCTGTCGACGCCAACAATCACAGAACCAAGCTGAATAAAATAAACCATAAAATCAAGTTTGCTTACGCATCTATGGAAAACTAAATAAAGTCATCAAAAGCCTCAGACAAAGAGAATTTGAACAGACTTTAAAGACAACTATCCTCTGACGATAGGAATACAACTAATTATCCGAGTTCATTTTATCAAGAAACTAGGAGATGGGAACTTCTCTTTAGAAGACTGGTCTATTAAGAAAAAGTCACATAATGAGTGGTTGTCACAGTACGGTTCTTGGGTTCTCCCAACTGACAACGATATTTCTCTAAAATTACTATTAACTCAGACCTTCTGTTGTCTGACCAACTTTCCGTGTTCTCATCTATTACATGGCTAAATGTTGGAAAACCTTCCTTAATTAGAAATCGAAGCCGTTTGAATATAACTATTCTAGTACCAGTGAATAACTAACTATATATTGAAAGAGTTATTCTTATCAGAAAACCAAGCAAAGAAGCAGGATGAGTTAGACCTAGTTTTAAGCAGTTTGGCTTTTAAACTCATGGAAAAGATGTTTAAGGCTCAGAAAATATTGAAGTCTTATAAACATTTGATACCACCTTAACAATCCAGTTTTACAATAGGGATAGTACCCCAGATCAAATCCATTAATTTTGTCTAATTATCAGGGTAGCCCAAAACTTTCAACCAACTTGATAAACCACGCAACCCTTTCTAAACTTATCCAAGGCATCCGATACGGTTTAGAGAGAAGTTAATTAAGCTAAATGGCACTTAATATTAGGGATTCTGCCTTTGTTTGGATTTTCTGCACCACAAATACATTCGAGTTAAATTCAACAAGACTTATTCCGATCTTTAGACTGAGACGTTCATTCTTCAGGGATCAATCTTGTAACCCTATATTATTTCTCAATTTTTGGTTGGTGTCGAGAAAAGGAAACGGAAACCTGTTGATATTAAATATTGCTTACTATATAGGATACGGAATGAATGGGAATGAGATTGGATAAAAAGTGATTATAGAAGATTTTAGAATGACATTGGGTAATTTGGATGCTAGTAACATGGAAACGATCCTCACCACTTTGATTGCAGTCCGAGTTTGAAACACAACAAAAATTGATTTTCAATCCAACTAATGGCTTGCTACTAATGAATACATGTATAAATATTATCCAAAGTTGTATTTCGAAGTCCAACCCCTCACATGAAAGATTCCAAGTACCTGGGATTCACTCTTGATCCATAATTCAATATTAAAATATATAAAGACAATATGGTTTTGAAAGATCGTAAATGCTTAAACATCCTCAAATATCTAAGCTTGCAAATAGTGGAGAATGATACAAATATTCTCAGAACTCGATGTTTCCCTGAGAAGACCTATTCTGGAATATTTTTACCCAATTTATTCCTTCACGTCTAGAGGTCAGTCTTCAAAAATAAGAGCCTTTACAACCTATAAGAACTTCTATAAATTAGAGTTACGGTCCCCTATTTTGTACTTCTTGCATCTGCACAATAATCAAAGATTGAATAAATACAGCTCTTTTAACTTGGATGTAACTTCAAACCCGATTTCCCGGAAAGTTGAATGTCTAAGATCCTGCACTGAGCCCTCAGAAGGATTACCGAGATATATCTTCTTTCACTTGGATCAGAAATCCACTGTAAACAAGAAAAGTCGCCATGAAAACCATCTAAGACAGCTGGCATTAGAAATCAATGCCACTTATGCACCCGCGGTAAACGAGGAAAATCCACTGGCTCTTTGTTGGAAATCAAAACGACCATTGCTCTGGATAGACTAGAAGGTGCCCACCTTAAATACCTCTCCTTTGAAAGAGGATGAAAAATACTCCCACTAGTAAAGAATGCTGTAATTATCCAGCTTCACTAGATCATATTTTGGACTGCATTGTACTTTTTAAGGGTGATTCATCAACCGATTCCCTTGTAGGCTTTCTGTCAGTCAACAACATACTGGCGCTGATCTGACATGTCAGATCTTTTGTGGAAAATCAAAACAGAAATTAGCAACAAAAGGCAAGAGTGCTGTCAGATTTCCAGAAAGCAGAAAGATGAATATTTGTGTCGTTTCCCAAGATAAGATCTATCGGTTCACTAAAGGTCAGTATCTACCAAATTGATAAATTACAAAAGCATTTCGGATTGGAATTTGAAATAAATTGTTGAAAATAGCGTTTCTAGCATTTTATGAATTGTTTCAGGAAATATATCAAACTTCATCGATAGAACAGATCAATACATGATTTGTTTTGTATATAATGAGAACTGCCACAAAAATACGATCGGATGTTCAGCAGCTTTCAACCTGTACAGATGACGAATGCTGTAGCCTTCATTTGTTCTCCGAAATACAATATGTACAGAAAGACAGGATCTTCCTTTCCCACCCCAATGCTCAATATGATTACACCTTCCCAAGGTTATAAGCTTCATTTTAAGCGAAAGCTTTTGAAAACAAGAAAAATTCACCATCCTTCCCCTCGCTGTTATCCGGGTAAAATCCGGGCTGTGCAGCATTAGAATCTTAACATTTCAAGCTACAGACTCAACTTGTGTAGAGCACCATGTTCAAATGATGTAAAAACCGAATTTTCCTCTAGAGTAGGGAACAGGCGAAGACAAAGAGTTCTAATTTGACACTTCCGAAGAGAAGGAAAGCTAGATAGGTAAGTATTGTGTCAGTAGGAACAGGCTATCTTCAGAATCCCAACTAATAAATATCTTTGGAATAGAATATTGAAATACGAATTAAAAACTGAACAAATAACAAAGCTCTTAGACGGATTCAGACAAATCTAGAATATGGAGATGATCCAATATAAGTTTCCATCTGAACTTGCTAAACCAGTGTTTAACTTAATGGAACTATCAATGCATCTTTAGGCGACCTAATCCTAATAAAATTTTGCAATTTGTTTAAGTTACAGAAAAGGGTTGAGACAGCATTACAAAAGAAGCGTGTTGCAGCAATATTTGAGGTTTTTATCACCTTCGTTGGTCAAATTATACTCGTTATATAGAATGCCATCGGCAACATACAAAATTGAAAGATTTCCATGGAATACACATCTGCAGGTAGTCACTGAATACACTACATCTAGTATATCAATTCAATATTATGAACTGCTTTTACATTTGTTCATGCCTAAAGGCAATTCAGTAATTTTTTATAGGATATTCACTACCATATATCTAGAATATTGAATATTGTTGATAAAACTGCCTTAAGCTTGTTTCAAATTACTGTAACGCAATTGAATTTAGATACATGAATAGCAGATATCCTTAAAACCTTTAACGCCGGTATTTTAAAAATTAGCATTTTAATTCAACATTTCAAAACTCCTTTTTGACACAAAGCAAATTATGGAACCAAGATATATATAAACGATATTGGAGATCAAATATCGCAAATTTAATGGAAGTTGACTCATGAAAATAGCGGTATGCAACGGAAAAATTTCCAACTCGTGAAGCAGTTAGAGGACTAATCTATTACATAAATATGAATTAAGTCACCCAGTCTTGAGATTTTCGGCAATTAATACACTTTAAGCATAATACAAAAATATAAACTACAAAAAATTATTTCACTAGAAAAGCTATATTTTATATTAAATCGTCTAGTACACATCAAGTTGCAAGAGCAAACATATTACAAAGGACATTTAAAGTGAAAGCTTGGGAACTTTCCATGAATCGATATATATTTATCTACTAATATTCACCAATACAAAAACTATTTCGAGCAATTTTAAATTTAAAAATCAAGTTTAATACCTGAAGATTTACCAGCCATTGAAAATAATTTTAATTTCAAATATTGTTACAGTAATTCATCGTGTTTGAAATGAAGTGAGCCGATTTTTGAGCATTTCCTTTGCTCTGAGACAAAGTTGTTTGATTTTGGGTGTATCATTTACTATATATCTTTAATTATTTTTACGATTAATTTTTACGCTTGGATGGTTAACAATTGAAGTAGAAACCTTCACTCGAACAGGATATGATTGACTCCTTGAATTGGTGGATACAAGAATGAATTATTTCTTAAAATCGATGCGCAGAAATACTTGTAAATTATACAAAATTATAAACTTTGCGGATCAATGTTGACTTCGACAATTAAGACTATTTGAGGGCGTGGCAGGCTGGTGGAGGTGGGTTTCCTCCATAAAACACATACGAGAGACTTTCAGGAGCCTTTATTGTTTCTGCATATGAACATTCGTTGCCTATACGTGCTTCCGCGTTCATTTTCACCTTGGACAGAAGGTGCAAAACTAGCATTAGTTATCGACTATCGGGTAACAATATATACTTGAAATAAGGCACAAATCCTCTATCAAAAGCAACTATATCAGCAACCAAGCATAATCAGGAATACCTTTAAGTTTGGAGAAGTCCAAACTTAACTTGTCCCAGAATAGGGACAAGTGAAAATTCAGACACACGGATAACCTCGTCAACGAAATCTGCAAGCTTCAGAATGTATAGCAATACGAAATTTCGTATAAAGAACAAGCTTCTGTAATTCGACAATACAGCAAATGGCTATACAATAAGAAGACAAAAATAACAGCTAAAGAGTAAATGAAATCTTGTAAGAAGGTGAAGTGAAAAGTTGGGGTAATCGGTAAAGACAAATTAATTATGTTTGCGTAATTCTAAGTTTCACTGCAAATGGATGTCTGGGTATGTTTATTTTTGAAATTGATATACAACTTATTTTTATACGAACGGTAGCAAAATTCACAATTTTTTTTTTATTTTATAGTGTGCGTATATCACCTCTTCATCTGCGTGAACGTTATCGAAGCGCAGGATCACTTTCTTGATCAACTGAGAATTCAATTGAAAGTCTTAAAATTAAATTTAGATGCATTTATTTAAGAAAAATATTTAATAATTCTAATCTTTACTTAGATTTTAAGAGAAAATGAGACAAATTATTCAAATTAAGACATTTTATTAAGTTTTTTTTTCTTCTTAAGGTTAAATATTAAGTGATCAGTGGCTCATGCTAAAAATTAAAATTATAATTCAAGACTGCCATGGGGAAACAATGGTAAATAGGGGTTTTGATATTTACAGAATGGCTAAAAATTTATATAACGTTAATCTAAATCAGAAATCATTTTAAAACCATCTCGTAACGAAATTCGTACTAAAATTTTACATTTAATATATTAATTGAACTGTCAAATTTAGCTATTCCCTTTACCGCTTTATAATTTTGAAAAACATATTCTATTTCGTATTTACTATATCCCTGAAAAATAAAGTATTGACATAATATAACGCCATCGTGTGTACCGTTGCCTATAGTAGTAAGTTATCTAACCAGTTGTATGAGCATAAGAAGGAAGTCCTTTCAAGGGAAGACGACGAACATGATCGAGGTATCTGCAGAGAGAAATCCATCTGTGTCCAATCCTACAAAACTATGTTCAATGTTTGGTGAAGTAATAACTAAATGGAGGGGACAAGAATTCTTAAACCAATGGTGACTATGTAGATGCGATTAAATATGTATAACCGATGCTATGCAAATGAGATTAAAGGATAAACATCTACGCGATCTATTTCCGATGTAAAAAGTATAAACTAAGCTTCCTTTGAATACTTATCTCATTCTACCTAAACTGCAGAGTTAACCCTCCCACCAGCCGGCTGGCATTCCCACCGTCTAATTATGGCCCTTTGAATACACTAATGAATCTACTTAAAAAATTTTTACCACTTCATTTTTCAGACTTGTTGCATTGAAAACCATTCATTCAACACTTTCGCACATTACATTCATCTCTTACTTAATTCTCTTGTCTAAAACCAAAAAAAAAAGAAGCTTAATTTTGTACTTTTACATCATACCTCCGAAAATTTAAGGATCTAACTATGATATTTGGGAAATTTATAGTTAATTCAAGTTTAAAATTTAGTCAGCACTGAAGAGGTTAAAGCATTTTTCATAAATTACATTAACTCTCGCTCCCGCGAAAATGGCGGGCTGGGGTTTTGATCTCCACTTCTCGCAGCCGTGATGTTGTCGTGCCGGGGTGTTCAAAAGTAACGCGACGAAACGATTTAAACGAAATCCTTTCTTTTGTCCAGAAGTCATTTTATTTCTCAATTTATAGACCAGATGGCATTAATAGTCTAATTTAAATGTAATTCCAGATTATTTTCTAACAGGTGGTAGCACTAATCGGATATGTGTACTTGTGATTAATTTTGCAATCTTAGCCCGCCCAGTTACTTCGTGACACGTGGCCCAAATGAATTCGCGCGGTTTGTGACCTGCGTCGAATAATATATTTCATAATATTGCACAATATATTTCATAATATTGTGCTCATCATTAAGTGTAAAGTTTGATAATCCAGAAGAGACGAAAACAATAAGAGATTCAGGAAGGAAATTCTGCACCACTGTCCAGATTGTGACGTTGGCCTCTGCATCTCATTCTTTGAAATTCACCACACAAGAAAAATTAACGAATCTTTGTATCAGACGCAAGATTAATAAAATTCTCTCGTAATGTTTAGAATACTTATTTCTTAAATTTTCATTACTTGCTGGAAAATCAGCATTCAAACAAAAAAGCCTAAGCGTTGACTTTTCATAAAATTTTAATTTCGTAAAATTTCAACCTAAAAAAATACCGAACATCAAGAATTGAATCATATGTTTGTTATTTTAAATAATTTAATTATTTTTATATAATTTTCCTGAATAAAATATATACTTTTATGACTTTTCTTGAAAACTATCCGATAGTTAAGGGATTAAAGATTTGTACCGTACATTTTAAAACTTCGATTTAAACTTATAGGGATTAATTGAAAACCGCACGCTGATAAGTAATAGTTTACGGAATTGACGGAATAGAACTATTTATAACCTAACAAATTTTCCTGCACGTTTTTAATTTAAGGTTGTAGAAATTATGCCAAAATAAAAATTTTTTATCAATATTAGCTTCCGAGATTTTTAAATTTATTTACTCGCAAATTCTAAAAATGCGCGTTTGGCGTCTTGAATGACAAATACTTTTAGAATAAACCACTGATCACAAATCTGTCTTCCTAAATATTAACTAGCTACTATATTAGAGTTTGCTAACATTTGATGCATCTTGAAAAAAGTTTCATCAATTAGCGAGTTATATTTAAGCTAAAAATTATGCAAGGTTCTTTGAAAAAAGTTTTAAGCCTTTTATAACCGTTTCTTTTAAAGGAATTTTAATGCATTTCTAATGGAAAGAAAACTGATCCTTAATTCAAGGTTATTTACGATGTTCATGCTGTTATGAATAATATTTAACAGAATAGATGTTAAATCACTTGATCATGCTCTTTTCTACGACTGAATTTGACCAACAGTAAATTAAAGAACAAGCCTATGTTGTGATATCCTTTTAAGTTCCATCAATTATACTTGCAGTTGTAAATTGTTAATATTTTTATAATAAAGTTTCACATTTGAAAAGTACTAATGTTTAAAATTGATGATTTGTAGAATCTATTCAAGTTAGGAGCAGAAAGTAAAAACAGCTTCTTAGATTGTCAAAGCAGCAATTATTTGATTCTGAAGCATTTTTTATTCAATTTAGGGATACTCGCTCCCTTACAGATTCTTCAGAATTATTTGAATTCGGCATTGTTCTTTTGTGTTGCTTTTAAAATTTATTCCTTGTTACTGAAAATTTTAAATTGAGTATTTGTGAATTATTTTCATGCTCAATGCTATTTATAAGAATAGAATCTAAATAGGTCCTAGTTCCCATAAGAAAAAGCTAGTCTATTAAAAATTTGGAAAATACGAGAAGCTGAGGAAACACAAGATAATTATTCAACATAATTCAATCAATCACTGATTTTTTTAAATAAGTGATTGAAAGTGCAAGTCGGTGAAAACTAGGGAGATTCTGCGTAAAGCATGGTGGGGATAGAAAGAAAATGCAGAAATGAACGCAATAAATTGGAGTTCTCAAGCCAAATGAGTTTAGGTTGTGCCGTTTAAATGACCTTGCTTCCACATGAAGCTGTTCTCGGAGGCAATTCAGAAACTCGTGCAACAAAATAGACAAGTGGAAGCTCAATTTCTTGTACTCGTGCTTGGCCAGCGTTATAGATATTGTCCAGAACTATCAGATGAGACTTGTTCCTTACAATCGGACAGATCACTTGGTGATAACCAACTTGACTACAAAAAGTTAACAAAGTAAAAGAGGCTAACACTTGATACTGAAAGGAATTTCAACTAGCTGTTTTTGAAATTTTCTTTGCAGAACACGCTATCAAATATCCGTGAAAAGGAGTTAAAAAGGGAACAATAACAAATCATGTGTGCAAAATCCAAAATGATTTTAATTTCTCAAAAGCTGATGTAATCCCAGATAACAATGGTATCAATTTTTCAAGGTAATGCTCAATGAAGAAGGAACTTCGTGCAGAAATGAGGAATTCAATTTTTTGATTTTATTAAAAAAATTCAAAACTCCGTTGATGCTAGCTGCTAAATTTGTTGCATAGTTTTCGAAAGAAATAATACCATCGGCCATCATCTCATTTCCAGACTGAATGTATTTCAAAAATAAAAACCGATGATCAGGATAAATGTGAGATTTAGATCTTACAAGCAGCCAGGATCGCAATCGAGGCACGTTTAGAATTTAATATAGCTGATTACGAAAGGACTTCAAAACAAATTTGTATTTACAAATCTACTTTTATGATGAATACCATTGAGGTTACTGGATCAGAAGTGATAATTCTCTTATTCAGGTCTAAATTACGTTCTGTGAATGAAATGTATCAATGAAAAGGACTGATGTATGGGTGCCCAAGACATACTCTTGGGCCTAAATGGCCGACTGAATAAGAGACACCAAAACTCAGATGAAAACGATTCGGCTCGTTAGTGGGCTTCTCTGACAAGTGCCATAAGCAACAACTATTAGGATGAAATTTTAAGCAGACACCAAAATACATTGCAGACAGCATTTCAAGTACATTCGGCTGGGATCACTGTTCAATATGTATACAATTATTGGAGGTGTCTACCAAAAAGTAACTAATCGGGAAAAGTTACTTGCCTTTTATAAGACTTTTGGAGTACTTAGATTGCTCTTTTGCTGAGCTTTCACCGAGATAATAAAATCATGAATACTACAATAGATTAATTTATTTACAGATCAGAAGGTACAA
Source organism: Argiope argentata (assembly GCA_026289955.1). Lineage (NCBI taxonomy): Eukaryota > Metazoa > Arthropoda > Arachnida > Araneae > Araneidae > Argiope > Argiope argentata. The sequence goes on from JAOUZG010025848.1 coordinate 3,587,495, forward strand.
TGTAGCAATTGAGTTAATGGAATTGATTTAACACGATTTCAAATGGCTGGTAATCTTTATATAAATCCTCTAACCGGAATTTAAATATACGTTTCCTTAATGTTGTAGCGATCCTGTTAACTACTTATCCGGTCAGGGGACTAATCTAAGTATCGTATACTACATAGTACAGATAAGCAATAACACATTCAACAAATCATACCAATTAAATCATGATAGAAGCTTGATTTTAGAATTAAAATTCTTAAAGTTCAATATTTAAATTCATTGAAGCTTACATCCATCTTGAGGAGATCTCAGCACTTCTAGATTCTCACTTTAGAAGACGGCATATTCATTTTTAATTAGAAATCAGGTGATATGGAATATCTTGCCTTGAAACATCTCCATTCAAGTCCTCCTAGAATGAATTATGCACTTTTAACTACTTGTTTCGCTTGTTACTAATTGCATTTAGAGTTACGCACTTTTATATATAATGTAAAATATTTCAAGATCCTAATTTGAAAAAATTAATAGAACTCAAGTTGAGATATCATTTGAAAATTTATCATTTCGGGAAAATTTCCCAATATCTACAATATACTAGCTGATGGAAGATCTAAATTTGCATAATTTGTGTGTTTAGAAAGGATGGAATTATGTAAACAATTTTTCACTGAGCTTATGTGTAGCTCTGAAATTGGGCTGGCATAGTTTCTCTAATTCGATAGTTCATAATTTTGAATTATATGTCAAAATGGTATAGAATTGTCATCTATAAAATTTATTTGCGACGATTCCAGTCGCCACATTAAAATTCGATTAAGAAGAGTTATGTAAAGACTATTCTAAGTATTTAATACGCCTTCATAAAAGTAAAAAATTCATCTAGTAAGAATATTTAAATAAAAATATGGAAGACGATTGGTAAAGAAATTCAGTTAAATGTTAATTTTTAGAATTTCAGTCTAGCTTATTTATAGTGCACGAATCTTGAGAGAAAAGTGGCTTTCATATTCATATTTCATGAAAAGTAATTGGAACTTAGAAATTAAGGATAATTTAAGAGTTAATCCTAAAAGGACTTCGCAGTATCGGCTTGGGTAATTATGAGAATGAAATTCAAAGCTTCTCAAACGATCAGAATTGTTACACTTTTAGGAATTATTTCATGGCTATATTATGCCCAAAATTCCGAATATATTTTCAGTCAAGGACTCTATCGGTGCACTAGAAGGATTAATTAATCTGGTGATGCATTTTCAAGATTTTATAATTCATAATTGTAAAGCCTCAATGAAACAAAAACCATTACATAAAATTTAACATGTTCGTTGCCATGAATCATGTTAGAGATTAAGACCCAAAAATAATAAGACGCTTACTCTATTTTCATTGTAGAAAATATAAAATAGGCGTGAGGCACAGGTTATTCGCATGGTGAACGATATAAACTAAACATGCTTTGATATCTAGCAAATTTTATCTCTAATGAAAACTTTTCTTGTCACAAATATGGGTGATATCACTCACAATCGGTAACAATTCGAATTTGCTTCAACTGCGTTTTTAACTTCTGGATTTGATAATATTTTGCCAATAATGTAATGAATATAGGAAACTTTATAATTTAAATTTATACCACATTCCCCATAAAAATATAAAAACATTGCTAAATCCCCTTTTCTAAATCACTCCATCTTGTTTTTAAATTGCTCTTGGTAAATATCAAATTATATCTAATCTAGTAAATAAGGGAATTATTGAAAGTTTCAAACCATTTCAGAAAATAAGTGGTTTGATTTTTGGTTATTGATTATAAATAACTGAAATATTGCTTCGAGTTAGCGTTCTATTCCCCTGAAAATTCTATTGAGTGAAGAACAATTTCGGATGTGGAATTTTGGGAAATAGATTTTAAAATTCAATCTTTAATTCTGAACCCTCATTGGATAATTAAAATGGCTTTCTAGACTGCACTTCCTCTAGTCTAGAAAAACAGTGGTATTTCAACGTACGTAAAATGTGAATATCGCACCATTCTTGTTGGATTGCATGTAAAAATATGGCTAATGAATGCTAATTTAAATAGTTTTATATCCATCAAAATACAATCATTTTTAAAAATTTCTTACCTTGAGTACAAATCAACCAGAAAATTCCATGGGTGGACTCGGAAGGGAGCCAAGATATTTTGGAAAACTAGTTTGAAGCACAGCAGAATATTCATTTAATCGGAAAACTCTAGCCTTCCAATCGGAAGCTCAGCCTTCTATTGAGGGATTTCAATTCCGAAGCCTAAAAATAAAAATCCATTTTCATAAGGCAATGTTAAGTTTCAATCTTTTTCATTTGCAAACTTCAGGTTCTCAAACTTTTTTTTTTATAACTGTGCAACGAAATTGACATGCTTATGTCACTATAAATTAACAATTTAAATTTAATTCGGGTAGATAGCTTCAAATTACTTCGAAATTCCTGTACAGAACGGAGGAGAATATTGTCTTCTAAAATTTACAATAGTGGTTAGTGAATGTTGGCTTGGTATTCATGCATATGTTAAACGATGAATTAGAAAAATAATTTTGTTCAAGTAGAAATTTAGAAAGAACACTTTCGTTAATAAGTGAAAAATTTGATTTTTTGTTGATTTCATTTACAGTTCTTAAATTATATAGCTATTAATTTTCGATATTAGTTGCATTTATTATTTAAATGAATATTCTAAATATTTTTTTTATTTTGTATCTACATTCAATAAATTAAGGCATTGAAAAGATACCAACCGTAATGCTTATGTTATAAGCTTGATTATAATTCCAATTAATAGCATTTCTATTAGTATCAAGTCAGAATAATTCTTTGTCATTTGATAAATATAACCATATAAACCAAGATTTAGAAGTGAAAAATCTTATAATTGTCATCTGAATAAACGGTTACTTCAAGTCTGGGAGCGTTTAGTATACTATATTAGACCAAACAATTTTATTAAAAGTTTGGATGTCGAAATAATAAAAAACCGCGTATTAAACGTAAAAGGCTTTAAAACCTCAATAAGTAGGACAATAAATATTAATAAATATCGCATAAATGAAGTTATTATTCCAATTTATTAAAACCCTTTCTACCTGCATCTCGCATTTCGTACTTGCCATATAGAAAAAACAAATTTCATGATTGATAATACATGAAGTACATAATTTTTTAAAAAGTTAAATAAGCATTTTCCCAGTAAAAACCTGAAAACCATTTTTTCAATTCTATCTTTTGTTAAAACTGTACCCGTCGGCTAAATTCTGTTAACTGATTATTTAAAAACTTTCATTAAAAAAAGATTCAAATTTCGTTTGTTCATTTTCATAACTAGTTCGCATCCGATGCATTCCGATCAGATCAATTCTTACATTTCAAAAATTTATTCAAGTAATTTTCAGAGATGAATTCTTAAATTTCAAAGCAAAATGGAAGCCAAAATAGACTGGTTTAGAATTTTGAAACCTGGTCAGACACCGAGAAGAGTACAAGGGCTGGTATCTTCAGATTTCTGTACCATAGCAAAATAAATAAGCTTGCACCTGAGCGTGGAACATTTTAGTCTGCATGAACATTAAGAGTTAATTACTTCAAATGAGAGAGATATTACTTCATTAAGAGTTAATTCATTAAAGTGAGTTAAACAGAAACTCAAAATCCACTTTAAATTCATGTTCGCCAGACAATTCAGATGCATGGTACAAAATAGATGCTGTATCTTTAAAAAATAAATTTGAACCATTTTGTTTAGAGGTTCTAGAATAGTTTTGAATCTAGAATTTTGGAAAACTCGTTGGAACTTCATTCTATCTGGATAATATTTTGATTAAATTATCTTCCTAGATTATGAATTGTATTTTACGTAGACAGTAATAACGATTCTTTAAAAATGAAAATTGATTTTTGAACTGCTAGATAACACAAAAGATTTTCAAATACCAAATAAGTTAGAACTTCCACTAACTTGAATAGAATCGTAATACAATACTTAAAATTTTTGAAGTACTAGACAGGAAACCTTTTTGCTGAATTTTAAATTATATTTATGATGTGCTTAAATTTTTATTAATGCAAATTTCATTCACTTATTTCATTGGAAGTAGAGAAATTCAATGTTTAAGATTCAGTCATTTATTTTATTTGCTAAAAATTTCTTTAATTTAAACTTTAATCCCGCATTAGTGAAAGTAAACTTTTTAATCCGCTATACTGGAATACTGCTGCAAACGCTTGACAATCATAGCTCAATGACTTGGAACTTTCAGACACTGGATATCGGATAGGAGTTTTCATCGATACCCGATGAACTGCTCCTTTTAACTCGGGGAATAGTGCAGTTAAAGCATCAAAACTTTCTTCCAGACCAAAACAAGACATTTTAAGACTCGTTGAGCGAAGTTCTTGATACGAAAAAGACAAGATTATCAATCACAAAGATTTAAAAAGTAAGCTTTTAAGATGCCATTCAAATTGATTTCACTTACCATCTTCTATAATCTTCCATATTCAAATAAGAACTTTTGTAAATTCCCCCGCCAAATAATCTTTGAAGGAGGCATAATACCGAATCGTACTAGGCTCAAGAAAGTACATTTTCGCGTGGAAACGAAATTTCTAGAACACTCCTTAATGGAATAAACAATAACCACAAAATGAACAGTATGGCATGAAATCCAAACGAGGAATTCCACTTCAGATTATTTATATCACTGAAAAATCAGTAGTGCGCATGCGCTGTCAAGGCACCTTTAATTGGCCAATTGTAGCATCCTCACAATCCATTTGATCGAAAAGCTTTAGCTTCTTAGGAAATTATTGGGAATCGTAGTAGCTTAGTGATGAAGTCCAGTCTTCGCATTCGGAGATTGGAAGGTGCTTGACACAATTCTGCTGAATAACCATTATGAATTGGCTGATACATAATATTTATATTGCTGTGGCATTTTTATAAGCAAAAAATTAAGACTGTTCTATGACATCATTAACATCTCATCAAATTTCAAACTAAGAAATTCTTCCGTAAATCTAATGAATTCAATATTTGATTTTGATCCGAGATCAGCCATTGACCATCGGTGTTGGTTAAGGCAGTTAATGCAATTTCTTTTTAAAAAAATTACTTTTTTCCTGATATATTTATATATTTGAAAACAAAATAAAGAAAATGAAATATCTTTTTTTTTTTTGAAATTTGATTTCCCAGATTTCTTTTCTCTAAATAACTCATTATTTATATCACTGACTTTTCTGAATCGGATTCAAATAAATAAGTTTTCTTGTTTTTTTAAATGCGTATTAATCCTGAGAATACAGTTTTTTTTTTAAATAGTTGAGTTCAAAAATTTGAGAGGTACGATTACAGTTGAGAATTTTTAGTTTCCGATAGAAGATTTGACAGAATAACGGAGATGAGAGTAATTTTTAAAACTGTTTGGAAGAGCATTAAAAACTGTATTAACAAAATCTTTTTTCGCTGAAATTATATGCGATTCTTTTGAATACTTTAGTTGACATGATTCACACCTTTGATTCAGATTACTGATCTAATTAGATGATCTCTCCGCTTTATCATCTATTAATTACATTAGAGAATGGGTTATAAAATAAGAAAATTGTTATGAATAGCACAAAAAAATCTGCTTATTGTTTATATATGTAAATATTGCTGTTTTTTGCGTACCTATTTGCACATCTCTGAGTAATGCATTTCCCGGATAGTGAATTCTACGATTAAAAGTAGTACTTTAGAAAAAATAACGAATTGATTACAAAATTAGAGATATAACGTAAATATTGGGTTTGTAAAATGTGTATTTAAATCTGAAATAACAGTAATATATGTGCAGGGGAAGAAATAATAATGTATTAAATGTAATCATAAACTTATATACAATTTTATAATTCTTTTGGAAAAATTAAACATACCAATAAAAAGATTTCAATAACATTTAAAATACATTTAAGCGTAAATTTTTTGAGAGAAATTTAATATTACCACTCATTGTTAACATGATTTATGTGAGGTGGCAGTCCGACTCTGTAGATTATTTGTAAAATCATTGAAGTAACCCGGAAAAAGACAAAGCATTGAAAATCTGTGATATGAAAAATCACTTTTGATATATTTTTATAGCAATATTATTTAAAACATTTTTGCTAATATATTAAGACTGCAATATTTTTTTCTTATATATATCACTAAACGTATTTACAGCTAGGCTCTTTGCTAATAAATTAGTGCTTATTAATTATATATACTAAGACTAGTATTGTTTCTTATATGTAACATATATTGCTATACGCATTTGCAGTTAAGTTATTTGCCAATAAATATAATACTGACTATAGTAGAAGATACTTTATTGTCAACTGAGATACGCATCATGGTTAGTATAACATTCTTGTCGAACACTTGTCAAAACGAGCATTATAATTTGTATCTTCATATAGAACCTAAGATAAAAAGTTGATGAAAATTTAATATATTTTATGAATTTTTAATTTTTCAAAATTTAATATGTAATATTTTTTTTCTATTCTACTTTCTGTACCAATATGCGTTTTATCTAAAGGGCTCTTCAATGTTTGCATACTCAATGGGATTCATACTCCTTCGTACTCAATGGGATTTCTCATCGACGTCCCCATCAAGTTTCCCGTATGATCACTAGCTGGGTCGGTGTATTGCTTTCATTTCTAACATGTACACAATTATTAGAATCTCCGTATCAGAGAGCGTCGTAAATAATGATGATAACAAATTTTACACCATGTTATCCTTATCTGTCAGAAAGAAAAACCTTAAAGTGTTGTCGTGACTTATGGCACTTTATAAGCCTGCTGACAGTTATCTATCAGCGATTTAAGCCAAGTGAGTACCTTTTTTCAGTAGCGCCAACTAGGGCCAAGAGAATGACTTAGCTTCTTTGTGCGTTACATTTGCTTGCGCAACCTCTTTTACAGTGGGGAATATTCACATGCCTCACAGATAGAACACAGATGAAGAAAAACCATGCCCTAACCGGAATTCGATCCCCGGGGCACCCAGGTCACGGGGAAGACGCGCTACCCCTGTGCCGGGTGTGGAATTAATCTATTCATTATTTCTTTGTTCAACTTTTCTGTATTTTGTTTTGGCAACTGTGATAATTTGTATCGTATCGTATTGTTTGTATCGTTATCGTTTTTGTTGTGTGTATATATTTCGATTTGCTTCTAGTAGCTGTACTTGTGTGCAATACATACTTCATCGTTTCGTGTTAGTTACCGCGTTGACGGTTGCGTTTTTTGAGATGGCTGAAAATGATGACGAGGGCGATATGGACGCCCAGGACTCAACTCCGGATAATCCTTCAATCCACGAAGAGATAAAGCAGTGCTAAAAGATGTTCAACTTATCGATTCGGCTGGATAACATCCAAAAAGAAATTGAATTGCTGAGCAACAGGATGGACATTTTAAACTCATTCCAAGCAGGAAATTTGGACAAGGAAATCCAAATGAAGTACGAGGAAGAAATTCAAGAAAAAATCCAGGAAGCAGCTCAGATTGAGGGTGAGTTAAAAATTCTTTCATGTCCTGTAGAGGGGTGCAGTACCCATAATACTTACAAGCTAGTTAAAACTAAATCCTCAAATAAACGGATGCTTAACTCCCCCATTACCTCCAGACCAAACTCTCCCCCGGCTAATGTTCAAAACTCAGAAAATACCCCCATTCTCCAAACTTCCAAAAAATTTGCCAAAAATAACATAATTAGACCCGCAATCCTTCCAGACCCAATTAAAATTTCAAACAGATACGAATCCCTTCCTGAAGAAAAAGATAAACCTTTTATTCACCCGATTATGCTCCAAACCATAGATAAGTATAACTTAATTCTTCAAGAGATAAATAGAAAATTCCCAGGCACTAGCAACTAACTCCCATGCAAACGGATATATTAGAATAACCCCAAAAGATGAAAATGATTATAGAAACATAATCAAATTACTAATTGAAAAGAAATTAAATTACTACACTATCACCCCCAGAGATGAACGGCCCTTAAAAGTAGTAATTAAAGGTCTCCCAATAAATACAAACATAGATGACATTAAAAACGAACTCAACGAAAGAAGTTTTTGTGTTGAGAAAGTAACTCGACTAACACAGCAGCGCTCGAAACAACCCCTCCCTATATTCTTTGTTCAGTTAAGTCGCAATCATACCGCAAATAAAATCTATGACGTAAATTCCCTATTATACCTAAAAGTAAAGATTGAAAGTTTCCAAAAGCGCTCAGGGTTTACCCAGTGCTGGAACTGTAACTACTTCCACCATAGCTCGGCCACGTGCGGAGGAACTCCTAGATGCTTAAAGTGCGGGAAAGAACACAAAACAAGAGAGTGCCCCATTACAGAAAAAATCGAACAACCTAAATGCATCAACTGCGGCCAATATGGACATGTAGCCTCATGGCGTGGATGTGAAAAATTCCCAAAAATGAAGCCCCCTCAAACTCGACAGACCACCACGAACTTCAATAGCAATTTTACAGACTTCAGATCCTATGCAAAAGTTGCAAACAATCAAGATCAAAATATCCCAATACCACCAACTCAAACTTCAAACTACTCTACTCCCCAACAGATGGGGCCACTTATCAAGACCGTCACGGAGCTGCAAGATGTTATATCAATCCAGGAAATTATAGAACTTCTCCAGTCACTGGTGACCCTGAGCAACCTTTTGAAAGACTCCCCTCAACTTTTATCAATGTTAAGAAATCTTAAACAAGCGAATTCTCCACAAAACCAAATTGAAACTGTTCTGCAAGCCGCTATTAATCCATAGTCTTCTCCACTCCTAGTCTTAGAATAATGTTCTGGAATGCCAACGGCATTAATTCCCGCTCCTACGAATTGCGGGACTTTATAAATAAGCACAGTCCTGATATTATACTTATTCAAGAGACCCTCCTGAGACCTACTCAATTAATTAAAATTTCCAATTATTCCTCATACGTCAATTATAGGCAAAATCAAGATCCCATAAAACCAAGCGGTGGTACAGCAGTTCTAATCAAAAATCCCTGCCTCATCATGAAATTCCTACTCCACAACTTAATCAAATTGAAGCCACAATTATTTCTCTCAACATTGAAAATTATTCACCTTTCCTAATTGCATCAGTTTATATTCCCCCGTGTTCAGACAACAAGGACTTTATTCTGGACCTAAAAAACATCTTAATATTAGAAAACCAATGTTTACTCGCAGGAGACTTCAACGCACATCACATCAGCTGGGGTTCAAACAAAAACACAACTAGAGGTAAAAACTTAAATGAATTCGTTAATAAAAATAACCTTGAAATCTTTGCTCCACCCACCCCCACAAGATTCGGCATCTATTCCGCTTCTTTTATCGACCTCGCAATTACTAAAAACATTTTATTTCCTTATGATATCTCGTCGGTACCGGAACTTAGTTCAGATCACAACCCAGTTGTTTTAAATTTTTACTTTAACTTTAAAACCCCCACTAATAACAATAAAATTAAAACAAACTGGAAAAAACTCAAAAAAGATATTTTAAACAATACAGATCTGAACTCAACTGCAAAAAACACTCATGAATTAGAAAATTTAATTTCTGACTTTTCAAATGCAATTATCAACTCTTTTAATAAAAATTCCAAATCAATTGATCCCGAAACACAATACATTAATAACGAAGTTAAAAAACTTTTCAAACTCCGTAATGCAGCTAGGAAAAAATGGCAATCCACTCGCGGATCCAGCTCACAAGAAACAATACAATCAACTAAAAAGAAAAACGGAAAAAACTAAAAAACTTGCGATCCAAAAAGATTGGAATGATAAACTAACAACTCTACAACCTAATGATAACTCACTCTGGAACACAGCAAAAAACATGAGGAAAAAACACACAAAGATTTCAGCCCTCAACGGCCAAGCCGGCAAAGCATATTCAAACGCTGATAAAGCGGAAACCTTAGCACAAAGCTTGGAGCAACAATTCACTTTAAACGATATGCTTAACGTAAACACAGAAACCACAGTACACAACACTATTCAAAAATTCTTCACAACTGAAATTTCAGCAGAACTCGACCTTCCAAACATAATTGATTTCTACAAAACCATCAAAAAACTGAACCCAAACAAATCGCCAGGTATTGATGGAATTTCTAATAAAATCATTAAAAATCTACCACTAATAACCCTACTAAAATTCTACCACATCCTCTCACTCATATTCAAATTTAAATTCTTTCCTTCAGCTTGGAAAACAGCGGTTGTGATTCCTATTCTCAAACCCGGCAAAGATCCTACTATTCCCTCCAATTACAGACCCATCTCTCTATTACCTAACTTCAGTAAAATCACTGAACATTTTATTCTGGAAAAATTAAACAAGCACTTAAATGATAATAATATTTTAATCCCTTATCAATTTGGGTTCAGACCCAAACTCTCTACCACCCACCAGCTCCTCAGAGCAGTCGAATTTATTTCATCAGGGTTTGAGAAAAGAGAACACACAGGTGCTGTTTTCCTCGATATTCAAAAAGCCTTCGATAGAGTGTGGCTAGAAGGACTTGTGTACAAATTAATCTGCTACAAGACTCCCCCTCCTCTCATTCAAATCATAGCATCCTTCTTGTTTAACAGGAAATTCACGGTCAGAGTCAATGCCTCACTCTCCAAACTTCGCTCCATTCAGGCAGGTGTGCCACAAGGGGCAAAACTGTCCCCCACACTTTACTCCATATACATCAACGATATTCCGCAACATATTAACACTAAACTCTGTATTTTCGCAGATGATACAGCTTTGCTGGCAAAAAACAGAAATACCAGATACATCACTCATGCACTAAACAAACATATACAAAGCCTTGAAGTCTGGTTCAACGAGTGGAAAATAGCCATAAACGCATCGAAAACCGAAGCTGTTTTCTTCACGAAGAGAAATAAAAAATCAAAATTCAACATTAAAATTAATAACACAATAGTCCCCTGGTCTCTGGAAGCAAAATACCTTGGCATTATTATGGATAAAAGTTTAACCTGGAAAGCACACATTAATTTTATTAAATCCAAATTCCGAGATAATTCGCGTAAGCTTTACCCCCTTATAGCTCGGAATTCAGAAATGTGTAGGGAAAATAAAGTGCTTATTTATACTGCTATTCTCAGACCCGTTTTAACATATGCAAGCCCTGTTTGGGCATATGCTGGAAGAAGCAATCTTAATATCATTGACAGGTGCCAAAACATTATTCTCAGACAAATCACAAAAGCAAGATGGTTCATGAGGAACGATGATATCCGACACGCTCTAAATCTTCCATCATTAAGAGATTTTATTAAAAAAATCGCCACTAAATTCTTCAATGACCTGGAAAATATTGATAACCCAGCTATAGAAGAAATAGAAAATTACACAGCAAACCCTAACAGCAGGAGACCCAGATTTATTTTACTTTAGTCTTAACTTTAATTTTTTGTCTAATTTGCATTATCACTCCATTTTTGTTCGTCCCAAATCATATCAAAAATCAGATTTTTCTTAAAAAATTCCCATGGGCTTTTTCGCAATTTAAATTGGTTAATCCCTCAATCCTTCATACCCCATCCTCCAAGCACCCTCTCTAGAGGAATCTTGAGAGAACTCACCTCGCCTCAAGCCGCACCTACAACGTACCGTGAAACTGCTATCCGACACGCCCGCCTTCATTCAAGCAACCTCAATGGTCGAGCTGCCATCGTGCTCATTACTACTGAAAGATCATCCCGGAAAATTTCTCGCACTTCAGAACAAACCACGTTACTCTGGACTTTAAGTTTTGTCGATCGGGGATGGCGCCCTTCGGGCGCCGGGGCCCCTAACCATATTCCTTGTATCCTTGTAGTAGCTGTACTTTTTGTAATAATAAAGTGATGAAGGGACATTAATACGGTGTATTTTTGTCGTATCTAACATAATGGTGACCCGGACGTGATTAAAAGCGCATTTCTTCTGAAATGTAAGGTAAGAAAGATTAATTTGTTTTAGAAGTTGCTAGTTTGTTTCGAAATGGATACCGCTGTTAAAAAACGCACGCCACTTCGGGCTTCATTTACTAAGTATTATAAGGCTTTGATGTCTCTTCTTGATACGCAAAATGCAGATTTTAAAGATGTTGAAGTAAAATTTTCCGCTTTGGAAAGAACTTATAATAATTTAAAAGTTATTGATGATGAAATTCTGCAAATGCTTTTAGAAGAAGATAGCGAAGATTATTGTACAGAATATGAAGCAATTGAAAATTATGCCGAAAATTTTGATAATGCAAATATTAGTGTTAAGCATTTTTCTGAAGAATTGATCGCTCAACAAAGTTACGTTTCGTTAAATGCGGAATGTACGAAACTGAAACTTCCGAAAATTGAACTTATGAAATTCGGAGGAGAAGTGAAAGATTGGCTTTCGTTTTGAAGCCAGTTTGGCAGAATACATGAAGATAAACAATTGGAGCCTGTTGATAAGTTTCAATATTTGATTCAATCTATGTCTCCTGGTACTAGAGCCAAAGAAATAGTTGATAGCTATCCTCCCACTGCGGATAATTATTTGAAAGCTGTGGAAAGTTTAAAATCTAGATTTGGAAGAGAGGAATTGCTTATAGAATTTTATGTACGGGAGCTTTTAAGTTTGGTAGTAAAAAATGCAACTAGTGTAAAATCGAAAGTTGATATTGTAAAATTGTATGATAAATTAGAGTCGCATTTGCGTTCCTTAGAGTCTATTGGAATGACATCCGATAAGTATGCAGCAATATTATTTCCTTTGGTCGAGTCTTGCATACCAGAAGATGTGCTACGTGTATGGTTGAGAAACCCTTTACTAAATGAAGATAAATCATACAACAATAGACTTTCTCAGCTACTTCTGTTTTTGAAAGCTGAAGTGGAAGGTGAAGAGCGCATTTCTCTTGCTAAAGCTGGAATTAAACAGTCTGAGTCGATAACAAGAAAAAAAATAAGAGATTGTGAATACTCGATACCTACTGCTAATGATCTTGTGTCTGGTGCAAATGAATTTAAGAAAGCAGTATGCTTATTCTGTGATAAATCCCATCAAAGCAAGGACTGTTATAAAGCACAGAAAATGCCTCTAACTGAAAGAATTGAAACTGTGAAAAATAAAAAAGGTTGTTTTTGCTGTTTAAAGATCGGCCATAGATCAAAATTTTGTAGAACTAATGTACGTTGCTTATGTTGCAGCAAGAAACATTCAATCATTTTGTGCCCGGATGTAAAACAAACTTCAAAAGAGAGTCTCCAAGCTCAAACGGATGAAATAAGCAGCTCGTTATCTTACACCTGCGATTCAGGCGAAGTTCTGCTTCAGTCATTGTTAGTAGAGATTGAATGTAGTGGCCGTCGGAGAATTGTGCGAGCACTTATAGATACTGGATCCCAATGCTCCTATATACTGAAAAGCACGGCAAGTGAATTGAGGTTGAAATCTAGTTTGACTTAGAGTATGACTCACGTCGTCTTTGGAGGTGCGACAACATGTGTAGAACACAAACGTTATATAATAAAGGTTCGAAATTTAAATTCAAATTATTCCTGTGAAATTCAAGTGCTGGATCAACCGATCATCTGTGGAACAATACCTCGTCTTTCGAGGGGACATTGGATGAAAGAATTGCATGAAAAGGGTATCATCGTCACAGATGTGGGTCCGAACAAGCCAGTCATTGAATTATTGATAGGTGCAGATTTCGCAGGAAACATTTACTCTGGAAGAATTGAAAAGCTAATTTCTGGATTAGTAGCCATTGAAACTACCCTCGGATGGATTCTAATGGGGAAAACTCATTATAATGCTGAATGCAAGTCAACCAATGCTATTGTTTCATCTCTTTTAAATATCAACAGTATAACCGATTTGTGGAGATTGGAAGCAATAGGAATATCGAATTCATGTGAAGATAAAACAAGCGCTGAGATAGAGAAGACTGTGTTGGAACATTTTGAAGAAACAATACATAGAAATCAAGAGGGAAGATATGAGATAAGTCTACCTTGGATTCGAGATCGCGAAGAAATTTTTGACAATAAAGATGATGTTATAAACAGGTTGAAATCCACAACAACTAAGTTGAACACTTCTGGAAAATTCGAAGATTATAATGCAGTTTTTGAAAGATGGATAAATGATGGTGTAATAGAAGAACTATCTGCATCTAAATCGAGTTCAAAGGGACACTATCTTCCTCACAGAGGTGTGTTCAAAGAGAATTCTACAACTGCTGTGAGGCCAGTTTTTGATGCCTCTTTTCGGACAAGAGGACGCCCTTCTCTCAATGATTGTTTAGCCAAAGGACCTAACTTGCTGGAATTGATCCCTTCTGTTTTGCTTAAGTTCAGAGAAAAGAAGTTTGGCGTAATTGCTGATATTAAAGCTGCTTTTCTTCAAATTTCTGTGCGAGAAGAAGACCGAGACTGCTTACGTTTCCTTTGGTGGCGAGACAAGCAACAAAAAGAAGTGAAGATATTTCGACATTGTCGCGTTGTGTTTGGAGTTAATTGCAGTCCATTTCTTCTTGCTGCTGTCATGGATTTTCATCTGAGACATAGCAATGAAGGCAAAGAAATTGTCGATAAACTGAGATCGTCCTTTTATGTCGATAATTGTGTGACATCCGTCGATTCTGAAGAAGAGCTGTACGCCTTTATTCAAAAGGCAACGGCTATTATGGCTGAAGCTAAATTTGATTTGAGATGTTGGGAACATTCACATTTTAATAAGATCCCTCACGAATCAGAACCGACAAAAGTTTTAGGACTTCTGTGGGACAAAGTCGAAGATGCATTGTTTTGCGACATAAAGAGTATAAATTTAGGTGATCTTCCTGTAACTAGAAGAAATGTTCTGTCGGTAGCACAAAGAGTATTTGATCCAATTGGGTTTAGCTGTCCTTTCACGCTGCTTCCAAAGTTATTACTGCAGAAGAGCTGGAAGACTAAATTAACTTGGGATACTGAATTACCTGTGGAAGAGAAGAAGGAATTCTTGAAGTGGATGAAAGACCTATACCCAGACGTATACCCAAAGACGTATACCCAGAATGGCAACATTGGGTGGAGCACATTTATATACACTTCACATTTTTTGCGATGCTTCAATGTCTTCATATGCTACTGCTATTTTTCTAAGATCTTCAGATGAAGCGGAAAATGAAATACAACTTCTTCAGGCCAAATCAAGGGTGTCTCCTCTGCATAAAATAACAATTCCGAGACTGGAATTACTTGCCTGCCTTATAGGAGCTAGGCTAGCTTCATTTGTGAAGAAGAATTTAGGAATCAAGATTGATAAAGAATACTATTGGACTGATTCCTCAACTGCCTTATACTGGATTCAGCATGATGAACCATGGAATATTTTTGTAACAAATCGTGTGGAAGAAATTAGAAAACTTTCCGATGTGAACGATTGGAGACATGTCCCTGGAATAAGCAATCCAGCAGATCTACCTTCACGAGGGTGCTCTATCAAGAAGTTGATTAAATCTCGATGGTGGGAGGGCCCTGAATGGCTCAGAAAAGATGTGGAAGAATGGCCACTGTCTCAGCCATCATTTAATGAAGATATTCTCATGGAAAAGAAAATTACAGCTGTAAGCCTTGTCGATGGAACATCTGATGCATGGCTTTTGTCTTACTTTTCAAGCTACAAGAAAATTATAAGAATGGTTGCGTGGATAAAAAGATTTCTTCACAATATTTCAAGGCCAAAGCCAGAGCGACTTAAGGGAGAACTAACAGTTAAAGAAATGGATAAAGCTGAAAGGAAAATAATCAGCATTGTGCAAACTGAATCATTTGCTGAAGATTATTTAAAACATCTGAATAATTCTTTATTCGAAGATGCGTCCGGATTGCTTCGAGTTAAGACAAAACTCACTGAAAGAGATGACTTGAACGATTTTAAAACTCCTATTTTGCTACCAAGCCAACACAAATTGGTGAGACTGCTAATTCACGAACAGCATGTGACAAATTTACATTGTGGATCAAACAGTTTGCTATTGCACTTGCGAGAGAAGTACTGGATAATTAATGCAAAGAAAACAGTACGCAAAGTGATCTCGCAGTGTGTACGATGTCGAAGGCATGAAGCAAATTCTTTGTCAACGCCTCCTGTTCCGTTGCCAGAGGACAGAGTTCGAGATGCTTCGGTGTTTGAGATCGTCGGTGTGGATCTTGCTGGACCCCTCACGCTTCGCGGTGGAGAAAAGAGGTGGATTGTGTTATACACCTGTGCAGTATTCCTGGCTGTGCACCTTGAACTGATCCAATCCCTATCTACAGAAGCTTTTTTGCTAAGTTTCCGAAGATTCATTGCTCGCCGTGGTCGTCCAAAAATTGTGTACAGTGATAACGGCACTAATTTCGTTGGTTCCTGTAACTTGCTTAAAACCTTCGATGCCGACCTGATTCAAAGAGAGGCCTCTGTAAAAGGCATAGACTGGAAATTCAATCCCCCTTCCGCGCCTTGGTGGGGCGGATTTTGGGAACGCTTAGTGCAAGTTGTCAAGAAGCTTCTACGACGTGTCCTGGGTAATGCTTGCCTTTCTTATGAAGAATTGGTTACTTTACTTTGTGATAGTGAATCTGTGATAAATTCACGTCCTTTAACCTATATTTCCGAAGACTCGGCTGATCTGCGTTCTATAACTCCAGCTATGTTTCTACAAGACATTCAGACGGTGGGAGTCCCTGATTTGGACCACCTCGATAAAATCAGTCTCTCAAAAAGATTGCGATACCTACAAAAACTGAGAGGAGACTTAAGGAAAAGATTTAGATCAGAGTATCTTGGTCAACTCATTTTAAACAAGTCTAATAAAAACTGCCGGTCTTTGGAAATCGGAGAAATAGTCTTAATTGAAAAGGAGGACATCAAAAGAACCTTTTGGCCGATGGGACGTATCATTTCTACTTTTACTGGAAAAGACGGTAATATCCGAGTGGCAAAAGTCAAAACAAGTACTGGTGAGTTTCTCCGACCTGTTCAGCGATTGATCCCACTCGAGGTAAAATCTTCAGCTGGGAGAGTGGAAGAAGTCGAATTAGGGAGTACTGGTACGGATTACATTGGCAAACAGTGTCACGAGGTAAACTCAAGTGAACCTGAAATTGCTCTACAGAAGAAACTGCAGAAACTAGCTACCACAAAAAGTGGTAGAGAGAGGAAACTTCCCACTAGACTTCAAGATTATGAACTTTAAATTTGTTTAATATTTGATAAAGCCCATTTATCAAAGGTGGGAGTATGTGGAATTAATCTATTCATTATTTCTTTGTTCAACTTTTCTGTATTTTGTTTTGGCAACTGTGATAATTTGTATCGTATCGTATTGTTTGTATCGTTATCGTTTTTGTTGTGTGTATATATTCGAATTGCTTCTAGTAGCTGTGCTTTTCGTAATAATAAAGTGATGAAGGACATTAATACGGTGTATTTTTGTCGTATCTAACACCGGGACACTAGTAAACCTTAAGGCGACAAAGCATTGTGAAAATCCAAGACGTAATTGGGTTATGTTTTGTCAGTTGGTTTGAGGAATATTTCTGAATAAAAATCTACATCATTTGCATTACTGCATTAGCTAGATAAGGACGCGATATTCCACAATATTACAAAAACATTTGCTTTGCTATCTTTTTTAACAATGATAATTCTGTCTCACGAATATTCGCACTGCTCCTTAAATTTGACATTTCTTCAATTAATACGTAGATAAGGTGTAAATACTATTGAAATACTGAATATTTTAATGTGTTTTTTATTTTGATGTCTGTCACCGCAGATGATGGACTTGATTTCATTAAAATTGCAAAAAAAAAAAAATTACCATCCGTTCAGTCATCTTAAAACAAGTAATTTCATTTCACTTTTAATGCCAGTCGTATAAGTTTTAACAATTGCAATACATTGAAACAGTTGTCGAACGCATCATTACCACAAATTAAACATTCCCGTTTTACATCATCTCACCGACTATAATGCGTAACATGCGAATTTGTACAACAGTAACTTTTCACATCTTAACCGTTGGGTCTGTGATTTATAAAACTATCGTTTCTTAGTAGATAAATTGGAAATAAATATTTCAAGAACAATATAAATTGATAAAAGGAGTATAGTAATACTCATACTTAAATATTCCTTGAATTCTTAATTGGATGTATACGTGAACATATTTCCAAAATGGATATTTTCCTCTAAATAAATCAGAGAGAAAATATGAAAAAATTAATAAATTTTTTATATTATAAGTTATATGTTATTTTATTATAAATATAAGTAATCAGGTACAACATTTAAAGTTCGACATCTTGAGTTAAGGGAGTGGCAAAATTTTAAAAGGGATAATCAATTGATCTTTCCGAACTTTCTGACGCAAATCTTAGTTAAAATAAAGTTTAAAAGTAAATCTGCTACGCATATTTCATTGTATCAGGTTAGAACATAATTTCGGTTGTTGTTGTTACTAATGACACTTGCCATGGACAAGTCTGCTGATTCATCAGTAAATTTAAGCGGAAAGGAGTGTATCTTGTTTGAAGTAGCGCCAACTAGGGCCAAGAGTACGACTTTAGCTACACACTCGTCACATTCGCTGGCACAGCACTTTTTTACAGGGGAGGGGGCACATTCAGACAAATAACAGATAGAACACAGAACAACAACCATGCCCGAACCGGGACTCGAATCCGGGATGCCCAGATCACGAGGCAGACGCGCTACCTCTTTGCGAGGACGCTGGTTAAACATAATTTCTAGAACGGCCAAGCACCACGCGCCCGTGATAATTAAATGATATTTTTAACCATTTTAATTGTTTCATTGAATGAATAACTTTATTATTGCAAAAGATAAAAAAAACTTTGCCTCGCATTTATTGTTTAAAAAAATATCGCATTTCATATTTATTTCATTTTGTATAATCACGTGTTCAAAATGGCATTTTTCTAGGTTTTATATGCGGTAGTCATTGATTATTTTTTTAATCAGAGATTTTGCGAAGGCAATTGCGAAACTTTATTAAAAGTTGATTTTTTGAGATACTCCAGCAGATAATAAAATTTTTATTTTTCGCCGACGGATTTTTTTATTTTTCACCTACGGATATTTGTTGACGTCAGAAACCTCATTCACAAAACAACATCATGTTCTGACATAATAATAATAAACTTCTTTCTTTGAATCAAAATTTTGATTTTTGGCTGAAACTAAAACCTCCCCAGTAATCCATTTTTATTTTCAAAGCTCATCACATGAGGGTATTGAACATTGCACTGTAATGAAAGAAAGCGAAATGCATTTTAATGTCTTTTTATCGGCCGACTTAAACAAAAAATGAATCATAAATTTCAAATTTTAGAAACAAAAGTATTTGCAAAATTTAATTAATCAAGTTATAGAAGTTTTGAGTTCTCGCGTTTCCTATCATGAGAACATACAGACCAGTACTGTCTAATTGTCAAATATGTAGTGATTCGATTCAAAATGTTAATTGTATTTTTTATAACTGTGTTCCAAATTTTACATATCTTGACCTTCATATTTGGTATTGAATTTTAAAAACTCAATTAATGAGTCAGTCTAATCTGCTGCTTCAACTGAGAAGCAGATCTGTTCACTTTTTTATTTTACTCACTCATTTCTTCCGTCAGTCTTATCATTTTGATTAATTGTAAAATATTTTCTTAACTGTTTTATTTGGCTTTGAAGATGAAATTATCTCTGTTATTTCCAAAGTTTATCATTACAAGTTAGGATAGACTGATATTTGTTAGAATTCATATTAAAAAACCCAAATAAAGTTGCTATTCTATGCAAATTTTATTGTCAAAATTAGAGTTGAAAATAACTTTAATATGGTCTATGAGAAAAATTATTGCAATTGTTATTTAGAAAGCTTAAATGCAATCGAAGTATAATGCTGCATTATTTTTCGAAAATACCATTACTTTAATAGAAGTATCTGCCTTTATTCAAAACTTTTATCTCAATCGAAATTATAAGAAAATTTGTGAAATATGCGATCAAAACTTTTAGAGGAAGAAAAATTCACGGTATAACATACTAGAAGTTTCAGATCAATAATTTTCTGAAAAATAAGTAGCATAACTATTTTGATGCGGTGAAATAAATTAAATGTCGTTTGCCAACTCTACGTTTAAAAGTTGATAGATTTTTTTTTATTCTCTGGCGATTTAATCGTAATAAGATTTTGTACACATTTATACCAAATATTTCTTTCATTTAATTGCTTCGATTTATCCCAAATTTTATTCAGATGAAAAAAGAGGCAACCATATTCGGAAATCATTTCTTAAGTTTATTTTTGTAATTTGATCTCCAAATCTAAACTGTAAAAAGGAGAAAAAGAATATATTTCCATTAATTACGTCACTTTCTAAAATCTCCTTTGCTTTCAGTTTAGCACGGTGTCGATGAATTTCAAGTCAAATCAAATCCGTTCCAATTTAGGCAGTTTGCTTGAAAATAAATAACCTGTGAGTAATGCCGGGTTTCCTCTGAGCCAGTTATAAAACGGTCAGTAGGCAATGCATGCGTAAAAAGGGATTAATTAATGTTCACCACAATTTCATAATATAGATTCAGGAATTCTATGCTTCGCTATCAATTGACGTTTCGGTGTCCCTGAATTCTTCTTACTTTTGGATACTTTTACGATGGATACTTTTACAAAGAAAGTTGGTAAAGTAAAAAAAAAAGGACGACATACCTAAATTTGGAAAATTGCAGAAAATAAATGGAAAATAAAATTTTAAAAATGCGCAACCTCACTTCAGAAATTAAAAAAAGAGCAAAAATGTCAGAATCGGTCTGTAAGTAATTTTTTTACGACAAACAAACTGCCGAATTCTACAAAAGCCTGCGTAGCCAGAAGAAAATGCAATACAGCGGCATCTTTTTGTCTTTTCGGAACAATTACTTGCTTTCGACCGAACAGCATTTTTCTGCCTTTCTAAGAATGTTCTTCATATTGGCCGAATGGGAACCAAGACCAAATCGAGGATCTGTCTTATAAATGATAAGACTTTAAACAATAATATTATTGCGAATAAAAATTCAAATCTGCTACCTCAAATTCCATATTAATTTGTAAGAACATTATTATTTTTAATGAATTTTTTGTCTTCATTAATTTGCCATTTAAAAATTTAAACAGATCTGAAACAATCATGCGACTATCAGAATACACATTTGTCAATATATCGAGAATCTGTTGCATGACGGATATTCGCGTCAATTTGTAACTTTTTGTTCGTGATAACTCACCAAATGTGACAACCATCTCTATTATTTTATAATAACCCTAATAGCAGGAAATCAATGCCCCAAAAGCGATAAATGCCAATTATCTGACCGTTCACTTTGTAGTTTCAAAAACATCAAACCAATAAAACATCATGTTCTCCCACGATAAATACAATTTAACAACAACAACATTGTAACAATGTTGGCCATTGACTTAAACTTTTAAATTACAAATTAAATTTCTATTTTGAAATGATTTTTTGACGATAAATCTCCAAATGTGACAACCTTCTACATTAATTTTTAATAACCTTAAAAGCAAAAAATTCATGACTCCAAATGAATATATCGCCAATTTTTGGCCTACGCAGTCTAAGGCAGCTTCTTTTACTTCATAAAAATTCAAAACAGAAAAATATATAATTCTTATTAAAAAGTGTTTTCTTTTATTATTTTACTATAAACTTTTGTAATGCTTAGTGTGAGCAATAAACAAAGACTAAAAGTTAATGAATAAAAAACAAATTCATATTTTAACATGTTTTGACCCCCACCTCCGCCCCTTTTTTGAAATGCATTGTTTAAAGATTGTGTAGCACTCTACATGATATAATTCCTACTACATGTTTCTTGAATAGATACATTTCACGAGTAAAAATTAATATTTTTCTTCAAACTTATATTTTTTCATCTATGCTTAGTTTCGTTTTATGGCCCTACAACCAAATTTGATCAATGATTTACTTTGAATGCTCCCCAAAACTTCTATACCCAAATATGTAACACTACTTTCAATTACACGAAATTTATTTAGACAAATATCTTTAAAAAATATTTTTTTCTGCTATTTATTCTTTACAGATTGTAAAAACAACTATGCAAACAATTTATTTGTGATTACTTCCATTAAAAAATATTCAACAAATGTATAGTAAAATAATAATTTATTTGAAATTTTCGGCTGAATTTTCTGCAATAACTTGCAAGCTAAATTGGAACGAAATAAAAAGTCAATTTTTGATTTTTTTTTCTAATAGTGGGGAAAGTTGCCTTTTGATTTAGATAAAATAAATTATGAATATGAAAAATATTAATATATGTCACAAAAACTTGAAATTTTTGATACATTTCAAAGTTTTTTTTTACGAAACAGTCTATTTTTAATTTTTGTAATAGTGCGGAAAAGTTGCCTTTTGATATAGATAAAATAAATAAAAAATATAAAAAATATGGGAGCAAGGACGTTAAAGTTTCATAAAAATACACTTTTTACAACCTTTTAAGGATTTTTGCGGGCATTGATTTTGAAATAAAAAGTTTTAAATAAGCGTTGTAATAAGTATAGAAAACAAAAACTTTTTACTATTGCCCTGTCATGGCACTGAGTCATCGCCGAAGCGGTGGCTATGGAGGTAAGGTGAAGATCTGTCTGCGTCCAGTGACAGACCTGGTTTCAAATCAGTACATTTGCCGAGTCCATTTGAGTGGGCGTCTCCGTTCTGTCTATTGTGTAAATGATTAACGTAACTGAGTTGTTTGTTCGTGCGCTTGTGTGCCTTGCTGTGAGTAAAAATAGCTTAGTCTAAATTAGAGAAGTGAAGATGTTCTATTTTTCAGGAATTTAATGATTTGCTTGAAGTTGAACTCCTTACTTACGAACTTGTTATGAAGTGCTACTGTTATATTAGGCATCACCTCAAAACCGCTTCAGAGAAGGTTCCTTCTGTAAGTGAAATATGTGACACTTTAGTTCTCATAATAGAACAAATGTAGTCAAAAGCTTCTATTCCCATTGTTTCTAGCAACAGAATTTCATAAATGATAAAAGCTTATCATGATAAATATAGGAATATATTAGTCTAAAAGTAGGAAATGCTCAGATAAGTTTGTAAGCGTTTATTGGATACTTCTGCCTTCTATAAAGGAAAAAAATTCTAGCTATTGGACAAAAGTTTCTAAATGATCAACGCTCTAACAGGAAAATGGTTGTTGGTAATATTGATATTGCTACCACAAGCGGTTTGTGGAAAAAAGAACAAAGAAAGAGTCAAGAACTACAGAGAGTAATTAAGTTTAATCAAGAACGGACGAAAAATACTAGCGTTTCAGAAACGGTTGCTGGTGGCAATGGCAACTCTTAAGAATAACTTTTCACAAAAAGAGGCAAACCAAGTACATGCATCATATAGACAAAAATAGATAACTACGTGGTGCCCATGTAATTTACTATCATGTTGAAAAGTTCATGCACTTATGGTTCCAAATATCCTTTTAACCCTGTCTCATATTCCCGTTATCTCAAGAGCGTTATAGACCAGATTATTCAAATAAATGGGTACTTAGCTGCTTCCAAAAATATCTTTTGTCCAGGCTAAACGGTGAACGCAAATATGACTTGTTTTACTACGTGTATTTAAAGCCAGAACGAAGGTAAACTTTGATGCATAAGATTGCATAAACATGATCTTAATGATGGCAAATGGCATGAAATGTCAAAACTGTACCTTTCTTTTGAAACATGTTTCCTGTAACTGTGAAAGATTTTAAACCGAATGTATCTGAAATTGAACTGAATGGTCGAAGAAACCTGATTATCGACTTCCCTCGGCTTCCTCGTCGGACGCAAGCAGTGGAAGCAGCTGTGAAATCGGTGGCCGAATCATTTCAAAAAGTCTGTGGTTCAATCGCAAGTAAAGGATGTGTCAGAGAAAAAATGGACTCACATTTGAATAGGTAAAAATTCAATAAAATAAAACAGTTTAATACGGCAATGAATAAGAAAAAGAAACGTTTTTCAGTAATAGCATTTGTAATCATTAAGAATACAAAAGCAAAAAAAAAAAAAAATTGACATAAAAATACTTTTTTGTATTATATTTTGTGATCACTAAATTTTTCCAGTTGTAATACTTATATGTGTATTTAGAATCATTTTTTATAACATTATTTGAACTAAAAATTCGTAAAAATATTTTATCAAAGTTTATACTTTTTTCATTTTTTTTACAAACTTCAAGTCCTTTGCGATACCTCAAAATATTGTTGTGTTGCAAATAGAATTTTTAAAATTCTTTTTGAGCCTAAGAGACAACTTTTCCCTACTCTTACCAAACTAAAATCTAAGAAAAATATTTAAAGTGCAATTTAAAAATTTCCATTTCAAGATAGTATAACATTGCAATCAAATTTTTAAGGATTGTTTCTGACCCTAAAAAGCAGTTTTTCCGCCCCATTGCCAAATAAAATCAAGGAAAAGAAATCAGAGTTATTTTCGTTCCACCCTATTGTTTATCCAAGCGGTGTCCTGAAACTACGACTTTTATGAATAAATAATATTGTCATAAAGACATTTACAAGCAACATTTATTTAAACTTTATTTACAATATTTGTAATGATTGAAGAGTTTGAAATTTGTAAAAGTTCGCACACATTTATATAAATATTATAATTGAAACTTCTATATATAAAGAATTACACATAAACATTTCTTTATATGTTGACTTTTCTTTTTTATCTGATTTGATGAGCCTAAAAAACAATTATATTAATACAGCTTCCATTTCTTTTAAAAGTGCAAATAAAACTTTTGTTGACAATTGGCTGTGTGTCATTCGCCAGAAAAGTTCTTTTGAAACTTCATAAGCATGACAATGCTTTCGATCTAATGTAATAGGTTGTAAGTCCTAATTTTATAATAACGTTTAGAGTAATGGAGAAAAACAAAAATAACTGAAACCAATGCGAGTAAAACTTGTGACTACTTTATGAAATGTGAAATAATCAGGTAATATTTATATAAGAGTATTCAAAAATGCCTACATAACCTCAAGTTTTAAATATTTATTTTTTCCAAGTTTACAATAAATATGTTTTTCTAAGCTTTCTTTAACCTCAAGTCAAAATAAAAATAATTCACAAAATAAAAATAAAAATAAATAATAAGAATAATTATGTTATGGTATTGCAATATCAAAACATAAGAGAGTTGTTTAGTATTGCTTAAAAATGAAATTATTTTAACATTCGATATTGTTGTTAACAAAAAGAAAGAAATTACAAGTGAAATGGGAAAAGATTTGCAATAATTCAAAAACACGAAGAAAAATCTACAAAGAAATAAAACCTCCTGATAGGAATATGAACGAGAAAAAGAAATGACAGCAGCTCAATTGACAAAGTAAACTTTCAAAGCCTAATGAAATAGAAAGATTAACAATAGATTGATAATTTAAACATCTGTAGATCTTCATGGTCGCTGACACCCAACGCTAATAACATCAGGTGCAATCCCATCTTCTGATAAATTTGAACTAGTTTAACAAAAATAATCTTTTTATTCTTTGTTTAGAATAAATACTGAACTATCTACAAATATATAATAATAAATAATTTACACTTACCAAGTTTCCTGAAATGATATCACGCGTTTTTAGTTGAATTCCAAAATTCAATACATGCCAGACGATTCCTAGGAAACTCCTTAGATATTTTCGCATAGTGCCGCTTAAAAAAGGCATTTTACAGACACCGATGTGATTACTTTAAATTGGCCACTTTTGCAAAGTCACCATGGAAATTCACCCTCATGATAGAGCGACCTTCAGGAGCAATAGAAAAAAATATGGTTAGATTCCGATGTCACGTCAATGCAATGGCGACATTGGCGAAATAAAGTCGAGTTATACCGATCATTGGCCAATCTTGGCGGCCAATATTGCCGCTTAGGTAGTGTCTTGGTAGATATTTTAGTAGTTGCATCAAGCCGCTCCAGTGAGTGATGACAGGATTGGACTGAAACTGAGAAAAGAGACTGGTAGCATGTCGGGTCTAGTGCTAGATGCAATAAAGGATAAGCAACCTATATCGCTCCTATATGAGTAACGACTGTTTCTTTAGTTCCTGTTTCTATCGTTGGACATTGAAAGTGAGTAAAAAGAACCTTTTGAAATAGGAAATGAAGATATTGGTAGGAAAATTTCTTATATAGGTTGAAAGCTGCATTTATAAACTTTTCCTGAGGTAAATAAACTTTATTATTTTCTTCATTAAATTGAATTCCTAGAAGAATCTTTTTTTTCCCTATAATCTTTAAAGCAAAACTATTTGCAGGCAATTTTACAGTAATTTTGATTTCCCTGTCGGTTTTTCCTAGAAGCATATAACATCATTCTTTATAAGTACTCCGTTTGCCCTCTTCAGTTTTGTGAAATTCAGTTTTTCCAATACACTGGATATTTTGGTAAACCTCTCTCTTCCGGAATATTTAAGTCCATAGAGCGCTCGTTCTAATTTACTAACGTAATTACTTTGGCTTTGAGCATCCCTTTCGATTTATAAGAGATTTTTGATCGAATTATTTTCATGAATATATATTTGAACCATTCAGAGTTTCTTTTCGTATATTAAATACTTTTCTGAACGTGAAAAAAAATATTTAATCATTTGAAATTTTACTTCCATTGAATGAAAGAAAAATCCAAAACTCATAAAACAATTCTAAATATTGCTGAAAACTTTTTGTTTCATGAATTTTATATGTGGAGAGGAAACAACTTCTGCGTATCTCTTATACAATTATGAAACTCTTCTCTTGTAAAATCTGCATAACAAAATGCCTAGTGAGAAATGATTAACCACAAGAAAAAGGATTTCTAATGGAGCTTACATTTGAATTATCATGGAAAAAAACTTTTTTATACTTGGGCAGAACAATTTCCAGAATAAAAATTAAATAAATAAATAAATATATTCTTAGGAATAGTGAAAAGGCCAAACGAGATTCATTAATATTAAACCTGTTTTTTTTCTCTCTTCTGTCCTGAAAATCCTTTTCAACATTCCCAATGCTTATAGTCATTGATAAAATCGCTAAAAATTACTATAACTGATATGAGGTAAAATATTCGACCTGAAATACTCTACAAAACCCGCAAGAAAATTCTAGCATACGTAGAAAGTGGTCGAAGGAATTCTGATTTTTTTTTTTAAATAATTGAATTAATTTGGCAAAACTGACATTGAAATATATTTAATGCAGAAAGTAGAGAATAGATTTTGTTATTTTTAATATACCTTTACAGAAAGACCCATTTAAAATAAGTTAGTGTAAAAGTTTATTTAGTTCAGTAAGCAATAAGAAATTCACAATAAAGCGAAAAATACGTTTTTTTAAATAAAAACTGAGGTTCCAAAGGTTCCATTAGGATTTAGGAAAAGAAAATTCAAACCTCGAAGTTTATCCGGACTCTTTGAAAAAGTCAATTTTTGCTGAAAATAATTATCATATTGACATGTAATGTACAGCCTATTGTTTGAATAATAACGTCACAAGTTTACTAAAACGCTCATGATGAATCTGAATCTTTAAACTAGTCTAATTTTTTAACTTATTACAATAACTATACGATTGTAGTTTATTATCTAAAGAAAACTATGCCATATATTTTGGTATTAAGTTTTGTTCGGACGAGAGTAGTAGTTCTTGGTGTAGCCGATCTGAAGTTTTTAATAATTTACTAGAATTCACGCTATTGAAGGCCAATTTTCAAAACATTTTAATGTTTATTTCATATATTGACGTCCTATTACTAATTTTGAATAATCTTAAGCCCAGACATAGGGATAAAGTATGTCTACACTGCGTTTTTCTAAAAAAGGGCTCCAAACTTTTTCGGATACTTTAACACAATTTGTGAAGAGAAGTAATGAGACATTTCAGAGAGACGCAAAGATGTGTGCAAAGCCTTCGAATGATTCTTTGTTTCACGCTGTTGAAATTTAGATGAAAGAAGGGAAACTCCCGAAATTGAGTGGGTAGCAGCGGTGAAACCGCACAGATTCAAATTCACCGCATAAAAGCCGTGCACGTTGTGCAAGAAAGAGATGTGCGTGTGTGTGTGTGTGGGGGGGTTCTAATAAAGATTAAACTCGTTTCAACTCTTCGTAGAGAGCCATCCCTCTTTTTTCCTTGATTATTGGGAAATAAAAATAAATGTGCCATAAACGAAATTGAATTTTTTGCACAGAGCTCTGAAATGGGGTCAAATTTAAAAATAACCTCACTTCAAACGGATGCCATCAGCGCCGGATGACACGTCTTTGCGTGTTGCACGCAGTGAACGCCAGGAATGGAAATCATTCATGATGCAAAAAGATTTACAAATTGTTGTGAATGTTTAGAACTCATTCACTAGCGCGGACTCATTCACTGGCGCATTCAAAAGAACGAATACTCCTGTTACTTGAAAACAAGATTTTTGACATGTATTTTGGGAATTCGTTCCCTTTCTTCTTATAGTTTTTGTAATTTTCTACCATTTTTCGGCCATTTTTTGGAATTTTCAAAAATTTACAGATATTTTGATTCAACGTGAAAAAAATGATCCAGGAAAACCACAAACAAAATTCAGAAACAAACCAACTAAAGAACGTGAATAGGAAAACTTTTTTTTTCCAAATAGGAAGGTGAAAAATAAAGGAAATATAGGTTATCAGATTTGCACACATACTCTGAATGAGCAAGATAAAATATTGTTACGGATAACTCCGAAATTACTTTCCGATTTGTTTGTCGATGTATTAAATAGTCCTTTACTAACAGACGAAGACTGTTATTACACACGGAGAGGCGAATACACAGAGACGACAAATACACTGACAAGATTAAAGACAACACACAGCAGCACACTACAACAAACAATAGTCCAGAAGCAGAAATTGGTAATAATAACAGCAGCCAGACAAAATACAGCAGAAGCAGGGAGTCAACTTAGCTACACTCTACTGTCTCTGCAAACGTCTGCAATTCAGCCTTGCGCCGTCTCCTCACTTTAGCTGTACCCAACTGTTTACTCATTACTACACAGCTAGCTACGCCACACACGTCTTAGTGGTGCTTGCTCAATAAACAACAGGACTCAGCAGATAAACATGGGTAAAATGAAAAGACAGTGGTGAATGGCAGAATTTCGGAGAGATCGTAGAGTGTAACTCTGAAGATTTTCCCCTCGAGCCGAATTTTGTCCGGCCGCTTTGTGTGATGTGGTTGCTATTACTTTCGATTACTACCTTTGGGATGATGTGTGTTGTCTGTCTTCTTCTCGGTTGTACATTTGCTGTCCTCGCTTATGTGGCTTCGTGTTTAATAGACATCACTGTTCTTTTCTACTAAAAGATGGTTTATCTCATTGGCCAACAAATATAGAAGTCGATAGAAATATCGGCAGCAACATAACACACACCTTCATATATCTGTAGCAATTACAGGCTCAACAAAGAAAGCAGAATCACACAGCACTGAAATCTTATGGGCACTATAGAATCCTTTTTTATAATTTATATGCTCAATGAATTATTCAATAAACATTTTTTTCTTATGCATTATAAAATTTAGTTTTTTAGCTTCACTTTCAAAAGATTTTCAATGACATAAATAATAACATTTTATTTTGTTTCAATCAATAAATGTATTGAGTCCAAATTTTATTGACCTAAGGAGTCATTTTGTTTCAATCAATAAATGTATTGAGTCCAATATTTATTTTATTGCCCTAAGGAGTCATATTCAATAAAATAGTCTGGATGCTCCGACTTTCAGATAAAATCGAAGAAAAATAAAACGTCTGTTTCATCTGCGACCAAACATGACCCAGTTATAAAGTTCTGAATATCGCTTCTTCAGGATAATCAACAGTTTTATAATTTTAGAATAAATAAAAATAAAATTTGGTTGGCGCATCTACAGTGAGTTTTTCAATGGAGCGGACAGAAATCGCGTGTTTTTATAACATTCAAATCTTCGCAACTAGCTCAGATTTAGTCCTAATTGATCGATCCTTCTTTTTTGTTTCAAATGTTAAAAATATTTAATTAAATATGATTTATCGAACCGAGTATCTTATAAAAATATGAAATTAAATATTCATCAGAACATTCAATCATTCAAACTACGTAAAATAGTATTCTTTACATCATTTAGACAATTTTCACTAATAATACCGGGTGTCCAAAAAGTTCCCGCACTCCAAATTTAAAAAATCATTGTCCATGATTTTTTTCAAGTATATTAAATTTTTCCATACGAGTAATGAAACCATGGACATGCTTGAAGATTTTTTAGGCGATCGACTTATCTCAAAAAATCCTTGGCCACCTCGATCCCCTGATCTGACCATCCCGGACTTTTTTCTGTGAAGATATTTAAAGGACAAAGCTTATGAAGGTGATCCTCAAACAATAGATGATTTGAAAATCACAATTACCCAAAGGATACAAGAAATCACTCCTAGCATGTTAAAACGCGTTTCGAAAAACATGCGCAAACGAGTTCAACTTTGTCTCCAAGAAAGGGGTGGACATTTTGAAAATTTATTATAAATGTAAGTTCAGTATTTTCTTCCTTAGTTATGATAAAATTGCTTTTAATCATTGTCATAAAAATAATTCTTTTTAAACCTGTTGCTATTGTAAAATAAATTCACAAAATCATCAGTACGGGAACTTTTTGGACACCCTGTATATACCTAATATTAACTGTTTAAAAATTAGACTTGAGGATCCTTTTATAGTGAACATCCTGAATATATATTAATTATGTTAATATTAAATACTGTATAATTACCGATGAAGTAATATAAACATTTTAAAAGTTTGTAGAAATCATTGACTTGCACTTATATTTCTTGAAAACAGGATGCTTCATTTCATACAAACGAGTGCTGAAGATTACACTTCTCTACGTTCAAATTGCCGTAAGAGTTAACTTATTTCTTTAACTGAATTTTTAACTAATTTTTTTTACTGTTTATTTAAAATTTGTATTGCTGCCAGGATGATGACAACACATTGGTGACAGCTAATTTCCCTCTTTTCGAGTAATAATGTCCTTGCGGTGTTTAAAGATTATTTTCAGTTTGGGGGAAATAACCGTTTGAAAAATATGCTTAAAATGATTTTTAAATGGATTAGAGAAAAGAATTTAAATTAAAAAAGAAGTTAATGAAGAATCTTCATGGAACAAAAACTGCTCTACAAAAAAAATCTCTTCAACAGTAAGCGAATAATATGATAAGAAGAAGAATTAAATGAAGAATCGCAAAAAGCAGTTGCGAAAAGATAATGGAATAGTTTACGATTGAATTCTAACAGGTCCACAATTGACCGTAACCATTGATACGCTGTTCCCTTCTTACGTATGGAAAAGGCTAATTAATTAAAAACCTCCATGTCAACAGATATTTCAAAACAATTTTTCAAACTCTGTTCGTTTTCATGATTTTTTGTGGATTGCTTACTATTAATCTTTGGATATATATTCTCTAAATATTTGATTTCAGATGTACTGAACCTTCAGCATATAGCATTATTCTTCTAAAATTTTAATTAGGTATTCGGAACATCCCTTTTTTTCCTTAAACTAATCATAGAAGAAAAGCAAAAAAGCATAAAAAATAACTGCTAAACATCTGTATAATAGAGGTGAACTGAGAAAAAAGCCAGATAGTTCATAGGAAATTCATAATTATAAATAATGCATAGTATACGATGACGATTTCGTTAGTATTCTAATGGAAAAATAACATTTAACTTCCCTTAAAACAAACATTAATGTTTACCATTAACCTTAATTGACCTTGGCGATACTTTTCATGATAAATGATGACACCTATCGAGAAAAAAAAGCAGCTGAATTAATTAATAGGCGCCTGTTTAGCAATTCATTCGTTCTGGATATTAGGAGAGTGTCCTGACTATTTAAAGCGGTTCAGCCGGTCGATCTTCATCCTCCATTTTGTTATCCTTTTGTGTGCAGCGAAGAATCAAAGAGAAATTAAAATGAGCGACAACGACAACCTGAGTGAGAATCCAGTAAGTTAATACATGTTGAGATGATATATATCATTCTCAGCATAATATATAATCCTTTAATATTTCCTTAAATCAATTCTTAAAAAATGAATTCTCTACCAGTAAATTAATTTTCAACTTCAAAGAAGTACAATTAACTTTTAATTATTCAAGAAATAGTTAACGCTATTGCATGCCATCGTAAATTTATAATTATTTTATAACGTAGAGCGGATATCCGCCCGTTTTAGAATTCAAGAACGAGCTGAGAAACTACTTGGAACCAAGCAAAAGTTAGTTGATTTTGTTTTGGATTTTCTACTTCAATTTGAATTTCTTTCTTTTAAATTAATTTTTAAATTATTGACACTGAAAAAATTTGGAATTTATTATCTTTTCTTTCGGGCCTTTAATATGCAGTAATAAAAATTATAAAATTTATTTCAAACACAAAATTTCTTTTCTTCAAGTAAATTTTAAGGAATAAAATAAAAATGTAGCTTTTTCAAAATGTTCTTTCCCATAAACAAACCATGCACAATGCACTCTTAGTGCATTCGTCGCACGATGCGTTATATATTATCGTTGTATAACTTTAGCTTACTTATATTCATATTCCGTATCGAATTATCGTGAAGGTTAATACGAATACACAATCAATGCGCTTAATTTAGCTTCATTAAATTTACGTTCTGTTTCAAGAAAGAAAAGATGGCGTGGCTGTATCATGAACACGGCCGTGTACTGTACGTGAATACGTTTATATAAAGAGTTGTATTTTTTAAATAAAATATTTTCATTTATGTACGCAGGATAAAAGCGAGGAAACAAATAATTATTGTTTTATAATATAACTTTATTAATTACAGGTCTGTGATCAAAAAAAGTACAGCAAGGTGCATCGAGATTTCTGGTAAAAGTTAAATCAGTACAGGTATTACCTAAAGTTGTTGGAGGTTTCCATATAAGATCAATTGAACTCGCTGAGCATGAAGTCCGGCAATGAGCGGTTTTATGAGACATCAACATTAAAGTCTCCGACTATTATAACTAGCGTAGTAAGATCAGTCTCGTAATCGGGTATAATTTTAGGTTTTATTATTACCATTCAATTGTTCTTGATAAGCCCTTTCACACCGTATAGAATCTCTGTTTGGTTTTGACTTTTCGAAGCGTATAGACTAACATTATATATTTTTGATTTAAAAAATTTATTATAACACCTTATTACATTCACTGTCACTATTTTAAACTAATGTTTTATATACAATCGATAGATTTTGATGACAGCTGACGATTAAATCTTAAACGAGCATCATAGCTCCTTCGAGTCAAAAGCTATACTAATTACAAATCTCGATACGCAACAAAATAACCTCAAAATGGAGGCGCTTGCCCCTCCACCGTGTGCGATTCGTCACTGTTCTCGTTTATCGTAATGAATTATTTGATCCTTTAGCTATCCAGTGGTATAATTTAATTTCGGATGTAGAGGATAGATTCGAAATTACACCACCAAGCTGTATCCCCCGGTTTTATCACTGGTTTTTTTGGATTGCCCCCGTATGGTAACAAATTTAAAGACGTATTCACGTCAAAACAGATTATTATGTAAGTTATATATATATATAT
>JAOUZG010025848.1:3628351-3734894 GCA_026289955.1 Argiope argentata
ATATATATACGAATATTTTCCATGCCATACATTCTCATATATTAGGGTGTTCCAAAAGTTTCTTTCTCATCGCGTTCTCAATAGCCTTATCTGGCTCTTATTCATTAGCCTTTTCTGTGATCGGCCAAACTCTACGACACAGCAAAAAAAAAAAAATCTTTTGTCCATTTGGTGGAATTGGAAAGGCTCCATTTCTACACGCCTCTTCCTCAAGGTGAAACAATAAATTCTACGACACACCGACACACTGGGCTCAACTGAATCAACTGAAAACTGCCGTAGAAAAAAAAATGGTTAAGTGTTTTGGTGTAAGAAATAATCCTTGAAGTACGCTTTTTTTGGTTGATTTAAAGTGCTAATCGCGAAGAAAATTTTTTAAGGATAGAAGCAATAATCGGATGGAGCCAGAACTGGAGATTATGTAGAATGCTGTAAAACATCCCAATCAAACCGTAACAGTTTCCCTCTTAAGATTGAAGCAATATGTCATATGTGAGGATGCAATACAGCGGCTCGTTGTGATGATGAAATACGACGACTCGTCGGTTTATTCATTCAAGCCGTGCTTTTTTTTTTCTATGGCAATATTTAATTGATCTAGTTGATCACAGTGTGTCGTAGAATTCATGGTTTTCCCTTGACGAAGGAGCTCATAGGAAATTACGAATTTCTAATCCCCCACAATTGACAAAAGAAATTTTTTGAGGAGTGTAAACGAAACTTATGTAAAAGAGCTCTGGTAGGACTGAAACCAGTGGCATAGATGGAAAATGGATAATACGGCCATTTTTCAGAAGCAGAGCCAAATAAAACCGTGTATTGTCCGAAGAAAAAGAATTTTTTGATTAGGGTGCACATTATCACTTTGTATGACGGAAAATTTTAGAAAAATTTTATGAGATTTCCAGCAGTTTTGACTGGAGTCTTCTGAATTCAGAATGTCAACTGTTGTCAATATCTAATTTAAATAAAAGGAAGCATAATAAATTTTTCTCATCTTAAACATTAATTTGAAGCGATAATAACATAATTGAATACAATATTTATCATTCTGGTTAAGAATGACCAAATTGTATAAATGTTTATTTTTAGTTGTGGAATTAACAGATTGACAATTTTTATTCCAAAATGTAAATATTAAATAATCAAGCACTGCAAGTTTGTAAGTGAAAATTCCCTTGTTAAATGTACAGAAATTAAATTATTATATATAATGTAAAATCGTTAATCCTTGTGTAAATAATGTTAATCATGAAATGTTATGTTACTCCTTGTATGTTAATCCAGATATGAGAAAGACTCGTTAATCATGAAATGTTTAAAAAGTCTTTTAAACATTTCATGTTGGAAAGATGAATTTTGTAATTATTTTTCCCTTCACTTTATGATGCGCCAAAAGCTTGAAATTGTGTATATTTATTTATTCATAATGGCAATGCTATTTAAATATTTACAGAATTTAGCTATTAGGTTATCGATAATTGTATTAAATTTAATTAATCTCTTACTAAGGAATTTGTAAAAAGATCATTTAATTTTTTTTCCATATTTATTTTAATGAATTAGATAAAAATACTAAAGTGAAGAGAAGGAATAAATGACAAACCTTTGAAAACCTTCAGCGCAGTAACAAAAGAATATATTTAAAAACTTTTTTCATAGGCTTTTATTGTATCATTGACTTTTCAATAAATAAGGATTATTTTTGACATTATCAAAAGAAAAAGTCTTGATTTCGATAAGGAGTTTCTTCAACTTTTTTATTTTGATTACTCATTTGACTCCGAACCACTTTTTTTAATAATTATTTTTAAAAAAAACTCCTTAAATTTCTGAAGCAGTTACAAATATATTACTTTCAAATTTATGCCTTTTAATGCACAAAAATTCAATTCAAAATTTTTTAGCATTCCTGTCGTGCTGCTACAAGAAATGAGAAGCGCCGTAGCTTCACTAGAAAGATATGGTCTTCAGTAGAAATTGCCCTTGAAGATACAAACAAAGACAGAAGCACTTCCAAAGGTAACATTGCTTGGAAAGCGTTCAAGTGCGTCATCTTCGTCATCTGCTTAGCCTATCTTCTCACGCAAGCAGCTGAGTTCTACGGGCATTTCTACACCTACCCGACGAGCATCAACATCCGCGTAGAATCCTCGCCCAAGATAAAGCTACCTGCCGCCACCTTGTGTTACAGAAACAGGTGAGATTTTAGGAACGGTTTTTAAATGGCTTACAGAACAAGAGTGGTTTCGGTTTCTCTTCCTTGTCAGGGAACAAGAATATTCTGAATGAAATTCCAAAATAATTTTTGTCACCTATCCGCATTTTATTTGCTGGCAAATAAGACCAGTTGAGCCCATTCACTTCTCGTACAGAAATTTTAATAAAGCAATTGAATTTCATTCCCCAACCGAGTAGCGTTAGTAATTCCTATTCAAAATGCAGGCGTTGTCCAATGAATGGGAAAGATTGGCTCTACGGGATTACTATGAGTTCGTGGGAATCATAGACAGAAAGTGCCTCAGTGCAACTGCATCTAGTTGCTTTGTTTCTAATTCCTACTTTAATTCAAATATTTTGATGAATTTTTCAGCAGTAGCGCATTTATTTGAAATAATCATTCATTATAGAGGAATGCGTGGTCGCAAGCGGCACAAATAAGAGACGGAAAGCAAGACAAAGCATTGAAAGATGACATCGTTCAGGAGTAAAATGCTGACAAGAACTGCTCAGAATTGCATCCATCACCAACGACATTAAACATTCGAGTTTAGGATTTCTCTTTTTATCATACAGAAATATTCTTTAAGAATAATGAAAAAAAAACAAGAAATTCTGAAATACAGTTAAAAACAAAACAAATGTAGGTTTGAAAAAATTAATTAAATAAAATGAATTAAAAAGATCGTTTACGGAATTTTATATTATAACATTTGTTAACATTTCAGTTAAAAATAAATTCTTCGTTTTGAATGAATTAAAATACAATGCATTAAAAATTAAGAGTAATTTTTCGTGTCTAATCTAAATATATTCTTTTTTTTTAGAATTTCGGCTAATGGATTTTGTAAAATGTATCCCAATTTATGTGAAAGTCCCAAAAATGCAAGAGAATATTGCCAAAAACATCCACAGTTCTGTCCGAAGAATATCTCTACCTTGGTGGTAAGTTCATTGTGGATGCATTTAATTATAAGTAATCATTGAAAAGTCGTATTAAAAATGATCATTTGTTTAACTATACAAAGACAGCATCGTAAATCTACATTGCTTAAAACAGGAAATGTTATGATTTTGGATATAAACTGATGATAAGGGAATGTTTAGCTGATTGATAAATGACGTATGCTGCAAGATATGAGGAAAGAAAAACAGGCATTAAACAACCAAAGATTACATTTTTTAATTATATTTTCTCGCAAACAATTCATATATATATATATATAAAAAAAGCGTGGTTTCTCTTATGTAAGCGAGTTTGAATGAGGGGTACGATTTCCTGCGACCGAAAGCAATTCGCACATCTTCAAAGTATGAAGAATAAAAAAAATGGCTGAGGTATTCTTTTCTAGTCCAATAGATGACAATTTTCCGACGGAATAAATTGTTTCAGGGGCTAATAAGAGATTAACAACCCCTCTCACCAGAATGTCTCAAACATGTTCTATTAGGTTCATATATGAGAAATATTCTGGGCATTCAAAAGATTTGACGTCAAAAGAGAAATTATTCTTGAGTTGAATCAAGATGTCCCCCTATTCTACCATCCATGCCGATTGCTGAAATGTAAATACCCACAATAGGTCTGAAAATCGCATTCTTATATCGCCGATAAAACACAGATTGGTGAGACTATTAAAAGAAATTCCCTGACTAATAACATGCCTTCGCCAAATCGGACACTTTCATGTACACTTTCACCTCAAATGCGCCTGTTAACATGTTGAACAATGATGCGGGGCTCGTTCCCATCTCGTGTGTCCAGTTATTGCCGGCAGCACGATATTATTAGCGAAGCACAAAACATCAGTTTGTGAGAATAAAAACCCTTTTGGTGGAGGCAGCTTCGAATCATTTGATTCAAAACTTTGGCGCCAATAGTCCCCTGAAAGTACTTTTTGCAATAAAGCGACCGTTCAATAAAAGGGCCATTTCTTCTGACCTTTAATGTTAAATACCGATCCCCATTCTGTATTATTGAAAATGCAGACCATGTTCCGATCTTGGGCAAACCTTTCCAATTTACAAAAATCTATTCCGTAGTTGGGAGAGAACACCTTGCGAAATTTCTGACGCTTCTGCTGTAATGGATTGCTTTTGGTCCGCCTTTAAATGACTGACGGCACTCCTAGATATCGATTTATTCCAGAGACATCGCACTCACTTACGAAACAGTCAGTTGTTTTTAATCTACCTCCACAGAAAAAAAGTAGCAGGGCACTTTTCATCCCTCATCTAAAATGTGTAGATTTCTACGTCATACAAATTTTTCAAATGAACCAACTTTGTAAAATCAATAATTTTCCTCATTAAACCCTTCTATTTCATGTTTGGTAAAAAAAAAGTTGTCTGTAATATAATTGATTAAGACTCTACTCACGACATTTTTTATTGTTTTGTAAGCATTAATTAAAAACAAAGAAAAAATGCCGTGTGGTTTTGTGTTCAAAATCAGAACTGCTCTGAAAGGCAACACATAAACTTTCTCTGAATAATCGTGTTTTCGTTCGCCGGTAGCTTTAACTAGATACCCAGCAATAAATGTACTATAATACAAAATAACATGTGCTTTATTTTTCAGGAAGGATCGAAGTACACATTATTGCTGAATGTAAATTTAAAAAATATATATTTAGTAATAATCATAATATAATATTTTTCGCCCAATAATATTGCACCTTTTGAATATTTCTTTCCATTTTTTGTGACTGTGTATTCATTTATCGAGGATCCCAAAATAAAACTGGCCATAGTCATTATGATTAGACAGGAAAGTTGTAGAATGTCCATCATAATGGATTAAGGAATAAGTCAAGTGGATTCATAATTGAACTAACTTTTCATATGTTCGAGGGAATAATGGCAACGAATATGTTTTTCAATTTTTCTCCGCCTCTTTTAATACCTCTAATTAAATATATATATCTGAATAACTCCGAAAAATGCAAAAATATCAATAAATACTTTGACTTCATAATGGGATTAAAATGATTAATATATCTTTCATAACAATGTACCATCATATAACTCTGAAAAAAAAGTCTTCTCTGTTTTCGATAGTTTTTCTCCGTGAAACAAAGATTAGATGTCTCAATTTCTTATCTCAAAAGAAACAGGGGTGTATTGATCTAATAATTTGTGCTTATTTAATAAAAATCATTTACAAATGTAATTAATTTTTACCCAATTTGTTTGAATAATCTTTCTCCTCCATTCCAATTCATTTGCCAATGTATCTGAGCGGAAAAAATAATCGCTCGGTGGCAGGCAGAACATCGGGAATCCTCTGACTCGAGATCAAAACTGTAAAACGTGAGTGGAATTTTTAAATTTAAGTCACACAAAAAGTTATCATTCAAAACTTTTATAGATTTTTTAAGTTGAGTTTTGAGATTCGGTAATATATTTTTATATTTAGCTAGCTTGAGATACGATGTAAATTCGTTTCACATTTCAAAAAGGGAAACAAACTCTGCTAATAAGGTGGCACGTGACAGTAATTTCTAAAATTTTTATCTTTCCCATGTAACGCAAATTACAAAAATAAATTTCTAACACAGATATCTAAAAATATGTTTATCTTTTGTGCTTTTGTAATAACTTTTAACAATTTTTCAAACTAAAGAAAATTCAAAAATATGACAAACTATTCAAAATTGTGGTAGAATGTAGATTATTAGGGCCCGTGAAAGAAGCAAAAGGACGCATGTTTTCATGAACATATTTTTTAATAACTGCATTCACACTCTTAACAAAACAGGACAGGACAAGACATTAGCGCGCGCAGCTTTACGGAACGGCATCTCATCCTACTCACAACAGCAGAGAACTATGGGATGTAGTTAATCATGCATCGCCATCTAGTATTGAAAAGAGGAGATAAAGGTAACTGCAACAAAATGTAATTTCTTTACTCTTGAAACAAAAGGCAGAATTTTTAAAGAAACGTAGAATTTTACCTTTCTTTCCGAGCAAAAGTTTAATACCTAGAAGGATGAAATGAATTATTCTTTTAATTTAAACTTAGTAGCTTTCAGCTTGCGTCTGTCTTGTAACAAAATTCCGTTTCAGATTCCCAAGCATGGATACCACTCCACTTTCTCCAGCGAGGTCACGCAAGCATCTCAGCGGCTGCTCCTGAACGGAAGTGACGACGCACCCCCCACCCTCTCCGTCTCTCGGTACGCCCGTTCACTCCGCGGTGCTTCACCGAAGTTCGAGGAACAGAATGCACACGCGAATTTTTCATTTTTTATGTCAGATGAAGGGGAAGAAACTGATTTTTAGATTTTGTCCAGATTTGAAGCGGCGGTGAGACAACTCTGATAGTTAAAATAATTCCATACCAGAAATGTCTTTAGCATTCATTTTCACACGAATTGATAAATTTGGAAAAGGGTTTTCTACAGTCTTCCAAATTTCTGCAAAATGAAAATGAAATATTATTAGAATTGACTATTGATTGACCAATTTGATCACTGGTATCGTAATAATATAATATATTTCTTTTAAAAAATTGTCTAAATAAAACTGTTTTAAACTATCAAAATATAAACATATTTTTATAAGTAATGATTAGTGTTTGAGGCGATATAAAAGCCGAACTCCATTGTAACGTATCGTCAGCTTTGTATGTACGATGATTTGCATAAATATTTGAAAGTTGGCCAAGAGTTCAAAGGAACAGAAAATCACAACTTACAAAAATACTTCTGCGTCATCAAACAATGCGTTAAACATTTCATAACATACATAGTTTCGAATATTAGTTATTAATAGTTTTGTAGCCTCAAAAAATTTATAAAAGATTTAAAGATGTAGTTAAATACTAAAATTTTTCAGACTTCTGTGAATGCTTTTAAAATAATGACTTGGAGTTAAATTTATGAGATGCGTCATTCACTTTTTTAATTGTTAAACTAACGCGTAACTCATCGGTAAATTGATATTTTGATCACTACTTATGTTCTTGTTATATTCAAATTAACAAAAGGAAGTATCTATTGAGTTAAAAAAATTGAATCAACTTTTTTGAAATAGAAGATGGATGCAATTACGAAATCTTGATCTAAAATCAATCTTATGGGCTTCAAGTGCATTAATGAAAGCTCTATTTACGTGCATTTTGCTTTCAAGAATCAAATTAACCGTTTCGTTGCTATTTATAGTGCATTAATTAAATGTGATGTTTCTCAGCATTGGAAGTTTTTATGCAACGTTCAGCGATATGTGTATTTCAAAATTGATTTCTGATGGCAAATTTTTTTTCAATTAATATACTCGACTGAATTTTCTCTTTCCTTTTTCCAAATGGAACTTTAGGTTGAACTCAATTATCTTTAATTCGATATTTTTTTATGAATACTTCAATGTTAGCGTAAGTTATTTCTAATTTAATTTTACACGTATTTGCTCGAAATGAATATTGAGTCTTTTTTATTACATGTTAGAAAAAAGAATGTCACAGTTTCATTCGTTCAAGAAACTGTAGAAGGATACGTCAAATGCTTCTCAGAGAATCTCCATCTATATCAAGATGGAAGAGAGCAAGAAACAAAGGATATTGGTAAGTTTTTTTCTAATTAATATACATTTTATTTGGCAAAAGATGACCTTTAAATATGCTGTTTTAGGAGGTTTTCAATAATTCGTCATGCTTGTCGAGAAGTTTTGGGAGTGCTGGTTCAGGAAAGCTACACTTTTCTCAGCCTCAAAGTAAGACGCTAATAGGATTGAAATAAATGGCTTAATATTTTACTATCAATTTGTAGGCAATGAGGACAAAAATTTTAATCTTAATTCCAAGAAAAAAAGTTTATTCCTTATTGTTAGTTTTGAGAGAAATTAGTTTAACCACTTTGATCGATTCTTAAGTTTTGTTTATTTGTCTTTACTTTTGTCCCAACGTATCATTTCAAATAAAAAAAGGTCATACACCATAGTCAACTTATTCTGTACAAATTTTCTCAACGCATTATTTGAAAATCATTTGACTC
The DNA here is from genome assembly GCA_026289955.1 of Argiope argentata. Classification (NCBI taxonomy): domain Eukaryota; kingdom Metazoa; phylum Arthropoda; class Arachnida; order Araneae; family Araneidae; genus Argiope; species Argiope argentata. The sequence continues at coordinate 3,636,568 of JAOUZG010025848.1, forward strand.
TCAATGTCACCCTATTTAATAGACACTGAGCCACCAGATATCTAGAATCTTGTGCAGAGACGTTTTTATATTCGGAAATCAATTAGCTCCAAAACTTGGACTTTGCATAAAACCAAATCGTTAATAAATCGTTAGATCACTAGTTCCAAGTATGAGTGTAGAGAAAAGGAATTGATTTTAACATAGTTCTTCGTGAACGAAAGTTAATTCATCAAATTAAAAACAGTAAATAGTAAAAACTGCTGCCACACACAAAGCGGACGAACAGAATTCGGCAAAAGAAGGTAATCTTCGTAGTTTCAACCTACGGTCTCTCCAAATATCTACGTTTCTCCACAGCCTCCTTGCTTTAGTTGGGTCCATTTGCCGACTCACTACTACATGACTGGCAACTCCGCCCATGACTCGACCCACAATAAACCCCAGGACTCGGTACACAGCTCAGTTCAGCAACAGCGTGATCTCCACACAACGTTTGCTCTTAGCTGGACTGAGCCAGTCATTCCCCGTAGACTCTTTACAAGAATACTACTCGTTTTACGACTACGACTCACTGCAGCTTGAGACTGTCAGCCTTTTGCTGTTCCTCGGCAGCGTATGTTCTGAACCAATCAGATGTATCTCGATTGCTATTTTTCCAAACTGCTAAAATTTTGAAAGCTTTCAGTAATATCTATTTGGTCACCAAAGCCGTTTATAAGTTCCCAATTAGCTATCGAATGTTTTGCCAAACTCACTAAGATCGCTGACGCAGAATTCGATCAGTACATAACAGAGATAACAGATTGTAAAACGATGTTTCCAGTGATTGGACTAGCCATACTGTGAATCAACATTGCAGGTTTGTAACAATACTTTTCATTTTCAGTAATAAAAAGTGTTGATGACTGTCTCTCTCTCTCGCTCGTAATGCAAAAATGATTACTATTTATCGTCCGATTTCCTTGCACAAGCAACTAGATATTTTTTGCTCCTATTATTATGCTATCAGCTTATTCATGATAATTTTATTGAATAAAATCAATTTTCCAAATCTTTTAATAGAACTAGACACATTCACAGTATCTCAAGTCTACCGATATCATTTGAATTTGCACGAGGAAGAATCCTTTAACCCAGCTCTGCCTCAGGTTTTCTTCGCCATCCACTCTCCATTTAATCCGATAAATCCTGTCTTCGAAGGTCATGCCATCAGATCAGGATTCATGTACGTGGTAGAGGTCAAACTGGTAAGTACAGAGTATCGCTTAATGCTGATTTTTAGTCATCAAAAGTATCTGTTGCTATAATTTCCCGTAGAGATTGAAGCGAAATTCATAGAGACAACTTTAAGAGATGGTGTAATGCAGCACAATTTACATTTAAGATCAGAAGAAGGCACGAAATGGGGCACATACATAAGTAGACATGAAAATAAACGTAAATATAACATTATACAGGGTAATTCCAAATGATATAGCAATAACAACATAACTATTACTGAAAAAGAATTTATCGATAAGATTACCACATAATGTAGAAGGACCTTCAAAATTTTGTATACATACGTCATAGATGTTCTGTGGGACTACTCTTGGTCGCACGGACAATATCTAAACCGCAATCCATTTCATGCCCGAGTCTAAGCGGTAGTCTAAAGCATGTCTGCAATCACAGAAGTAAGCGCATTACAAATGCGTACTTTGAGTTTTCCATTTGTTTTGGACATGGGAAACCCAGTCTTTCACATAGCCCCGTTGATAAAACTCGCAGGGTGTAAAGACCAGATTTTTTTTCATTAAATAGTTATAGCCGTTTGTAATCTCTCTATTCATTTTGAATTACCCTGTACTTTTCAAATCTCTCATTGCACGAAGTTCACAAATATAAATCTAATTGTCAAAAATTCGTATTCGAAATTAGGATTTATTTCCTCGTTCTAGACGTTTTTGAGTTCCAAAAATTTTAATTAGAATTACTTATGTTTCTTCTACATGAGAACACGATGATTCGAAAACTTTTTAAGGTAGACAGAAAAAATTTGACACACAGCTTCTACATTAAATTTGATTTCTATCAAATTTTGAAAGAAATTCGTGCAGAGGAAGTCAATCTCTTCGGCTGTCAGAATATAAGTGAACGCATAATTGAAATACTAAGAGAACTAGATGTATTAATATCTGAAAAATAGACTTATAAAGTTTAGATAGTACCAAATTCGTCAAAGTATTGATCATCTGCTGATCTATATTTTCACGATCAAGTGAAGGTAATGACTCAAAAACGCAATGACTGAAGTGTACGAATTTTGATATATAATTCTGTAGCTAAAATTGCAGTTCTGTGCCGAATTTTTGTTTCAGTAGTACGGGGGAAAAAGGTTTTCATAGTACACTCACGGTTTTCTGTTATTTTTGCACTAACCACATTCCAACGATTTATCTCCGAATATTGCACGATTATTGGCTCTTTCGTAACCATTCACAAATGGCATGCGTTCGATGATACAGGATGTTCCTTAAGGTATTTAGCGTCCAGTACACTCAGATTCGTAAAGAACACGTCAAGACCAGCCTTTTGATGTTTAACATGTGGGGCCCCCGAATATAGCGTCGTAGTCTAATTATTGAAGAGATGCTCGTGTTAAGAAAACTGCAAGAAATGAGAAAAAAATCAAGTGAAGATCAGTGTTTATATTGAACTTTCAATACAGATTTTCGAAATGCTGGCTGTTCAAACAAATGGCAGGGCGAAGTGTGAAACAGAAGTTAGCAACTGTTTTCTGCAAAACTGCTGTTTCGATTTCCTTGACCTCGATTCCAATCACTGCTCTCAAGCCATCCAATGTTGAGGGCAGAGTGAGATGCACCTCGCCTCTCTGACATCCCCGCAAAAAAAAGCAAGTCGCACGGGTTCACATCAGGGGAGTGAGGTGGCGACTCTATGCCATTGTCTGCCTTCGTAATGGAATCCTCCAGTCTATAGTGAAAATGGTCTGATAAGAGATCAAAGTTCCGTTGAGTGCAATGAGGACTATCTCCATCTAACATAAACCATAAACCATTAATCATGTGATGTTTGGCTGCCATTGGCGACGTCTGCGGAAACGATTGGCGAGGTTCGCCACCCCTTTTGGGGTTGTTGTTGTTTTTGTTTTTGTAGGGAGTGAGAGAGAAGAGCTTGTGTAGCGGACGGAGAAGGGTGTCTTCTGCTTTTGCTTAGATTTAGAATAGATATTTAAAGAAAAGTCTGAGTGCTGTATTTTATTTGAGTATGTGCTTTTTCTAAAGAAGTATAGAAAGCTCGAGTCATTACAACACGCTCTCTTTCGAGAACCAGGGATTGGTAAAGTATTGTTGCTAGTTTAAAAAGAAAAATGTTAAAGAATGTCAGAAAAGAAGATTTGGTGATTGTATTGAATGAAATTGGGGAAGTGGCGACGATTGACATGAAGTTAATTGAGCTAAAGAATAAACTATTTGAAAGCGAAGAATATAAGAAAGATGAAGAGTTTGTTAGAAACTATTTGGTTTCTACAGTGGAAGATAGAAGGAAAGAAGAGGAGAGGAAAAGACAAGAGGAGAAAAATAGAAGACAAGTGGAAGAAAATAGAAAACAGGCAGAGGAAAACCATAGGAGAAAAATGGAGGAATTAGCATTCGAAATGGAACTGGCCAGATTGAGGAATAATAAAAATGGAAGTTTGAGTAGTAGTGATCGCAATGGAGATAAATTAAATGTTCCAAGCTTAATAACACCTGATGTGTATGAATTATTGGTCAGTCCAACGGAAGAGTATTTTAACGAAGAGAGTAGGGAAGATAATGCGCCAAATATGAAGCATGAAACCCCAAATGAAGTAACAGCTTGCTTTTCGTTATTACAACCCTTAAACGCACATGTGGAAAAGAGCAGCTGGGGTCAGGACGGTGCAAGCGGAGACGAAAACAACAATCTTAATGATGTGACAACACCGGAAGCTAAGAAGGAACCCGCTGGGGACGAAGTAGTAAATTTACGAATAACGCAGAGAAGTTGTGAGTCACTTAAGAATGCTTACCGTCAAGGGAAAAAGAAAACAAATGGGTATATAATTTTTGATGATCTTCTCTATCATAAAGATAAAATATTAGGACAGCCGGTAACCAAATTAGTACTACCTAAAGATAGATGGGAACAAGCGCTGAAGCTAGCGCATGGATCAATTTTTGGTGCACACATGGGAATGCGAAAAACTAAAGAGAGAATTCGACCTGGTGAAATAGTCAGAGTCGTTCCTCCTCATGCCTATGTAGTCAAATTACCTGATGGAAAAAGAAGGAGAGTCGATGTGAACAAAATTCGAAAATTCCATACGAGAGTTAATGCAGTGGGAGTTATTTTTGAGGACGAGGAAGAATTTGGAGAAATTATAACAGTTCCTGAGAAAGATTATTCTGTGCCTTTGAAGAAAAGTGAAATTAGTGAGATTGATTTGGAGCATTTAAATGAACAACAGAGAAGACAGATAAAAGCTCTAATTAAAAAACACCAAGGATGAACTCAAAAAAGCAAAAGGCGAAGGACATAAAATTCGCTTACTACCAAATATGGAAAGGAAAAAGCCGTATATTTATCGAATACCGGAGGCTTTGAAGAAAAAAGTTGATGAACAGGTGGACGAATTATTGGAATCAGGATTAATAGAAGAGAGCGACGCCGACATAGCACATCCAGTAGTGTGCGTTAGTAAGAAGGATGGGAGTTTGAGACTTTGTGTAGAGTATCGAACACTGAATGCTGTTACGAAACCAGATGATTTTCCTATGGAAAATGCTATCGACTTAATGTATAGTATAGGTAAAGCTAACATCGTCACAACCTTGGATCTATTAAAAGGATACTGGGCTATTCCAATGGAAGAACAAAGTAAAGACTATACATCTTTTAAAACTCATGGAGCTCAATATCGGTTCAATGTTTTACCATTTGGACTTAAAAATTCTGCATCCACATTTCAAAGAGTCATAAATAATATTTTAAAAGATTGTAGTGAATTCGCAAGAGCATATATTGATGATATTGCAATATTTTCTCCTGATTTTGAAACTCATCTACAACATCTGTATTGTATATTTACGAAATTAGATAAACTTGGTTTCACTGTAAACTCGAAGAAATGTTCATTTGCGAGAGCTCAAATCAGATATATTTTACACATAATAGGCTCTGGAAAGCATCAACCAGATCCAGAAAAGACAAGAGAGATACAAGAGGTGGAAGTACCAAGAACAAAAACTCAGCTGAAAAGTGCACTTGGATTGATGAACTATTACAGAGATTACATTCCAAATTATGCCGAAACTGCTCATCCCCTTACAGAATTGACGAAGAAACGAGCACCGGAAATCATTGACTGGAAAGAAGTGCATCCGGAATCCTTTCAAGAGCTGAAAGATAAATTGTCAAAAACTACAGAACTTCATACGCCATCGTTGAAACAGCCTTTCCTTATTCACACGGATGCATCTCAAATAGGTATTGGAACATGTTTATCACAGAGTTACAACGGAAAGCAGTATCCTATCTGCTCAAGGGCCAACGATAGAGAGGGAGGCTTATGCAATAATATGGGCATTGAAGAAATTCGAAGCATGGATTTTTGGAGCGTCTATTAGGATCATCAGTGATCACAATCCTTTGACTTACATCGTTAAGAATGCTCCGCAGTCATCTAAGTTACAAAGATGGACTCTAGCTCTACAGAGATATCATCTAGATATAGAACATTGCCCAGGAAGCAGACTGATGAATGCAGATGCGTTATCTAGACTGCCCATCTGAAGGATGTAAATAGAACTTTCATTTATAATTTTAATATATGTATAAATATTTTACTGTATTTCTATTTGGTAATTTTGCATGCTTAAATTTTTTGAAAATTTGATTGTGGATTTATATGTTGTATATTTGCATATTGTAACGTTTCAGCAGACCGTCACAATGGTAGACAAATTTTTTTAAATTTCAGATAACAATTAAGTTGAGATTAATCATTATCTTGGGGGAAAGGTGTGATGTTTGGCTGCCATTGGCGACGTCTGCGGAAACGATTGGCGGGGTTCGCCACCCCCTTTGGGGTTGTTGTTGTTGTTGTTTTTTGTAAGGAGAGGGAGAGAAGAGCTTGTGTAGCGGACGGAGAAGGGTGTCTTCGGATTTTGCTTAGATGATTTAGAATAGATATTTAAAGAAAAGTCTGAGTGCTGTATTTTATTTGAGTATGTGCCTTTTCTAAAGAAGTATAGAAAGCTCGAGTCATCACAAATCATTTATCTTGTCTATGCCATTCAGTGACACTTCTTCTCATTTATCATTTATACGAACTTTTGATAAGTCAGCAATATGAAAATAACATGTCCAATCGAATTTTTTTTAGAACCACGAGGATTAGTCATAGTGCACAGTAATTTCTTGGTGAGTAACGCTCGGCCCATTCTTATCAAGCCTGTTTTCTAGCTTTAAATGCCTCTGAGGGAATTTCCATATCCCCCTGCTGGCGTGCTTCCTTTCTCACTGGTGGCCCGAAAATTAGCACGGTCATCTACGGATGTTTCCTTGTTGTGCAGTCGTCGCATGCACCATAATTTCGAATGCAAACTGTCGGATTCGTAATTAACTCTCTTCCTGTAATTAGACCACGACGCTATATTCGAGGACACCACATGTTACACATCAAAATACTCGTCTTGACGTGTTTTATCAAGCCTGTAAAAATTAGTCGCCTTGTACATTTACTTGGAACGTGCGAGAAAGTTTCGGAGAAATATGCTCTGTAATACCTGGTGGAAAAAGCAGCATCATGAAGGGCTTTCAAGATAGTTTTACGTTTATATGATTGAGCACTTGATTCACTCTGCTTCCTCTTTCGTTTAATTCTGCCATTCGGAACATAGGGAGGAAGAGCGCTTAAAAAAGTTTTTTTTCACATTTTTCAAAAAGATTTATGAAATTATTTTAAACTCTGAAAGTGAAAATAACGAAACATTTTTTGGGAGTATAGCTTTTAGATGTTAAGTTTATTATTAGTCCGACAACAAAAAAAAATCCCCAGTCGTCCTCTTTATACGAACATTATTCCTTAACTAATATTTCACTCTCACTTCTCAAGTAAAAATCTTCATAGCAACAACAAAATGGTACAACTTTACCTCGTCTATCTATTCCTCGATTTCAATATAAATTTCAGCCTCAAAAGTCTAAGAATTTCAATTCTGATAACAGACCTTACTGGACAGGAGGAGAAAAACTGAGCCGAGTTTCATTATTTTATTATTAATTCTACTACATTCATTTTCTGTGATTAGATTATATTTGTTTTTTGCAACTGGTATAGAAAATGATGCAAAAACATTTTATGATTCCTTACGGAAATAATAGATCAAAGGAAAGATGAAGTGTTTAATGACTGCGTTGTCGACGAGTGAAATGTTTGCAATAATTACTGCCCAAAACCGAGTCAACCAATGTTTTTAATGACGTTGGTGAAGCAATATGTGTATACATTAAAGATGCCGGGTATTACACACGTACGCGTAGATATTCGATCATTCATATTCTTAGTGAATCAGGTGAATTCGCGTAAACAATCGAATTTGAAAGTGCTCCATAAATTTCTTTTCTATTTCTAATGTGAAATGAACACGCAGCCTTTATTGTTTATTATTTATTTTGTTATATAAGAGCATTTTTAATCTATTACCTTCTTTTCTCTCTCAGGAAGCCAGCTTCATTATGCCTTCCTTAAAAAATTGTTGCGTTTTGAACGAGAAATAAGCCTTGAGGTATGATTTTATTTTGCAGATGGATTGAAAGTCCACATCGCGGAGAGAAGTTTTTAAGGACGGAAAGAAATAACACTCCAATAGATCGAGATCAGGAGAGTGTGCGGGATGCGGTGAGACGCTCCTATCAAACTGGAAGAGCTTCTCTCTTGCGAGTATTGAAATGTGTGGTCTCACGTTGTCATGATGAAAAACACCGCATTGTCGGTTCATTCAGTCTGGCCTTTTTCGCTGTGGCAGTGAATAATGGATCCAGTTTATGACAGTATTCTGTAGAATTTATTGTTTCACCTTGAGAAGGGAGCTTGTAGAAAATCCCTTCTAATGGACAAAAGAACTTTTTTGGAGATATTGTCCCGGTTTTGTGACAGTTGAAGACCTATTGTGCTTAAACCAAGTGCATTCGCTATGCAATGGACGGATGGCAGATGATTTCTGATGTGTGCGCAAGCAGAGCCGGACAGAGCTATTCAAAGGGCGGTGGGAAAGAAACCTTCGGGGCACCCTAATAAATCGGGGTGTAGATGCGACCAAGGGATTCGTCCATCGCAATCCAGAACTCTACCCTTCTTCCTTTCATCGCTAGTGTTTTTGTTTTTGAGCCTCATCACTCGCCCCTCCGCATTTCCAAGCAATAAATGATCTTCGCTAGTCTTTAAAGTTTGTATCATACATTTGGGATCACCCTGCATTGATGACACGAAGCAGAAAAAGGCACAATGTTATAAAATGCACTTAATGACTCATCTGCTGCAGAGTGAGGGCTATTTTGAAAGTATAAATTACACAATTATGAGAGGAATTTTCGTTAACCTTGATTGAAACTTTTAAAATTTGTTATGAGTCTATAAATACATATAATTTATATATTTACATACTTTCATTTTTCTTTTTCTAGATATTTTAGAGTAAGGTTTTTTTAGGGAGGGGGGAGAGAAATTTCAAAAATATAAAGGAAATAAAAATATCACTACATTTTAAAGGATAAATGTACAACTGCTTCACTTACATGTCAAATGACTTTACATTTATGAACTCAAATTAAGTCATTTATTTATATTATAAATTGATACATAAATGACTCCCGAAAACAGAAGACGGTATTAAAAATAGAAAATAATAACTAAGTAATTAAAGTTCCAATTGCATCTGATCCTGATTGAAACTATTTAAATAAAAATTGATTCATGAAATAATAGAATTGTTTTCTATTTATTTTACATTTCAAAGTTATGAAACTGTTTTTCAGGAAGAAGATCACCTTTTGCCGCATCCCTACCCAACCAACTGCACGGATTATACCATTGAAACGGCAACAATTAATGAAGCAAAACCTCGTTCTCAGGAAGTAAGAACTTTTGCTCTATTGCTTAAGAAATCGAAGGTTTCTTCGTTTTTAAGTACCTCTTATCGAATCTATCAGGGATCAATTCATATTTCAGGCTATAAACTGACAAATTTATCAAAAAAAATTGTCAATGAAAATGTAATACAATTTCTACTCGAAATCATTAAAGAAGTTTAAACTTTAAAAGCATTAATGACATCAAACTCTTTAGTTTAATCCTTTTTTTCTTCAGCCTGATATAAAATTCTATTTTATAAATCAAATATATTCTTTTTACTTTTTTAAAATCTAAAATATTTATTATGTACTCTTTATTTACTACTTCTTTGTCTTGAAATAGAGAAGTTTCTCCTGAGAATTTTTCATTAAATAAGTAATGCTTCGGATTTAAAAAAAAAGGTTGTGAAACTTTTAATTACATTCCTTACATAAGTTTCTTGATTTTGTATTGATAAACCTGTTTTTACAGGAATTATTTTCATTCTAATATTTATGCCAATACAATACATTTTCAATAGTGCATTTTGAAGCAACCATACAATCTAGCTACAGATCTGAAGTTTTTATTTTCTTCTGAAACAATCGAAAATTACTAAGTTTCCACCTTGATTTATTCCAAGATTATCCCTTCCTAAATTCCGTTTCATTGTCATGTACAATTCTTGATATGTTTTTTGGATTTCCTACTCATCTTTTTCATGTTTTAAACGATGAATGAGCGGGCTTGTTGTTGTTGTTCTTTATCCCCCTTGGATTTAATGCCCATTCAAATCAAATGCAAGGGATTGGCGGAAGAGGAGAGCAGTAGCTTCTGACGGTAAAGAACCTGAAAATCCGATGGCAGATACCTAACTTCAGCTCATAGGAAGATGACATTGACACACGCTTCCACAACCCCTATTCACAGGGGGCACACACACTTCACGGATAGCACGCGGGGCAACCACGCTCGAACCAGGCTGAAATGTAATGATGCGGAATATTTGTAACATGATAATTAAACCGATGCTAAACAATATAAATTCTGATTTCAGAAAAGCTTCAGATGCTGATTTTATCGGATTCCCTCAGATTTTCAAACTAAGAATTTTTAGGCATTCGAAATATATTATTGGATTCTTGAACTTACTTTATTGGTGGTGAAAGCTTTACGAGGCAGATGACATCTTCGATAGCGGAGCGTGTTGTGGTCCTGTCGCTCGGCTGTCAATCATCCGATGGCGAGTCCGTTTGGCACTTTTGAATATGATTTCTAAGAAAATGAATCGTGATACTCTTAATGTGAGATATATGAAATGTGAACCGAGTTTTAGAAGGTTTAAATTCTACCTATTTAAGCAATGAAAATGCAAGAAATAATTTTTTTAAAATTGTCGCGCATTTGGGTGATTTTATGTTTTCTCTCCGCACAGATGTGTAAAGAATTGTGCCGATCTGAATTTTTCAAACAGTGCATCGGTTGTGACATGGGAGTGACAATGCAACTGACAACGGAACATATGTGCCACGGAAGTAAGTCGGTGGAACAGCAAATAATTTATTTGGGATAGGAAATTATAGTGAAAATGTTTGGAATGACGCAATACTGATTTTGACTGCTTATTTATTTATTTAAGGCACTACTTTTACAAAAGAAAAAAAAATCCCTAAACTTTTTTTTTTATTTTCAAACGTATTGTAGCATTAAAAATTCATTTTAATTAATTTTTAATCTCCGAAATTTTTTTTTTACAAGTCCAATCTTATTATAGAGAGACAAAAAAAAAAAAAAAAAAACTGCACAACTCCGCGGAAAGAGGAGATAAAGATATTCAGGTTATTTTAAAATATACTAACGAAGGAAATTAAAATGTTGTTATCAAGTAAATCTGAAATAATCTTAATTATATCAGGCAAATAATCACCAAATAAACTGAATTACTTGAAAAAATTTAAATAGAAAAAAAAACAGTTTTATTTTATAAAAATAACGCAACATTCCGTATGTTTAAAAACGGGATGATTTTGTCTAAATTAATAAATATTATGTGAAAAGTAATATTATTAACGCAATGAATTCCTATTATTAAAAGATTTCGTGCATCAAGTGGGAAGGTTGCAACAAATGTGATTTCACAGAAAAATTTCAAATTAAATTAATCTTTCTTCAAGCTAAATGAATTCCTAGTTTAAATTGTGTTTATGTATACCACCAATAAATACACTCAATTCAACTAATTTTTAAAATACATATTGGGGAGTACTTTCTAACCGAATAAAAATTATTTCTGAGTAATTATTCCCTTTTTGGACAGTGAAAATATTGTTTGCATCATTTATTTCAAATAATGAAGGTGAATTCCTTGCAAAATAGCATTTCTGTGAAAAGTGTTGCCAAAAATTAACTACCTCTCTAAATGCAGTTTGGTTAAGAAGAAAATAAAAGAGCTTTCTTTTTATCTTCACAAAGTAGAAGAGGACCGAATGAACTCTAGAATGACCGGGATTTCGATTACCGTGTTGTCGTTTCGACACTGCGACATAAAATGTACAAAATAATTGTAATAACTATATAATTGCAGGACTACTGTTTAATAGGCTTTAGTTCAAAGATTTTTTAACATTATTTCATATAATTCTGATGTATTTAGACCCTTTATATCATAAAAAAAAACTGTAACAAGAGAAACTACTTCTTCAGATTCTTCGCAGTCCCTTTCACGCAATCTCCCGTCTTCATCGAAATGTGAATTAAAACAAGACAGCTCGCCACCATCCGATTTAATCTCAGAGGACTTCGAATTAGCAATTCCATCGGCGCTTAGACCCTCTCTACGAGCCATCGTTGCCACCAAGTGTCTGCTCTGCACAAGCTTCGAAAATCGAAAGAATTTTTTATGGGTAGATAAGCAAATGGCGTGAAACAAAACACTTAGATGCGATGATTTTAGAAGAATAGATTCGCTTCCGCTGTGAGCCCAATAACACTGCATTCGATGCCAAACAAATATGCGATAGTACTTTGGGAAGATTGTTTTACTTATAAAAATATCGTTTGCTGAACGACAGCTATTTATAATGATAAATTGCCTGGTTGTCGAAAAGTCACCAGTGGACGTTTAAAGAATGTTTAGCTGTAAATTCTCTCCTAATAAACCTAGAACAAAAAAACCCTTTTTAGTGTAATTACCATAGAAAATAATTAAAAGTCACGAAACCTTTTTAAATTACCTACTAAAAGGCCAAAAGGAAAACAAATTAAACAGGCTAGGCTGTCCAATCGACGCCGACGGAAGTGTTCAATTTCACGGTTCTTAAGCATAGAAGAATTTTCGGAAGAGAATTTATATCTTTGAGTATCTGGAATATCCAATTCAATATATGCAATCCAAAATGAAGGTTTAATTTGAAATCAAAATACTATTCTCAAAAGGCATAACACTACAATTGTTCATTCCTCTGGCACCCGAGAGAGGATTCCTTCATGTCACCTGCAGAAAACTTGAGGTTGTTATTTCCTTTAAGCAGTCCTGCCACCAAAGATTAACTACGAATTCTAAAATCCACTGCCTTTTTGAGCGCGCGTTACGATGGGTTTGATTTGTCACAATATTGATAAGAAGAAAGATGAAAGGAATATATGATTGCATTTAACTATAAAACAAATTCGGATTAAACGCAGACTAAATTTGAGTAATACTGTCAGAAAGAACGCGATACTCACGTACACTTGAAAAAAAATACTCTAAAAAGATCTAATAGGGCTACATTCTATGTCAAAGAATAACAAAGAATTCCGGAAATGCTCTCGTCTTCCCATTTCTCTCCCCTTAATGAGATTCATCGAAAAGGGTTCGTTTCAAAATACTGAATTCAATTGCTGAATTGTTTGAGGACCTGATAATGTATCCTGAAACAGAATCTATTATCCAATTCCTCCCCGCAGAATGTATCAAATATGTTCTATTGGGAAATATGCTGGACATTCAAAAGATTTGATGTCGAAAGGGTGATTATCTTTGAGTCGGAGCAGGATGTCCCCTTACGCTACCATCAATGTGAATGCATCCCCGATTGCTGCCCCGTAACCCCCCCATAGGTCTGGTAATCTCATACCTGTATAGCTGAGCCCTCAGTGCTCCATTCTCGATGATGTACAGATGAGCGCGGCTGTTGTTAGAAATACCTCACCATGGGATAGAATCGCCGACAAGTGGTTGTATCAGAATGTTGAAATGAGAAGTAGATAGGAATTCCCCCCCTCCAAATTGAAGACGCTTCTCAAAATTTGAGTAGAATCACTTTGAATCATTCCCTTAGAGCAAAAAGATTACAAAGCTGCAATAGAGAAGAGATGCCGAAATCCACTGGGATTGATGGTTTCAACTTCTTGTGCAGTTTCTCATTTCATTTCTTTAATGAAATCTAACTTTTCCAGAACATAAAGGATGCCACTACTCTTCATTGAACGAGCAAGAACTGAGCGACGTACGCCACACATGCTTACAGGGATGCAATCCAGACTGTTTGTGAGTTTCCTCTCGAATTTGATTAAAATTCTGACAAAGCTAAAAAGAGACGAAAAAAACTTTTTTCTTATTTAAATATTAAGTTTTTCAAGAAAGCTTCGCTTTCATAGCAGCGATATCAAACAAAAAGAGTGTATTTAATATCATTGCCACCAATGTAAATCTATTAACCTAAAAAATGAAAAAAAAATATTACTCTAAATATTCTTTAAATATCTTTAAAAATGTATGGAAATTTCATGAAATTACTCAATTAAAACTGATTTAACTCAAAAATTGAGGAATAAATGAATTTCGATCAATAATATATTTAAAGTTGAGGAAAAAATCTTATAATTTTTTATTAATTTTTAAATTAAAAATCTAGCCCTTTCTCTGGGAGCACTTTGCACACCAAGAATAAATGTTTGCTAAATCTGACGCACCAAGGTCCAAAGGCCTGTTTTACAGAGCGATTTGAATATTTTTTTATGACACATGGTGCCTCGCGCAATCTAAAAGTGTGTCAGGTTATGGGCAATTACGAACACTTCTTGCAATATTCTGAATCCTCTTAAAAGGATCTAAAACTTTTTTCGGCAGTTTCTTCAAATAACTATAATATTTTTGAAATTTTGGATGCTTTTTCAGAAAGTAGACACATTTTGAAGTATAGAATTCGTACTGCCAGTATCTGTTTACTCCACAAATACTACAAGAACTTTTCTGGAGATCTGATTCATTCAAAGGTTTTATCCATTCCTTCGTCAACTTCACGCCACTTTTTAAAGGGGAGGGAGGGAAGGTTCAAAACCTTTTTGGGCTCATGTTGTGAAAACGCTCGTGAAGCGTTACAAACGCTAATAGAGGAATAACACTAATTTTTCGTATGCGAAATATTTTAGTTTTTCAAATGCAACATTCACATGTAATGTGACGTAAAGCGATGCATGAAGGCGTAATTGCCGGAGAGAGCGCAGTTATTTATGAAGACATCTTGTAAAAAGTAAGCAAACTGCATTTAAAAGACAATTAGTTAATTTGATCAAAAAATTACTTATTTTTAAGAACCAAAAAAGTAAACAAATAGTTTTTACTTGCACAGATTTCATCAGTTTTTATAAAATCTTAAAATAACTCTTTCATCCTAATTATTCATTTCCTCCTTTTGTTAACTTATTTAATTTTTAGGAGGAAGGGGAGAAATATTTTTCCGAGGAAGCGAACACCGCCGGAACCGAGGGAAAGTCAGCAGAATGCAAAAAGAAAAAAATTGCAAAAAATAATTTTAAAAGAGCTCCAGAGAGCAGTTTTGTATTCAGAATTAATTTTATAGACTCTAAGCCACTTCTGGGGTTTATTAAGAAATGGATTTTCAAAATTCGAATTTGAATTTAGAAATCAATCAAAATTTTAATATTTTCAGAGCACATTAATGCATAAAGTTAATTTTCATATCAATTTAAAATTTAAATAATTATCTCTTCCGTTGTATTTGTTTCATTCTGTTAATTGCTTTTTATTATTTAACGAACTTTTGAAATGTTTTAAGTACATTTTACAATAATGTTTTTCATTGTTTTATTTACTGCGTTTAAATAAATGCTTATTACAATGATATTTAATCCTTTTCTGCACATATCCATATCATGTTTCTCTACATCATCACTGTTGTAATTAACACTAATTTCTAATAAACGCAGATGAATCGTTATCATGCTACGGGAGGTATATTAGAAGAGAGGCTGGAATCTCTTTTAAATTTTCTAAATTATGAATGCGACATTTCAACAAAAGTCTTTCATGCAACTTAGATCTCGTCAGTCCCAAGACGAAAGAAAAATAACGTTTATCCCTATTATGTAGTGGTAGATTTCTGATCAGGCAGCCAATGCTATCGTGATCAAGGACAAACATAGTGCCAAAAATGTGTTTTTCGAATGCAGGGAAGTCTAAAACGTTTGCTGTATACTTCATATGCGAAAAAGTAATGAAAACATATATTTCTTCACAAACTCCTTTTTCAAGAGCACAGCCAGCCCCTTGTAGACCTTGGCTGCATCAACCACGCGCACTTTCCAGCGCTTTCTATCCCCCGCAACAGCCGTCCAGTTCTTTCTCCTCGGAACACTCGAGTCTCTTTCCACGTCACCCGGGCATCGAGTCGGAGGCCTTCCTCTGTCCCGGGATCCCACGGGATTTTTAAAAGAGGATGTTTTGAGGGCGCTGTTTTCAGGGCCTCTCCAGAGATGGCCGAGCCATCTTAGTCTATTGCACCGAATAACCAGTGTCGTTCATCTGAGGTTGCCTTTTAAAAACCGAATCCAGTTCGCCGACATCTTTTCTCTCTAGTACTGGGGCAAAGACAGTTCTAGGGATGTTTTGTATACTTTCGAAAAATTTCACTGTCACCAAGGATATGCAAAATTTCATGATCAATTGTCTCATTAGTTTCTGAATACAGTTTTTTAGATACTTTATATCTGGTGACTATAAAAGTTTTAAAAAACTATAAAGTTAACTATAAAAGTTTTAGATTAAAAGAAAGTATTTGAAACAGTAAAAAAAATTAGTAATTTGATAACAAAATTCTGTCGTTATGTCTCATGAAGCGCTAAATCTTTTTTATTGAATGAAAAATCGTTGACTTATTTTAATGCAATCTGATGGATTTTCTTTCTTTTTTCTCATTAATCTTTTCAGCCTTAATGGGTAAATACGTCTATCTCTGTTTCGTAATCGATAACAATGTAAATTACTTTCACGTGAATCATCGTGGCAAGAACTCTTATTACTAGGGATTTAAAAGGCAAAGTCAGGCCGTAAGGATAAAACCTACTTTATTAAACTTCTATCTGTTGATTTACACATTTTATTTATTCAATATTCATTGAATCACGGATAATTTCATTCATATCATCATTCATATATCATCAGAGGATGTGTCTGAAAAGGAAATCCATACACAACAGTTGAAACTAAAAATTGTAAAGCAGCGTGCCATTGCGTATGAGCTACTGTCTTATCTATTTTTGAAATATATGCAAATTCTACAGCTTTTGATTCTTTTGTGACTATAATCATGTGAGAACATGATGCTGTTTCGAATTTGGATTTTTGAAGCCACAAAATCCGTAGGCAACAAATTCGTGATTTATAGCTTTTGAAGCATCAATTTTTCGCCTTTGGGGTTATTAGAAAATAATGCATTTGCTGATTTAACTCCAATTAAAGTTACAACTTGATTTCCAAATTATTTATTCCCTGAACTTTTACACATTTTTGAAACATATGTAAATTCTACAGCTTTTGATTCTTTTGTTAATATTATCATGTGATTCTTTTGTTAATATTATCATGTTAATTTAAGTCAATAACCAATTTAAACCGATTTAAAACAATCACAAGACTATCAAATTGTACACACGTTGATATTTAGTAAAATATTTTTTTTATCATGTCAAAACATGATGTTTTTGACGTCAATAAAAGTTAGTAGGCGAAAAATAAAAATTTTATCATATGTCCGAGCTTCCCAAAAAATCAGCTTTTAATAACTTGTTACCATTGCATTTACAAAAGCTCTGATTTTAAATATAAGTTAATGACCGCAGCAAAGTAAACCTATAAAAATGTAATTTTGAGCACGTGATTATATGAAATGAAATAAATAGGAAATGCGATACTCTTATAAACCCTATTTTTTATGAACGATATCTTTTTAACCATAAATGCGAGATTAATTTTTTGGATTGTTTGCAATACTAAAGTAACTAATTCAAATGAAACAATTAAAATGAATAAAAATATAATTTAACTCGCACTAGCACGTGGTGGTGGGCCGTTCAAGAAATTATGTTTTCGGACATGATACATTGAAATATGCGTAGCATATTTCCTTTTAATTAATTTTTTAAATCTCAAAATCGGTTGAGATCCAAAACATCGTCTGTTAGCTAGAAAAAGTGAAAATGAAAGTTCAAAAAATTATCATTTCATATATATAGAGAGAGAGGCCGAGAGAGAAGTCTCGTGATTGTTTCAAACAGGTTTAAACTACTTAATGACTTGAATTAATTAAGACAAATAATGACTTAAAAATTAATAATGCTCTTACTTGATAGCTTGAAATTTGCGATTGCGAATTTCGTTTTCGTTTTTATAATTTTTTTTTCATTCTGTCTCGTCTTTTTAAATCTCTTAAACTCCAAGCCAGAGTAATATTGGCTTGCAAGCATAGATTAGATTTCAAATTCGCATAATTCATCATTTTTTATGCAGACGCTCACTCAGATCACAGTTGCTAATTTTAAATACGAATAATAATAATAACTTCATAATCAAGAATGAGAAATTCAATTATGTGAGAGTTAATTATATGTAAGTTAAAATAATTATATTTTTAAAACTATTCATGCAACTCAGTGTCGCAGTTGCCATTGTGGGTAAAATTTACGAGATTTGGAAAATTGCTTAGACTAATGTTACTCAAACTTTAGTTGCAAGAATCCTAATATTCTTCATTATTATATTATATTCTGGATAATTCGAAGAATTTGATTATAAGCATCTTGGCGTACAATTCTTTTTCTAAAATCTATTATGCTAGAAAAATTATCTCGTTTTATTTAATAATTTTTAATCTACTTATTTCCTTTTTTTTTCATTTAGAAAACTAAGATATCCCTACACAGTAGTGGAAAGAGAAAATGTTCAAAATATGGTAAAATTTATTCAGATAACTTTTAATTATTTCATTTATTTATTTCTGTTAATGACGGATTTTCTTAATTCATAAGAATATTTTTTTCTAATGCGGCATATAGGAAAGCGGATTAAAGAATGAAAAGTAAGTTGATATCTTTAAAAATTTGTAATTTCTTGAAAAAAAATGTATTTAATGCTTTCACATCCCTTTTTATCCTTTATTGGGAAATCATTAAAAGTATTGCTGCATTGAATAATTTTATGAATCAATAAATCCTTTAAAAATATTTTTGGAAAAAAGTAAAGCATGCCTTTCGCTAGGAACAAAAATATCTCAATAAGAATTTTATTTATTTATTTATTTTACAAATTTTAATGATGTACAGAGTCAATGGGAGTAAAATGGAAATTGATAGTGATTGTTAATTTTTTTTTATTTTATTGACGTGTTGAAAATTAAGTATTTTAAACCTTTTTTCGATTTAGCAACATTTTATTAGTATTAATTGGCCTAATTTTGATTTTATACTCAATTCTATCGAAGAAACCGTTACTCTTCTCACCCCTTTCAGTCCTTTAACATTCGTAATTAGTTGCCTATTCTCTACCCTAAAAATCATAAATCTACACTTCAGAAAGAAAGTATTATTTATTTTAATTTTCAAAACAGTTTACTTAAGAGCTACCAAATGAATATTTGTTAGTTTATTTATAGAACTATGCCCACTTTTTATTTGTAATTTTTTGGAGGAAAAAATCACACATGCTTAGATTCTGATTAAATTAAAACTTTATTTTTTATATTAAATTGTAATCCTGTTAGATTAACTTGAAAATAGAAGAAAAAGTTATATGTATGCATGGCATCTCTTTATCTAATTTTAAGAGCTCTCCTAACATTAAAAACAAAAACTGTATTTATTTTATAAATTTGCTTTTTTTTTTTTAATATGGCATCTAGACACACACTTCAAATCACAAAGTTTTTACTAAATAAGGGAGGGACTGTACGAAGCTCTGTACAGGTTCAGAATTACAATATTAATCTTTAATACCTTTCGCACTTTTATCTATAAAATTTGTCAAGATATGAAAATACAAGTTATCGCCCAATTACCCTTCTTTAAAAGACAAATTTTATCAATTTATAGATTTTCCTCTCCCTGATTGATGTGTGAGGGAGCACATTGTTCAATAGGATTAAGAATATAGAATAACTTAATAAATTAGTGATTTCTTATTTAATTTTTACAAAAAGAGTCAAATAAAGAATTAATTGAATTGTTCACAAAACTTACCAAAAAAAGAAAATTTTTGATGACCGTGCAAAGCTGCAGACTCATACAACTGAACTGCTCTGCGCATGTATCATGATTAGCCTATCGTCAGGGGCAGCAATCCGCACTTGGATGATGACGATCTCGTGTAATAGCTCCTGAGAGTTTGGACCCCTGAGCACCCGAGGGCAGAAGTCTGACTTCTAGCTCATATGAAGGTGACACACACTTATCACATTCTCTTGCACGGCCCCTTTTTACAGGAGGGGAACATTCTCACAATTCGCAGATAGAACACAGAAGAAAAACCATGTCCGGACCGGGACTCGAACCCGGGACGCCCAGATCACGAGGAAGACGTGCTTCCTCTGTGCCAGGACGCCGGCTCTGCACTTGGGGAAATCCTCAAAATTATCTCTACTGAATGCATTATTTTTAGGCAAGCTTGATACCACGCACATAACTGGAATCAAATAATTCTTTTTGGCTCACAACATTATTTCTTTCAAATACATTAAATACTCATCCCCCCACCTTCATTAATTCGAAGGGACCGCGGGAGTGAGCAGCAGATTTCTAGCAACAATAAATAGTTTTTGTTACAAACCTGTAATGTTGCTTCCTAGCACGGTTAGCTCAGTTACTGCTAAAACTGTTTTAACATCAGCTCCGTTGAATCCTGATCGATTGCCGCGTCAATGATCCCAGAGCTTGGCGACAAACCTGGTGATGGGTTTGGCGACAATGACGACAAAATAGATATTACCGGAAACTTTCAGAATTTTAGAAATTCAGCCAATAGGAGCCGAGATACGCTTGATTTGCCCAAAACCTTCTCTTTCGCGACTCTCGGGAGCTATAAAAGCTCGGCAGTCTCTGACTGAAGTCAGTCGTTGTTCATTAGATGCAAGCGCAGAGGATCACGCAGAATACAGAGAGCCATGTCCGTGCAACCTGCCATTACTGGGGTTAAGCTCCTGCCGGAGCTAGGTACCCCGTCAACCCTACCATCCACTGAAGTCAGTCGTAGTCGTGGAACGAATCGTCGAAAGGATAGTGAATAGATGGATGAGTCCGGCGGAAAGCAAAGCGTTGTGTGGAGTTCAAGCATGTACTGAGTGTGCCGATTCCTGGCGTTTATTGAGAAAGCAGCATCGAGTGTGCGCGGAGAAGCCAGTCGGGGAGTAGTGAGTCGGCATTTGGACAAAGTTAAAGCGAAAACAATTGCAGAAGTTTGGAGAGATCGTAGAGTGAAATTACGCATATTCCTTTTGCTGAATTTTGTCCGATCGCTTTGTGTGCTAGCGATTACTAATTGTGGGCTACTGTTTGTTGTAATGTGTAGCTGTGTGTTGCCTGTGTTCGTTTCCACTGTATATTTGTCGCCTATATGTATTCGTGTCTAAATCGTTGGTTATTAGCTCTGGTTATTTCATCGACCAAGAAATCGGCGATAGAAGCTCGGAAGTATTCGTAATAATACATTACTAGGCAAATTTTTTTGTGATAATTTTTATGTTTAAAATAAATTTGTAATTCTAAAATAATTTTTACACATAAATATGAGTTAAATACTCCTAAATTTACAAGAAATAATGCCTCACTGAAAATTTTGCTTGATAGGAGCGTGCAATTTGTGTGCGCATACATAAATATAAAAAGAAAAGTTTAATAAATGACACTCTTTTTTTTATAGATGGTACTGTAATTTCTTTATTATCAAGTTCCAACAGACCTCAAAATATATTCATACTATTGAAAGTTTATGAGGTTCACTGAAGAATATGTCTATAATGTAGAGATGACAAATGTAAAATGCCGTTCTAAACTTTACATGATATTTCGTGTTTTTCGCGTGGAAGATTATAAGCATTCGAATTGCTAGATTCCAAATAATAATAATAATAAATATAATATTTTGATGCATGGATGTGATTATTCAAGAATTTCAAATTTTTTTGAGAAAATTAGTTATTAAAATTAAATAACTCGCTACATTTTTCCGGAAAATTGCTGTAATTTGGAATTGTATTAAAAGCAACTTCACACAAAACAAAAACTACTGCCTTTTATAGTTTTTAATCTTATACCAGATCTCATTTGCCGAATCCCATAGAATGTTGTCATTAAAAAGTTGACGCTTGAAATTTAGAAAAAAATTTATCTAGTAAATAAATAAAAAATACTTTTTGTGTGTACTTCAGAAGAATTGTACACGAGATAAATTTTCATTTTCTTTTACAGAGCAATGATTGTAGTTTTCCTGAAAAATCCTGATGTTAAAATAATGTCACAGGACTCTTTATATGCGGTATGTAAAATTTAAATTTGTAGCCAGAAAGGCATTACTTCCATATTTTCAGTGTTACTTATACTGTTAATTTAAACGCATTTCTTAATTGCATAGAACAATAAAAAGTAATAGTGTGCTTCCTCATGTTAAATACACGATAATTTAAAATTGGGGGCACAGGTGCAAGAAAGTAACGTGTATTGTTGTATATAATAAAAACATTTTAAATATGGAAAAAAAGATTACGTTATTTGCAATGTAATTAAAATGACAATATTGACTTCTCCACTTGTTATTAAATGTCATCATAAAATTTTTGTTGTCACTTATGGCATTTACCATAGGTATGCCTGCTGACGACTGCGTTTTCTGCAGTAGCTTTCGAGGATAAAAGATGCCCGAGGGGAGAAGTTGGACCGCCATCGCTTTGGTGACTTCCTGTTGCGACGAGAGCAGGGACTCGCCCTTTCTCCCGGAAGTTCAAAATCGTACGAAGTACCGATTATCCGCACCAAATATCCACACATAGAAAACATTAATGCAATTGTAACCGAAATCGCTTTTATTATTTTTTTGCTGAATCACAACAGTCAAATGTAAGAAAAAATATTCGTACGAACTCTTGAATGGCTGTATTAAACGCTTTTACAGAGGCGCTTGTCAACGCTTCGATAATTAATAGTGCAGCAAAATGTCAATGGAAATGTCTGTCATCCAAAAACTTTTAGTTCAGTCGAAGGAAACAAGAGATAGAATGTGTGAAGAGATAGGCGTTAAACACAGTTTAGCCGAGAGCACGAACAGTTCGTCTTATGGGTAGTAGTTGTGAATTAACTTTGAACCATAACTTACAAAACTGTAATTCACAAAAATGGTTTTTATTAGGATGCCCCATAGGATTCTTTCCTATTTCTAATAGGAAATGAATACACAATATTCACAATTTATTACTTATGCTGTTACATAAGAACCCTTTCGCACTGTTACCTTCTTCCATCTTTCAGGAAGGCTCAGTACGCTTTCTTTCCAAAATTGTTGCGTTTTGCACAGGAAATAATCCTCTAGGTGCGCTTTTTATTTCGCTGATGGATTAAAAGCACTTAAAGGGAAGAGAATTTTTTAAAGTCAGGAAGAAGTAATGATCAGATGGAGAGAGATTTGCAGAGTGTTCAGGATGCGGTAAAACATCTCAATCAAACTGTAAGAGCTTCTCTCTTATGACAAACGCAATGCGTGGTCTCGCGTCGTCATGATGAAAAACAACACCTCGTCGATTTATTGAATTTCTTCTTTTTTTGTAATGGCAGGTTTTGACTGATCAGTTGATGACAGCATTTCGTAGAATTTATTTTTTCATCTTGAGAAAAGGGCTCATAAAAAATCATTCTTTTCCTATCCCGTCAAATGGACAAAAGAACTGCTTTCGGGTGTGGTCCCGGCTTCGGGTGTCGCAGAGCTCTGGTAGGACCGAATCCGATGCCGTGGACAGCCGACAGGCAGCCAGAATGTTTGCACAAGCACAGCCCTTCGTGACGAGAGGGGAGAGAAACTTCTGGGACACCCTAATGAATTCTCTTAAAACTAAGAAAGACTTCTTTAACAATATATTTTGTAATTCCACTTCAGCACATTTAAAAAACTCTTTTAAGTAATTAAAAAAAATAATTCGATATTGAATCTCTAAAGTTTTTTTTAAACCATTACAATGAAATCCAAAAGAGTTCCTCTCTCCCATCAAAACATATGATCGCGTACTTTGGCAGTAATCTTTTTTTTCTCCCTATCTGAAAGTTTTTTTTAACCCTTGCTGTTTCTCTCCGCTCATCCATTTACATTTAGTTATGAAATACTTATTTGATTTTGATTTCCAGAAAGGGGAGCTCTTCAGTTACATCGGGGGCCTCATCGGTTGCTGGCTTGGCATTTCCGTCTGGGCATTCACAGGCATTTTAGAAAAATCCATACAGAAGGTGGCTGTGATGAAACGAAATTACAGGCTGAAGAAAGAACGACTGTCGTCAAGTCAAAAAGTTATTTAACTGTAGCGACATTGACCCTGTGTGAAAATTGTTAAATCTTAATAATGTCAAACTTTCCCATTTCACTTGACAGGTCTCTTTTCCCCCTTCGTGCCATTTCTATGCTCTAGAACATACCATTCAATGGATGCGCATGTTCGAATAAATAACTCTCGAGATCACGTGCACGCTACCGCATCTTTATGTACTAACTTAATTTTGTTACATATATTTCATGATCATTGCTTATCATGTTAAATGCAATTAAAAATAATTCTGCAGTTGCTACAGTTTCTCATTTGATTATTTTTGTTTCAGATGAAAATAGTTAGATTTCCGATTTTTCCTTCAAAACTTTGTAGTCCTTCAGTAAGATTAAGCATTGAGGGACCTTTTTTTCTGCAGATACAAGTTTGTTTAATTTTTTTTTTCATTCAATCTCAGAAATTCTATTTTTTTTTTCATTTCATATGTTTATTCGTTTGCAGGACACAAAAAATAAATCAGGACATTTCTTGTCATTTATTATCCTAATCTGTTTTGGAAAATACAACTTAAAAATTTGTAAGATTATATAAATTTAAAGTTTTACATTTAAGTCATCAATAGTATTTAATTATGATAACATTTTAAAATAGCTCACTTTTCTTGAGATATATTAAATGGGAACTAAACATTTCCGTATAATTGGGTTTCGATATTTATATTTTATAGAAAGAGAGAAAATAAAAATTTTCACCACATAACGCTTCAGCGACTATGTGGCGACTTGGTATGAATTTCGTGACTTTGGCCACAAAATAGATATTGCTGGAAACTTCCAGGATTTTAGCAGTTGAGAACAATTGTGATCGAGATAGGCCCGATTCTTTCAGAACCTTCTTTGCTTACCTCCCGGGTACTATAAACAGTCCCAAGCTGCAGTGAGTCGTAGTCATAAAGCGAGTCTTAATCTTGTAAAGAGTCTACAAGGAATGGTTGGCTCAGTTCAACGTTGCTAAGAGCAAACGTTGTGTGGAGCTCGAGCTATTGCTGAATTGAGCTCCGTGAGTTGGCAATTGCATATCTCGATTTTTAAACATCGGTTACACCAATCATGAATATCCGTGACTCTATTTTCAGAAACGTAGGTCTCAATAATGGCCCGGATATCTGAAAAACAACTCTGCTCTGAAACAAGTACTGTCTGTCCATAAGGAGATCTCTGGCCGACAGTCGTCTATGTTTACGGCGGTCGTTATAGAAACAGGTTGCTGCAGGAAGAGTCCATTTCGCAGAGGTAGAAATTCATTCAAGTTTCCCACATTGGCGCGTTTAGCGCCTAATTGACGGTGTTGTTATATTGCCTTTAATTTTCGAAAGCAAATTCGAAAAATAATTCACTGGGCCGAAAATCCTTTGCGTACTTGGAATTTTGAAAAAAAAATATTATTCCTGTTAGAATAATACAGAAATTCCTATCTGATTAGTACAGAAAGAACAGAGTAAATCAAATAGAAAAACTGAATAATTATTTATATGTCTAACGACTGCACAAGAAGAAGAAAAAATTAAGTAGAATCCAGCATGACAAAAAATTAATTTTCATTTTATTTGTTTTAAATTTATGTAACTACTTAAGATCAAATTCTCCGCAGCAAACGTGAAGTAATCTGTCTAATTCAACATAAAAATAATAACATAATAATCGTAATTATTTCATAATTTTTATAAACGGTTGCTTTTATTCTGTTACAAAGTAAAATATCCATTGTTAAATATGGTTAAAACCTCTCTAAAAAGTTTTTTTTTAATAAATAAATATATTTATTTATTTTTGATATATATGCTATTTTTCGAAACTCAAAATTAACAATTACATTTTATCAAATAAGATAAATAAAAGCTATAAGATAAATAAAATTTTCAAAAATTTTTCTTAACGAAACTTTAAAAAATAAGGATAATCAAAAGTATGTTAAGTTGAAATTTTTGATTATCGACATATTGAATAACATAAAACAAGAACACATTAATGAAAAAATAGAAAATAACAAAAAGGAATCAAATAAATTTCGTAGCTTCAGGAAATAAACTAAATAAAATTCTATATCTTCTATAACTTACGATTAAACTAATTGAAATGAAACAAAAAAGCAATTTTAAAATTCACTTTTTATTTATAAAACACATTAATTATTATTAAAAGAGTGCAAAACTAGCAGAGATCGAGTGACAGTTGTGTACTTTCAATTAAAAGAATTCTAAATCACTGTCACAAAATTCCGTTTCTTCTGAATCGTAACCCGATTCAGTACTTCCAATCTGAATTACTAGTTCATCCACTAGTTCTTCTAAAACCCCATCTTTTTCCCAATACGAATTTTCAGCAAGATACAAGCAAAATTCTATAACATTATGCACAATTTTACGTGCTTGTGATTTTAAAGTCTCTCCATTATTGAATCGAAAAGGCATTTTACAGGATCTCAAAATTCAAGAGACAAAAATTATTAAATAATGAAATGCAGTTAATATTAACCAAAGAAAATATTAATAAAATATAAAAGAAGTAAGCTAAGCAAATATAAAGATGCGAGCAACTGCGGTAAAGCGAGAAGACGAATGAGCAATAGTTTTTTTATCGCTTCATTTTTTCGCCAAGATAAAGAATAACTCGCCAGACTTCCGCCCGATTCCACCCATTCAAAATAGATCCTCCCTATCGACACCTGTTTCTATGACGCCCGCCGTAAACATAGACGACTGTCGGTTAGAGATCTCCTTATGGACAGACAGTATGATGCACACAATGTACACAATCTTAAGTTGTTTGTGCTGGTTGCTTCCGCAAGAATTGTAAATCAGAAAAGATTTAAAATCTTCCATTTTATGCAAAAAAATAAGTTTTTTAATTTGAGTTTTATTATAATTTGTTATGTTTAATAACACATAATAATAAAATAACATAATCGTAAGCTATACACGTTCTATAATCATAGGTATCTAACAAATCCTTATTCCCGCTTAGGAATAGGATTTGCATTTTAACGTTTTAATTTTCTCTCATTTTCCAGAAAGCTTTAAATTTCTTTTTATTCTTGGAAACTAGAACTTATTAGAAAATTTTATTTTAAATACACAGAACTAATTTCTTAATTTTGTGCCCTTTACCCCGTGTCCAGGTCACGCGCTCTGTGTGTCACTGTAAGTGTTGATATGCCACTGAATGGTGCTGAAAAAAAAAGCACCTCCAAGATAATATGGCAGAAACAGCTGCCCAAAATCAAGTATAATAAATTGATATAGTGGAAGAATCATATGAATAATCACTTACAAATATTGAGAAATAAAAAAAAATTAACTAGCACAAAAATTTGATATTATATTGTCGCTGTTGAGTCCATTTAATTATCATTATTATTATTTGCCTTTTTGAGTTTCCAATGATTAATTTGCTTCTTTCATATCAAACTTAATAGAGAAAACTGTCAGTTTTCAGAAAATAATTGCGTCTAAATAAAGATCTCGAAAAATTTGTCTAAGCTTGTGTTTGAAATAAATATCCGTCTTCATGCCGTTGAATGCGTTTAAAAGGATCGACGAAGAAGCAACAACCTCCGATTTCTTGATATTTTTTCAACTGAATTGAATTATAAAGCGAAAAGAAGAAACGGTAATCTAGGAGGAGCAGAATTTCTAGAAATTGCGCATCTGTTTTTGAGTCAGTAGATCTTGAAGCTAATTTGAGTACAAATTAACTTATTGAAAAAGGTTAAATTGGCTTTAATTAATAAAAAACTACAATTATTAATGAAGTGTTTTTATAATAAATTTTTTTCTGGAAACAAAATAAAATAAAAGGATCAATAACGACGTTTATTGTTATCAACTTTTAATTTAAAATTGTAATAATTCCCATAAGCCAAAAAGAAAAGGTATTAATAAGTAAATGCATAATTTATGGAATTTTTGTGAGTATTATGTTTATGTAATAAATCCTTAAAGTTATTTAACATTTTCTGTAACATAATATAATAACAGAGAAAAAAATTATTTAGTTGAAAAAATGATGCACAGATAGCAAGCTTTAATACTTCAGCGTGTATTAAGTGTATTTAAGTCACGCTCTGGGGAAAGCAGTGTGTTAAATCATTGCATCCACTCCATGATTTTCCGGACCGCTTTTTCTATCATTCCGACCAACGCCCAGACGGAGACGCCGATCCAAAAGGCGAGCAGGCCTCCAACATGGCTCAGAAGATGTCCGAACTGCAAACATTATAGAAGTGAGCACACGCAGAGATCATTGCAATGCTTATAAAACAAAAATGAGTTCAAAAGTTAAACTGAATAGGCTGAATTAAAGAGAGGGCTCACAATACGCACCAGGGCTGGGTCATGACGGAACTTCATCGCCTAACACATTTCGATATTTTATGTAAATACCATGATATCATTTGTTTATAGCTGTTAGAAATGATAAGTATTATCTTTGATTGTGTTGACTGATTAGAAAGACTCCAAATAAAAAGATGTTTCAATTTATATAATAAAAATATTTGTTTTCTTTTGAATAAAAATAATCGGAAAATAGTTTTGTCAAAATCCATTTAATAAAATGTGTCAAAGCATTTTACAATTGATAACATAGCGTTTCAAATCAAGTAATTTTAATGTATTAAAATATGACAGAATTTGTAGAAATATTAATGAAGAGACACATAAATAAATACTAACCGATAACCAAAATGTAATTAAAAACGTAAATGAAATGTGAATATTGATTTATTGTTTCGAAATTTATCCTTGACTATTATTCCTGATTATGAATTAAATAGATCGATATTTTTCGGAAACTGGCATCAAAAAATCTATTTCTCAAAAATACTGATTTTTTTCTATATAAATCGGAAATCAGCAAATCCCAAATGAAAAGCTGGTTTGATTCTTAACAGTTGTAAGTCAGCTTTCAAAAGACAATGTGCTTGTCAACTGTTTATAAAAATCTAACGCATTTATTTTCTTTATCCCGTTAAAAAAGTTGAGCATATAAACTTACACAAATACAGTTATTTTTTCCTATTTTGAAAAAAAAACCATTGTATAAACAAATAATTTATTTTACTAATAAATAAACGCAGAACCTGCACGTTGAATAATAATCACGCAAAAGACTGCTTGAATTCGTTTGAAAAGGAATAAGTAGACATTACGCTCATTATAAAATTGTAATTTTGTTGCAAGATAGCAGCGCTCTGACAAATTCTTCTGTGGGCAACTTTATATCTGCAATGTTTAACCATTTTAGTTCCGTACAATTTGTGTATTTTTAAAGTTGGGTACATTTATGATGAAGTTGTTTAATTTCAGAGATACTATTTGAAACGATTATCGAATCGAATGAATGAAAATGTTTTTAAATTAAATATTTAATTTATCAAAAAAGGCTATTATTGGCTATTTATTGAAGCTACAAAGGGATTCTATTTCTTGAATCATTAAAAGGATTATAAAATTTGAATCTATTCTATAGGCACAATTATAAATTATTTTTACTTCACGGAAATATTTGTTTGGATCTAAAATATGAATAATGACAAAATATTTATTCACTTCATTGCTTCGACAAAATGTCTTTTACATTGTACTTAATTGAATAGAGGTATTTTGAAATATTCCCCCCCCAAGTATTTGTTTCCGTTAAATGTATACATATTGCCCTAGACTTTCTTTAGTTTTATTGCAGTATGCAGATCTTTTTTATGCAACCAAGGAAATAAAATCTTGAGATTACCTTTATTTAGAAAGGAGAATAAATTCTTGGCATTCTCACTTTGCTGCAAATGCTTCTTTGTGTCTCCAAATAGAAGATGAGTTGGCAAATTGAGTATTTTTATGTACAACGGGATATTTTGTCCTAAGATGATGGTTTAGATAACTTATAGGACAGACATTCCCTGAATTTTGGTTAAATTTTATTGGATTGCCTACTTTATTCTATGCATATGTATCTAAATGAAGATTCTAAATGATGAATTTAGTATGAAAAGAAGATGCTAAATTCATTTTCTACCTAAAAATTATTCTCAACTAACTAAAATATGAGAGTCAAAAATTGAAAATTAGGGCTGTGTTGCTTTAAAAATGATAATTTCAATATCAATAGTAGTTCCTTTCATTAATTTGTCTTAAGTAATATTTCATTAATTTATCTGTCGAATTTCGAAACAAAATAGTGAATAAATGTAGACAAAAAGAAAGGACTAATTTTACAGGAATGTTTTTTTTTTCGTTTTCAGTAAAGCGAAGCGGCCAACTCTTATCTGCATTGAATAAAATGTACACATTAAAATTTGCCTGTGGAAATTCGCTACATTTTGTAAATGGAAGTATTAAATGTATGCGATAGTAATTTGCTTAGGCGAACAGCATTCTACTCTCTATTATTAAAAAACAAAAATACTTACACCAAACGATGGAACGTGCATCGTTACTGGCACCTGACGATCCGCTATTAAAATCTGAACTGATATTTCATCGCTAAAAAAATAAATACTGTATGTTCTCTTTGATGCAAAAATTATCAAATGGCAATAATTTAAAAAAAAATACTATGGAGGAGTTTTGTAACTGGCGGGATCACATCACAATTTACATAAAAATTCTCATTAAAAAAATGTGTCCAGTCTACCGACAATTTCCGAGCGTAGCGGCTCTCCACTGCGGAATGGTTTTTGGGCCAAACAGTCGCTTGGTATTTTGTTATAAATGATGTGTGTTTAATTAATATGTCAAAAAGTGTTGGATACAAGTCTTAAGACGGCTTAAAAACTATCCCCACGTATAACAGCCGATAATCTCGCCGCTTTCTTGGTAACATCACTAGTTCTCTTTCGATTGGTCGAAATCGTAAGTGTCAGTTCTTCTATTGGCATTGTAATGTGGGACCTATTTAAATTTTTTAATCTAATTTTTAATTAGTTAGCCTATTAGCCACACTTCTTGATATATGGTAAGGCTTGATATAAAGAATGTTGCCGAATTCGACCTACAAATTCAGCGAGATGATAGCAAATGCCAATAGGATACAAAATCCCCGTACAACTGAGGGTCCCAAATGAACGTTTAGTAGGTAAAAATAGCAAAAATGTAGAATGCCTAAAAATTGTTGGAAAATAAAAAAAATAATAAAAAAATAACAAATGTTTTAACTAGGATTTTTTTTAAGTGAAAGCATATTCGATTTGCACCAAATGAA
This sequence comes from Argiope argentata, assembly GCA_026289955.1. Classification (NCBI taxonomy): domain Eukaryota; kingdom Metazoa; phylum Arthropoda; class Arachnida; order Araneae; family Araneidae; genus Argiope; species Argiope argentata. Next base: position 3,667,737 of record JAOUZG010025848.1, read on the forward strand.
TTTCACCAGCAACTCTATGTTTTATAGTCATTTTCCCTCTCCTTAATGCGTACCATCGCATCTCTGAACTCATCCTTCGAATTTGGCAACACCTCCTGCAAAAATCGGTGCCGATGTTGCCGCAATGTTTCACTTGACTTACAATGTTTAATTACATTTTTTATTTTACTTGAATAACTTAAAGCTTCCTCAGCTTTACACTACGTGCTTATATCAAATTAAAGAGCGTAAATTTCCTTACATTTCCCTGCTTTTTTTTCTTCAAGTATTTTAATATTTACACGAATAAGGGTTCCAACCTACTATTTTGTTTTCAGTAATCTACGACCTACCTGGGTCATCAAATCAACATGTTACCTGCATGAAAAAATACTTTTAAGAATGAGCTTTAATTTAAAAATTCCTCATTTATTATGTTTCAAACCTCATTTATTATGTTTTTATTAAATTTTTACAGTTTCCCACAATTTACGTTACTCTATATTTTTGAAATTTTAACCTACTAAACGTCATTCCGGAACCTATTTTGTATGGAGATTTTTCACCCTCTTGGTGTCTAATACCACCTGTCTGAATTTTTCAGTCGAATTTCAGCAACACCCTATTTCTGCCAAACTTAGAACATGTATCAAGGCTAATATATTACTTGAAGGCTTAATAATATGTTTCAGACTTTTTGTGTGAAGCTAAACCTTCCGGAACATGTCAACGATACTTCCACTTTTCCATCTTAATAAATTAAATATCGTTTAATTAAGGATGAAATATACATGGTTTTTAGTAGCTTCCATATAACCACCAATTTTATTTAACAAAACCATAGATATAATAAGTCTTTAACAATTGATGATGATGATGTCGTGTCCGCTTTTTACCGCGGAAAGAGGGGTGCAGTAGCTTCTGAGGGTATGAACCCCTGAGCACCCGAGGGCAGAAGTCTTTAACAATTAAATTTTCCAAATAAAATACAATTTTTTGCCTTTCTTTGAATTTATTTCATGGGAAACTTCCAGAAATATAATATGCCTTAAATTTGGAGGTGAATTTATTTTATAAAAGAAAAATCTTTTGAATAGTTAACGAACTTTTGATCACCATTTTATGAAAATAGTTTTAAATTGTTCAGCCTCAAATCCCGAGTACAATCCCTGAAAAAATATTCAGAGCACATAGACAATAAAATTAATAATTCTAAATATAAAATAACAAATTGTTGAAATTTCAGCCTTATTACTTTTCAATCATTATCATATGAAACTGACTTACTTTTTTAAGGGTAGAAGTCCATCCACGGCCTGAAAAGAAATTAAGATCCTAAATAAGGAGTTTACATCGATAAATTTGCAAAAGTTATACTGTACATCACACGTTAGATACCAAATAACATAAGTTTACGAAAGAAGGATTTTGAATTTAAATTTATTTTTTGATGTTTAGATAGGCTTCGTACCTCTAGAAACAGCCAATGCTATTGAGTTTCTCGAACAATTTATTAAGACTTTTCCAAATAGTTAGGCTGCCAAAACAATCAGAACCATCATTCAAGTAGATCTCCGTCTACTCCCTGACCCATGAACAGCTTTAATGCAGTGAATTTGGGTGAAACAAAGTTCCATATAAGGTAATGCTTGAATGCAGCGCAATAAAAATTCCCGTGTTGTGCACGGACAGTCTTATGATGAAAACCTTTTTTTTTTTTTCATCTTAAGACTTAACATTTCATAGGGAATGAATGCTTTTTCGAAAAACAAGCCGTGAGTACTTTCTTTTCGAGGATTCTGACTTCTTAAAGGCAGACGTGGAAGGATCATTTCCGGAATTCTTCGTCATTCCTTGTCCTTAATTTTCACCCTATTAGATACTGTTTTATTCAACTTTTTTTTCAGTGTATGAGAATATTTTGTCGTACATCGAGTGTCTGTCCATATTACTTTAATTCAGTCTACGAATAATACGAGTTTATTTCATCGTTAAATGTAAGCATACCCTCCTTACATCTTTTCTCTCGTCCATTTTGACAAATTAAACCATCCTAATGCATGCACAAAAGATAGTTTCAAAAATTGGTAATTGAAAAATAATATCTTCGATCAATATTTACAGCTACAATATGGGTGCCTATTTGAACAGGCGCGGATGAGTCCGACAGTTCAAGTCTTGTACACTGCGGTTTCCTATTATGTGAAGCACGGGAGACTTTTTATACAATATACGAATAGGATGCGCCAGCTTATATAGATTTGAGGAATCCTATTTATAAATATCAAATGAATATCGGCAGCACGGTAAAATTGTTGCAGAACTGTGATTTTTTTTTCTTTTCATAATTCAACTAAGAAGTGGCATAAAATTATTTGTTTACTACATTAAAAGTTTCTATTTCACTGGGAAAGTTGAGGTTTCAGAATCGAATGAAATTATTAAAAAAAGGACTTCCAATTATCATTCTTGAACCACACACTTAATAGAATGCTAGTATGTATTGATACGCAAGTTAAAATATGTTAAATAAAGTCACGAACGACTATCCAAATAAAAAGGGGGACAATTTAGAATTTTTGAATTTCATCATGTCATATTATATACGTAAGGTGCATAAACTTGATGCAGGTTTTATTTAACTAGTTTGAAAAAAAGTGATTGTGTTCTATAAAAAAATAGCAGAAGGAAAAATATTTATAATATTTTTCTCTCCATGGAAGCTTATCTCGTTTCATTCTAATTGAAATCGTCTTTATAACTTGATAAAGAGCGCAAAAAATTATTTATATTTACAATGTTATAACTTCTTTCTTAAAAGACTCAAATTAAAAGTACTCTATTTTCTAGTTACTAAGTAAAAATATTAGCTATACTTACTCCCAGGAACCTTTCAAACACAGAGTAACTGTACTTCAGTTTCCTAATGAAAATTAAAGAGTACACAGCTTATTTTCAAAGCATAAACGGCCGTTTAGAAAAAAATTATAGACCTTAATAAGCACTTTTTATCCACTAACATGTCATTCAAATTCTTAGTTATTCTAAGTAAAATTTGTTTTGAGGAACTGATTAAGAGTCGCGGCGGTAGGAAGGAAACTGAGGATCATACCAGCGAAACTTGTACTAATGAAATTTTAGCAAAAAAAAAAGCCAAACTGAATTAAGTTTTGGTGAATGTCAAATGCTATGATGAATATTTAGATATCACCATCTTACGTAAAACTCGTTTCTGGACTCGGCGGAACTATGCGCACTTCTGAAAACAACACTGATTTTCATCAATTATTTGCCATTATGAAACTAATTTCAAATCCCTCTGAGTGGACTCAATATAATAAGGCCCAATAAAAATCATATCAACTGTAAATTTACTTTAAAATCACCCGTGGCGTGGTCTTCCCAATATTTTGTGATGATCCTATCGGATATTTATTTGCCGAAATTAAGGATTCGAGCTCATTAATTCCGTGATTCAAGAGAACATTTAATTTAGACGACCTTAAAGCGTTGCAGAAGAAACTGCAGCTCCCGAATATCCACTTTATCAAGCAGTTGCATTTTTATATCAGCAAAAAAAAAAAAGGGCACCTCTAATTAGGTTATGAAAGGATTGGCAAATTTCGTCAAGGATTTTTCCCATGCGCAAATTCAAATAATCTGCAAGGTAAAATTATGTCAACAAATTCCTCAAAAAATTACTATTTATTACGTAGGAGATCTCGATTTTTAATTTCCTTTCATAATTCAATAATTTGTAGCATATGATGCTCAAATTCTTGTATTCAAATTGGAGCTGATTTGTTGGCCGATGAAATAAACACGTTCAATAGGCCTCGGTGTAAATTAACGACGACATATACTGAACATGAAGATGCCAATACAAAGACGACAAATGTACAGTCGAGACGAACACAAGAAACCCACAGCAGCGCATTCCAACGAACAGCAGTCAAGAAGTAGCAACCGGCAATAAAAACAACCAGAGCACACAAAGCAGCCAGGCAGAATTCAGAAGGAGGTGGGAATCTGCGTAGCTTCACTCAACGGCCTCTCCAAATGTCTGCAATTCTCCACTGTTCTCTTCGATTAATCGGTATCCCATTGCCGACTCACTACTACACAACTGGTAACACCACACACGATTCGACACTGCTTCGATAATAAACCACATCTCAATTCTTCAATCGCTTGAGCTTTTCGCTGGACTCTTCATGATTCTCCAGACGGCTCGATGTTTGACTAAGTCTGACTGCAGCTTGAGATTCCCAAATACATCGGAACTAAACGAAACGCATAATTTATAAAAATAGCTGAGGCGTATTTTTAGTCTATATAAGCTATTTCGACCTTCAAATAAATGCTATGTCAGCATCTTTCTTTAATTTTCCTACACAACGAAATATTTTATACTTAAGCTCGATTATATATATATATATATATATAAATAAGCTTTTTTTTTTTTTTTTCTGTATGTCTCTCTTCTGTTTTTCAATTAAATTATTAAAAATGTCATGTTATCGAGTTATCCTGCAAATATTAAATCCATGCATTCTGCACTGCAATGTTCAGTCCCCCTGTATACCGAAACGGAATTCGTGAGAGAGTCAGTTTGTAGCAGTGAATTATTTAGTGAACGCGTTGATTTAATGCGATTTATCGTTCTGAATGAGCGAACTCCTTCAGTTTCATTTATGGATGAAATAATTTTTGGGTATTCTTTTCCCGTACCTCGAAAAGCAAAACTACACTATATTGCAAATTTTAAATTCATACTTACGTGCAGTCTGTGCTGCAATTTTCCATGCATTCCTCTGGGATCTTCAAACGTTTGTACGCTTCTATATAAAATGAAATATTTTTTATTCTTTTATAAAGAGTCACTTTTTGTATTGACAAACATTGATACGGCTTATTTATTTAAAATGCCGCCTCGCTGAAAATAGGACAATGACAATTTTTAAGCATTATGGAAATATCAAAATGATTCGGATTGAGCGCTCAAATGACTTCTAAACTGATTGTTCTTGTCATAATTATTAATTAAATATAAATACAGAATGAAAACTTTGATTAAAAAGCTGGGGAATATTATTTTCCATTTTTTCTTAATTATTTTATTGTATGCGGTAGAAGATAGCACTCACTGAAATTTAAAATTATAATACAAGATGTCAAATTGTGGGTAAAACTCTTATTTCTTTACCAGTCGAACGATTAATTATCCCAACTCATGGAAAATATCAGCACTATTGTAAAATCATAGTTTTTTTATCATTATTTTTTACTCTTACTACTGAAAAAAATCATTAATTATATTTACAAATAAAACAATGAAGAATTTAAAAGGTATTCTTGTAGAAGTTGCGCATAGTCTTCTGTGTTTCAGTGGTTGCTGTAAAAGTGGCCCCTTTTCAAATCGACAAACTGACCCATGTGCAGATGAGTTGCTGGACAGGGAGTGGGCATTTTAGTTCAAAACTGTAAGAAAAGGCTGAATGCTTATTCAAAAGCATTGATTACTCCACTGCGTAGCAAATTATCTTTACAAAACTTGCATTCCAATCATCCCTTTTGAATGTTTTAATTGTCCGTCAGTAAAAGAATTTATCTAAATACCTTTAAAACGGTGTTTGAAGTATTTTCCAAAAAAGTTAATTAAATAATTTTTAGTAAATTAAAATTAATTAAGGATTTAAGATTAAGATCAAATTTTACAGCTTTTGCCAAAAAAATTCTACTTTAACATGTAAAAGTGAAAATTTACTTTCTAAATAGCCCAGACACTTTAATTTAAATAAATGCATATCCACTATTCATGAATTTAAAATCTTAACAAAAGTTTTAACCAAATAATATTATTTAACTAAATGGAATTCTCCATGACGAATTACAAAAAATAAATTTTTAAAAAAGTTGTTTTAAAAGCACACCTTTTTTTTTTAGTTTAAGGAAAATGGTATTCATTACGTGTTAATGTACTTACAATTCATTACTTCAGATGTAAAAGAATTTTAGAATAATTTTTTTTCTATTTTCTCTGTCAGATAGCACTTAATGTCTAGCATCAAAATTCAACTGAATCAATCAAAAATCTAACAATTAAATTTTGAAATTAATTGTTAGAATGATGAAATGAATAAAGCAATAACGAAGAAATGAAGAAAGCACAAATAAATAGTAGAAAATTCCAAAAGCCATAGAAAAAGTACTTTTCTAAACTCTTATATGTCTGGACCCCAAATGAAAAATAAATCATAAAAATTCATTCTTACAAATGTGGTATAAACTAAATTAACTAAAACCATGTGAGAAAACGTGTTTAAAATATTATTTAAGTAAGGAATTGGATTATTTTAGAATTTTAATTCATTAGACGAGGGAATTTAGCACTGATTAAATTACTTTATTTTAATTACTGGAACTGAGATAGAATTTCGTTAAGTAAGAACACATTTAGACCAAGAAAAGCATGACACAGATTTCATTATACAATTATAAATTTTAATTACATTAATTTCTGACTATAAGCAAAGGAAACATAGAATCATACTTAAAAGAACTCTTTCGAAAACGCATTAAAAAAATTTCAGTATGATTCTGGCCACAAGTGAATAATACATGATTTGTAAATCACAAATTTACGTCCTTGAATAAAATAATATTCCAAAGCCAGCATTCATGTTCAAGCCTAGAAAAATCAAAATTTCGGCGTTTCTCTTCAAAGAGTTAAAACTACTATATTGCAACAGAGTGCATAAAAAAAACTAAGCTGTGCAGAACAGCTCACCGACAAATATTTAAATGTTGCTCTATTAAAGTACAAAATAAAAGGCGAATTTGGAAACAAACAAAGATCTTAAATTCTGAAGAGTAGTTATAAAAAAATATTTATTCCTCAAATCAGTTATTTATTCCTCGGTTCAATCACTTCACAATCAAACAATTCAAACTACACAAGAGAAGTAAGTTTAACTTTAATACAGGAACTGGAAGATAATAACCTGTAAAGGCATCCAATGTATATTCAGGCAACACCATTTTTACGGTAGAATTATCCTCAGCAAACCACAAGCACAGGTCTCGACACATCTATTGAATAACAAAATAAAAAGGCATCAGAAACATTTATTACATCTACTAAAGCGAAAAGTGACTCAAAATCTCTGCATCACCTCTCGCGATCGTGGACCAGTCATGTTATTTTTTCGCCACAATGCATCATAATCAGTGCAATTAGTTCCATAAGGAGAAGCTAATAAGCGTTCTTCTTCCTAAAAAATAAACAACAAGTAGTTATAAATTTTAAATAGCATAGTTCCATTCAATTTACATTTAAAATATTTATCATTAAATTTATTCTAAAAACAGCGGTTATGTTCTCCTTTAGGGATGATAGTAATGAAATATTGGTCCAGATTTGCTTTGAGAGTTTGAAGACTAGCTTAGTTTTAAGAAGCCAGCAGAAGGATACACCTTCCAACTTCCTCGTCGTCGCCCCCCCCCCTCCGATAAGCATTCTTGTTTAGTTTCTGATGGGACCTAATTTAAATCATAATTCTACATTCTCGATCATCTAATAGTCAATGTTCAAAAAGAATCGTCTCTAAACAGGCACGAGTCAACGCAATGCTTTCATTTTAGGCCTCATTTTTATCATTGTCACTTAGATGATGGGATATTTAAGTCAAAGACCTACAACTAATATTCAACTTTTACTCGCAATAGTTTCTCAATAGTTTAGCAAACAGTAAGACTGATTAATAGGGACACATTAATGCTAAGAAACTTATCCTTATCGCAATTACTTAGATTCTACTGCACATTTACCAAAATAGGGCATCACGGATGATATTCTACTGCATGAAAAAGTAATACAGTGCTCCAATAAGCAGACGGACAGATTAGTTCACTAGTCTGATGAAATAAAAGCTTTTAAATAGCAAAATCTGTACTAATTGCACAAAATGCTATCAAGAAAATTAGAGTATTCATCATAAATGTTATAAGATCGAATTCGAAATACAGGAAAACATTCAATCCGAATCAAATGAATTTTGAACAGCGACTTGTTTATTAGTCACTTCAATGCTACTGGCATCCCACTCGTCCTGTCAATTTCTAAATACCGAATTATCACTCTAATTCGCTTACTATGAAATAAATACAGATGAAAGGACGAAAAAGTTACTAACAAAATAAATAAATATAGTTTTTGAAGCGTACTTTTGCTATTGCGAGCAAAAAAAAATTAATTATTATTCTACTTTTTAATTTCAAATCTCAGATTCTGTATTATAATTATTATAACGAGATCTTGAAATTAACTACCCTCAAATTTACCAACAGGTGGCGCTAATCTCATAGAAACAATCATTTCGTTTTGGAAGTGTTAAGAGAATGGAATGCTCTCAAAGATTACAAGTGCATAAAATCTCGAATTTCAAGAGCATCCGAATGAGTGAAGCATCGAAGGCAACTAAACAAACATAAAAAGTCGAGTAAAAAGCTTACAAGCCGTATGTGTATGCTGTAGCTGTGTCCAGATTTCAAAGGAATCCCTTCCAGTAGGGGATTGACGGGCACGAAAGGAGAATGAATCGAAAGAAAGATTTGAGGTTGAGTCCAAGGATAGAACGATTCATTTTTGTGAACGGTAATCTTATAAGAATTGATCACATCATTTTTCATTTGTGAATCTGAAAAATAAAATATCGAAATTTTAAGAGAAGTCATCTTGTTTTGCAAATGAATTGATATGACCCAGAAAATATTCAATGAAATAATTCTAATATATCACTGCTCCGTTCTATAGCTATTGACACCTTAGAAATACAAAATTTGAATTAAATTAGTTTTTACTTTATGCAATTTAAATTTGAAGTCCTAGCGAGTCAAATGCAGATTCAATCCTTCAGTGTATGTTTAAATGACATATTGTAATGTTTTTTTGTCATGTGCTTACACTTTTCATGCAAATTGGCATTACTAGTTCAAAACATTTTTCTACTTGTTAGAAATTAAAAGGTGTTTAAGAAAGATTAAAATAGATTATATTTATACGGAGTGATGAAAAAACAGTTAACTGAAACTTGAAGGTCGTTCAAACACATTCGTAAAAGATAGACATTTTTACTGACTGTCAGGAGAGATAAACGAAATAGAAATGTGTATAACTATTGTATTTGGGCTCAGGAACTCCCCTAAAAGTAGAACATCTTACTCCCTTTACCAACAAACTTCCCGATTCTCCTCGATGGAGAAGTTACAGAATACATATTGGAGGAAATGCTCTCGGAATCACATGCCGGGAGCATCTGTGGATCAATGGATCCGATACAGAAGATCTCAGATTACTTTAATGATGCACTTCGACTTTCTGAATACGTATTCTCCCGAAAGAATAGATCTTCAATGTCAAACTCTTTTAATTACACTTATATATAATATTCATTTGTTTTTAGATAAATTCTAAGCTTTCTGAGACATGAGCGAAATAAAAAAAATATATACGAATTCCTCCACTTGTATATAAGTAAACGTTTTGCAAACATATTTTAATGTAATATAATATCGTCAAAATTGTAGACACTTTTTGAAGACGAAACCTTTTTTGTGAATAAATGCCACATAACAGCCATTTTTTACGAGATATATCTTAAAACTATATATTATTTTTAAGAGATTTATTCAAGAGTTTATAGAATATTTGTTTGGACAAATGATTGTATTGGAACATCTGCTATAAAGAAAAAAAAAAGGAAACATAAGTATAAGGACAAATGGGATGGCAATGAACGGCTTACAACGCCGTTCCATGAAGCTCACCAAGACTTTTAGCTCCTCGGCTGCTATACTGCGATTTTAAAACTGTGCTGTTGTCTTAACTAATTGGGGCTCACCGCTGATTTGCTTCTGTATAGAGTTATAAGACAGCTTTTTAGATATCTGATTAAATTAAAGTCTGATCTATTCCCAGACCATTTCAATAATTAAATACGATTGTCTTGAAAGCAATTTATGCATATAGTGGCGACATGACATGGAGTTGAATACTACTGGATTACAAATTTTGCATAATCTGAGAAAAGATCCCATGCTCAAGGAGCGGTTTAGGAAAGAGCATTTCATTAATTTATTTTGGATATTCATTTCTCAATTAATCACTCACATTTTGCCCAGGTCTCTTGCTGATTCAAAACTTCACATAGATACACCAATTAGGTATTAACCCTTACAGGTAATGCAGTTAGAATGAAAATCTTTTTCTATTTATCTCCTTACATTTTTTGCACCAAATTGAAAGATGTCTGTCCCCTTGTTTTAACAGGAAGTTTTTCTCTGTTTAAGCATTTAAAATAAACTTCTGATTTAAAAATGGCCTTTTTTCAATGGAATTCTTACATTTAGAATTACATTCCACTGCAGCATTTCACTTTGCGTGCTCCTCGAGGATTTTCTTCTGTCGAGTCAATAAGTCCGTCGTCACTTATTGTTCTGCACATCTCTCTGCAATTACTGCTCTGACTTTCTAGTGACGACGTCTCCTTATAGAGCAGCATTAGAATCGGCATTAAAAATTTAAAAATACTGCTTTTAGTTAGATTTCTATAAATGGTTTTTTTTTTCAATTTCATTATAACGAATGGAATTTTTGTTTATGCAGTGATAAAATTGGTAACTTTTTCTGGGTAACGTTGCGATATTTCTTTCATTTTGCACGCTTTAACATCGCCGGCGTCCTGGCCCACGGGTGGTACATCTTCTCCGTGATCTGAATGTCTCGGGCTTGAATCCTGGTTCGGGCGTGGTTGCTTTTCATTCTATCTGTGAGATGTGTGAAAGCGTCCTCCTGTAAAAAGGAATGTGCAAGCAAATGTGCAAGTGTCATCTTCATATGAGCTAGAAGTCAGACTTCTTCCCCTGAGTGCTCATGGACCTTTATCGGAGCAACTGCACCCCTCTATCTCTGATCTCTTGGAGTTGGCTTAAATTAGAGTTCAATCAAAGGAGAATAACAACTTTAACAACTCACAATTTATAAATATACAAAAAAGTAACCAATTTGATAGAAATTAGCAAAACTATGGGAAAAGGATCATATTTCGGCTTTAAAACATGGAATTAATAATTGAATTCCTTGGATAACAAAATTTCACCTTACTGACCTCATTGTCTGCATTTGAATGACAGAAAATTCTGTCTTGTCACTGAAACCAAAGTATGCTTCTTTCTACGGTTTAATTAGCTGTAATTAAAAAAAATTCATGCTGGAAAATATGAATTCATTACCATCTTGGCTACATCATATTTAAAACGACATATAACTTTCTGGCATTTCTGCAATGACTGGAAATTACCTCACAGCTACGAATTTTCAAAATGAACTTTATCCGAAAGGTTTTCACAATTCCAGCGATTGCTGCAGTCTGTACACATAATTCAATGCCACTATTCAGAAATTAGATTCACTACGCTCACATCTTCGAAATTAATGAGGGGGAAGGTGAAAATTTTCACCGACATCTTTAACTCTTTTAGGGGCCAAATAGCGCGCATGCGAAATTTCGTTCTTATTAATCAAGAGATGTAAAATAAAATTTAAAACAAATAAACAACTATTCATTTTTAAATAGTGAATTTACAAGGGAAAAAATCTCTATTATATAAATATCCTATCATCTTATCCTATAATCCCTGTAATGCCTGCTCTGTCTCAAGCTGTATGTGAATAGCCATAGAGGGGAAAGAACAGTCGCTTTTCGTAAATCTTTTGGATAAAAATGAGAATAATTATGGTCGGAATTTCAGGACAATGCTAAAAGTTTGATGAAGAATGATCTCTCTTACCGATTTCAACTCAGACATTAATTATTAATCCTAATTAAGACAGTCAATAATGCGGATAATACAAAATTTACAATGATATGCGGTCTAAAGCTGGGGATGAATGATCGTGCTTTTTAATGAGCCTTTTGATAAGATATTTGTGTAAGACTGGTCGGGCCAAAGCTAAGATTTGGATCTTTCTTATGCAAGCCGAGCTGTAATCATCTGAAATGATCTCGCGTTTCGTGGTGATGGCTTTTCAGCGCACCTTTTGATGCCGCCGCTGAAGGTCTTACCGGTTGGCAACGTGTCTTCTTCGGATCGATCAGCCAGATGAAGATAGCTGGAGAGGCAAGTCACAAGAGTCTTCCGTTCTGGATCCTCGACAAATGTAGGCGTAAATTCCCTAAAGAGGAGAGGTTCGAGAAATAACTAAACACATTTAAAGATGTAATAAGGACAATTGAGAACAATTCCGACGCCTTTATTTAAAAAAATTCTTTACTCATTTCACACGCAAAAATATAAAAAGTTTTCCTTTGTTGAACGGTGTTCAGAGGGTGAAGTCATAATCGACGCACTGCGCTTAAACAGGAAGAAGCCAGAAAAAAAAAGTTTTCTTTTATTTCAAGTTTCGAAAAGGAACTCAAGATTATTTCGTAATCAATTTTGGTTATAGCAAATAGCATAATTATATGATAAAAATCTTCAATTTTTAAAATAATTAAAACCGAGTTTCAGTGTTAATAATTCGCTAAAAGAAAGAAAAAAGTTATCTTTAACCCTTATACATTTTAAGATATTAAAATTATTGCATTCGCATGCAAACACAGACGCGGAAAGAATTCTCTAGATGAGTTTCCACCAAAATTTTATAGGTATCTAAAATTTTGTTTTAATTTCATAATTACATTAAGTCCATCTCTTCGCCTTTTCGAATTATTTCGTGTTCAGGTGTAAATCATAAAATAAATAAATAAAACATTTTTTTTTTCAAAATTTTAAGGTTGAATTTTTTTATTAATAATAATATTTTTTCAACGATATTGCAAAAGTAAAAATTTAAAGCTGACTCTGAGACCAGAAATTTATTCCCTAATTCAGATGGCAGAAGCAGTATATTTGGAACAGAGAGAGACGAATGCAAAGAAAGTCATGGATTTGGTAGATATGGATAACACTAAACATACCACCACTTAATGCATACCTATTTCTCCAATAACCGGTTACTCTAATCTTCTGCTTATGGACTAGGACCCTAAGCAGAAGATCAGAGTAACAAATTTTGATTCTCTTTCACATTTTACAAAGCCATCGGTTCTTCTTCCGCACACACACTGAAAAAAAAAAAGACAACCCTCGGGCCAGAATGCCGGCGGCTCGCGTTCGAGACTTCATCGCAGCACAGTGAGAAAAGGACAGTTTTAAGAAACTCGCCATTGTTTTTCATAAAGGCATCATTAAAGCAATAATATCAGGAATTTTAATGCACGTATAAAAACCAAAGTTATTTCTTTGGTCAATTAATTAAATGGAATAGCGACTCAATTTCAGAGTGACAGTTAAGATTCGCAGAAGTGTTAAATATGAAAATGGGGTCTCTTTCGCTTATTTATCCGCATAGTTTTTCGACAACAGAGAATTTTTGTACCTCTTACTGACACTTTTATGACGATAACAGAAGTCGTTCTTTTTTATATTAATATTTTTGCTGTAAAGATAAAAATAAATGTTTTAAAATGCTATACGTTTCGTTTTTTGAAATATTCCAAGCCAGAGATCCAAAGTGCGTTGCACAAAGGGACGAATCATTCTTTCTGAAGTTTCCACGAGAACATAAACGCTCCTTTATTTCCTCAGAAACGCTTTCTCCCGGTTTCTTTGTGCAATGACCTAAGCTGGGAATCTGAAATGGAAGAAAGAGAAATGAAATGCTTCCTAACTAACTCTAGCAAATTTTAATCATATGGTTGTTAAATGTCGATGATTTTTCCTTCATGTCCCGATTACGTAATTACAATGCAAGTTGATTCTACGCATGCATAAAATGAGACTCCTTCTCATTACTAGTAAGAAAAGAGAAGAGGGGGGTCTACACTCTAATATGATTTGCGTTATATTTCTTAATATCCATGTTTTGTGCTATGATAAAAACTCGACTCAGTCTTACTTAGCATTTATACATTGAATCATTTGAAAGGCTCCTATTCTTTTGAGAGTAAGCTGGTATTAGCTGACCAAGCAGTGCAAACTTGAGTACATTTACAAAACAATAACGAATGATGGAAAAAATATACAATATGAAGCAGATGTACACTCACTTCCAAAAGTTAAGCACGAAGATGTAAAATGCAAAAAAAAAATCAACAAATACTGCTCTGATTGACACAAAATTCGGCAGGAAAGTAGCATATATATTTATGCATGAAAAAAAAATTATATACAGAAAGGAAAACAATATTAAATTTTTGTAAGTTATCAGATAATGACATACTGGAGACTTAAACACAATTATGTATAAAGTGAAAATTAAAGCATGAAATGAAGAAAAAGACGTTAATAGGGTATGTGATCCCCCCCCCTCAACTGTACACAAAGTTATACCTTGTGACCATGCTTTCAATTAGACGGTCAACTACCGTAGAATTAAGCAATCGCCATTCTTCTTGTAGAGCAGTTTCCTGCTCAATAAGAGTGGCTGGAGGTGGGAAATGTAGAGAAACAGCACGGCCGAGAGCATCTCAAAGATTTTCAATGAGATTATGGTCGGGCGAATATGCTGGCCACGCCATACGCCCAATCCCTTCCCTCTCCAGGTAGTCATCGACTATGTGAGCTCTATGGGAACGTGCGTTATCGTCTATTGAAACAAAAGTAGGACAAACTGCTATAGTGTACAATCTCACATAGGGTTCTAGGACTTCGTCTCGATACTGGGAGCCGTCACAGAACCCCGTTTAGAGATGTTCAGGTCAGTGCGGTATCCTAATGAAATCCTTGCCCACACCATAATGTTTCCGCCTCGGAATCCGTGACGTTCGGTGATGTTTTGGGGCTGATTGCGTGTTCCTTGTTCACGCCATATCCTTATACGCTTTTCATCTGGCTGTAGAGCAAATCTTGACAAATCAGTGAACATGACATTACCCTAGTTATACACAGTCCAATTGACATGTTCCCGGCACCACTTTAATCGTGCCCCTCTTGATTGGACGGATAGAGGAACACAAATTCGAGGTACCCGGGCGTACAGTACATTCATATGTAATCTTCGGCGTACAGTAGCTGCAGATATTGCCTTACCAATGGACGCTGTAACCATAGATGTCACACGTGTGGAGGTCTCTATGCGTTCCGCTTAGCTACAATAGCAATATATTGATCTACCGAGGGAGTTGTAACTCTTGAGGGATCAGCTACGGGTCTTCGGACAACTGTTTGTGTGGTTTAGAATTGTGTCCATAAACGTGAAATTACCGAATGATGAACGCCGAAGAAAAGATCTGTGAGAGACTGTCCTACTTCAATGCGCCCCACAGCACGCCAGATCTCAAACACACACAAATTTAAAATTTAATTCCTTCCATTCATCTTCTAAAGTCATAGAAACACGTATGTCTTGAAAACACATTGCATGAAAGTTTTAAACTTCTTATGTCAGCACTTACAATCAACTTCTGTAACTCTTCATAAAGTTGTCTTCTTATAAGATTGCCCTTTTTGCATAATTCTTCACATGAACGTGCGATTGGCTGTTAGCTGACATATTTGTATACTTCCATTTACCTCTGCAGCGAATTGCATCCTCTTCAATTCTGATTGGCTTCCGGAAATTTGCATTTTCCTCTCCGTGATTAACTTTTGGAAGTGAGTGTATTATAGTAAATTCATTTTTAATATTTAGGCTAGTGATTTTGTTGCGAGATAATTCGCATTTCTTTTTCTATTTTGAAATTTTATTAAGAGATTTATTATCAATAGGACGTAAGTTGTTTTATCATTTTCAGAATTATTAATAAAATATTTTTTTAAATATTGAATTCTTATTTTGGAATGGATTGCAACGAAATTCGGTATATAGACTATGCATTAAATACATTCAAAAATTTCGAAAAAAAATTTAGCTCCAGAATGTTTACCAGAGAGCGTCTTTTCTGGGAAAAACGTAATACAATAAACGACCAAAACGGAATACAAAAACAATACTAACATTTATTTATTAGTTTATGACCACCTTGTTATCGAATTATATTAAGTAAATATAAGGAAAAAATAACAGTACTCAATTTGAGGGGAAAAAACAGTCCAGTTTGCAAAAACCAAAACTGACAAGGACGCAATTGCACAAGAGCAGCAGTTGTTAATCGTCTCCAAAACGATGAAGGGAAGGGTGCTCCATACGGCCACCCTCATTCACCTGCGAAATGTCAAGTCGGTGGACAGTGTGTTCAAGAGCAGTTGGTAACTGATCAGTTGTGATGCTTCGCACATGAAGCGTTGTGGAGTTTCCAGCTTTCCCAGGCTTTTCATTTTATTACTCATAATTTTTGTTTCTGTATTTTGTTTTGGCTGTTTATTATGTTAAATGTAATGTTTTTTCCGGAAAAGACAGCCTCTGGTAAACTTTCTGGGACTAAAATATATTTTTCGGAATTCCTTGAGCAAATCTCATACATAGTCTGCATTCCAAATTTCATTGCAATCCGCTCCCTTGTTTGTGCAGTAGGACTCTGTTTACACGGGAAGTTTCATTATAATAACCCTGCATATAAAGAGTTTGTAAAAATACACGAATTACAGCGTGATATGTTCTTACGCAAAACAGTAGCTCAGAACACGGCACTGTATTGATTGAATTATTTTAAATTTTCTTTGTATTGGTCTTCGCTTGTCTGCACTCGAGCTTATGACCAGATTTCTGTAGATCATCAGCGTGTTAAATATAAAGTTATTTTCAATAAAGATTTCAGTATGCGAATTTTGTATATTGACTTTCAAAATATTTTGCCAATATACAAACACGACTCGACTAACCAGAACCGTACAGACTGAAAAGTTGCTGAAACCCTCCGTTGCCTCTGAAAAACGGAGACGATTTCATTAAAATCTGCAATTCTGGCAATTTGAAATTGTGTTTTTTACATCAAAAAAATAGTTAATTCTGAATTATATATCGAATAAGAAAGTTAATGTTTTTCTCTTAAAAGAAGCCGAATATTGAAGTAAGCCAAAAAAAGTATCGCCCAAATGCATTATTTAAAAAATATGTGTTTATTGAAAAAAATATTGGAAGAATTGCAGATCTATTAGAAAATATGATTTATCCCTCACAGCAAAATATCACTAAGTAGACCGAAATACGGCTAGTACAATTTAATGTTGCAAGAAACACATTTTGTGATGATGCGTCGAATACATAGACCGATCGCCAATAGCTTTAAAAACAATCATTAAAAATTTAGTTAAAATATTGAATCAAACTATAAAATAATTTTTTAATTGTATTTAAAGGTAAGATATAATATGAAGTTCAGTTGATTTTTAAAATAAAAGAACAAAATACTAAAGCTGATGTATCGACTTTAATGTCAATTATAACCGCACAGAAATTTGTAGACATCAGATTTAATGTAAAAGTATATAACGATAACGACCTATAACTGAAAACTTAAATTAAGCTATTCTTTTTCATGTGGAGCCTAATTCTGATACAAAAATCCTTTTGTGTATTAGATAAAAAGATTTACATTTGGAATATGTCTTGAGAACGATAGCATTGTTCCCTCCTATGGGAGACTCAGGAAAGAAGAGAGCAAATTACTATGGATCAAATTCCTAAACTTAGTCACTACACTCAACTGACGGAAAGTTATTTCTTTGTACTTACATTAACAATACAGTACTAGGTAATGCTTGTCTTATTTAATAGCCCTTAAAAGAAATATTTATGATAATATAAAAATGTTCGATTCGTGTAAAATAGTTCATTAACGTTATTAAAAAATTTCACAAAAATAATACAAACGTATGCAATTTCCTTCAAAAATACTAAAACAAATACAAAATTACCTTTAAAATATGTTTAATTTGCACCGAACTAAAAAGGAAGAAAAAACATTGATATTGGAGTATCGAATTTCCAGTAGGATTCAAAGTTTGTATTTTTTTATATATATATTAAACAGAAAAAAAATTGGAGGGGATTATACTTTATATCTGCAATTTATGCAAAGGACTTAACGTTTCTAAAAAAAGAGAGTGAAAACGCACACCAAAATTTATCTTTTCGCTAAAATTATACAGATTAAATGATCTTTAATTTGGTCAGAATTTTTCATTTCAATTGCTAGACGACAGAAAACTATAATGTGAAAAACCTATGTTACGTTATGAGTTCACACAAAAGTCCTGATCATAAAATCGATGGGTGTTTAATGATGCCTGCACAACGATTAGCTATTTGAAAGGCTTCGTTTAAACTATGCCGAGGTACAGTGGAACAAAACAAGAGCAGTTTGAAATCGTTTGCAAGGTTCACCTAAGAGAAATGTGCAACCGTATCAAACTTTAGCGATGCCAAAATGGTCCAAGATCTCATAAAACGAAATCTAAAGCATACTTTCCAGTATAAATGTTTTGAAAACATTCAAAGAGTGTTGATTATTCCTATTAAGATATATTTAATTTCCTCCGAAATTTGTGTGGATTCTTTCACAAGTTAGAATGGCGCTACATCCTAATTTCTGCGCCCCAACATCCGCATGAGTGTTTGAGCAATGGAGCGTTGAGGGGATGAATGCAAACGAATCATTGCGACGGGCAACTGGACAGTGAGGTTTGGGTCGCTAGTTTTACGCTCTGCATTGAAGTTGTGCCATCGCAATCGGTTTCTAACCGCACTGCGTGTTCCCAAAGAACAGGTGGATTTTGAAGATCAATAAAAAGAAAAAGAAGGAATGAGATAAAAAAAATACGTCGTTTGCAGCCTTACGCTTGAGAAATGGGGAAATTTTTATCCCACCAAATTTAATTAATACTACCGTCTACGAGAGGTGCTGAAAGATCTAAAATATGAAACCAGTCGTGAAAACGTACAAGGACTATTGCAAAAACTAAAATAATTATTTTCTCAATATAACTTTCGTTTCTAGCAACACATCCTGCAATCTGAAGCAACAAAATTTCAGTTCTCATATACTTTAGTTTAATTTCAACTGTTGCCTTTCATCTGCATCGCCACTTGACAGTTGGAAAGTTAATTTATTTGCAATTTGGTGGAATAAAATTTCCTGATTTCCCACAAGATACTATACTTTTCTATCAAATGTCGTTTTATATTGATTTTCAAAATGCGCCATCATTTTTGGAACACATAGTATGCTCCCTAGTATTATCGTCCATTTGCTACATTTGCAGAAGCTGTATTAATACAGTTGGAAACCTTTTATGTTGCTTCCCAGCATGGTTATTTCAATTACAAGAAAGACCTTTTTACCATTGGGTACTGTTGTACAGCCGACCACCCCGCCACCACTGAACGTAGCAGTATCGACAGGAACTTTGCTGATTGGGCGCCGCGTCGGTGAGCCCTGAGCGACTGAGGCGACAATATATATATTACTGAAACTCTTAGTTTTAGCAATTGGATACATAAGAACCGATATATGTATGATTGGTCCAGAGCCTTCTCTGCCTGCCTCCGGGAGCTATAAAAAAGTCATCAGTCTCAAATTGAAGTTAGTCGTAGTTGTGAAACGAGTCTTTGAGAAGATAGCAAAGCAACGGGGAAGTAAATGGGTCCGTCCGGCGAAAAGCAAGTGTGTAAGGTGTCAGGCTATTGCTGAAATGAGCTGAGTGCCGAGTCCAGGTGTTTAAAGTGGAAGTAGCATCGAGTCGTGTTAGGAGCAGGCAGTCGTAAAGTGGTGAGTCGGCAATTGCATACAGCAAAACGGGCAAGTGAGAGGGAATTTCATTGGAGAGACTACAGAGTGAAGCTACTTGAGTCCCAACTTCTGCTAAATTCTGTTTGGAGGCTTTGTGTGCTGTGGTTGTTATTTGCTACTGATTACTACTCTTTGGCTGCTGTTTGTTGTGGTTCCTGCTGTGTTTTGCCTGTATTCGTCGGTTGTATGTTTGTCGCCAATGATTATTCGTTTTTAATAAAAGCCATTGTCTCTTACTAAAGGACTGTTAATTTCATCTACCAAAGAAATGTTGAAAAGAGCCACAATGAAGAAATAATAGGTATCAATACATTTTCAAGTATCATGGGATCATCAAATAATCTGTTGGGCCCACAAATGTTTGTGCGCTTCTCCCTTCTTATTTTAGTGCACTTTAGCTTCTTTTTTCAATTCCTACTATTAGTTCACAATCTCCCTATATATATATATATATATATATATATATATATATATATATATATATGGGATGACTGTTAATATCGTGTCGGTCCTCCTTTTGCCCAGCGAAGTGCAACAACTCGATGTGTCATGGAGTCCACAAGTCGTTGGAAGTCCTC
Organism: Argiope argentata; assembly: GCA_026289955.1. NCBI lineage: Eukaryota > Metazoa > Arthropoda > Arachnida > Araneae > Araneidae > Argiope > Argiope argentata. The sequence continues at coordinate 3,688,066 of JAOUZG010025848.1, forward strand.
TGCAGGAATATTGAGCCATGCTGTCTGTATAGACGTCCATAATTGTGAAAGTGCGGATGGTGCAGTAGTTTGGGCACGAACGGACCTTTCGATGATGTCCCATAAATGCTCGATGGGATTCATATCGGGCGATCTATGTGGCCAGATCATGCGCTGGAATGGTCCGGAATGTTCTTCAAACCAATCGCGAACAGTTCTGGCCCGGTGACATGGCGCATTGTCATCCATAAAAATCCCATCGTTGTGTGGGCACGTGAAGTCCATGAATGGCTGCAAGTGATCTGCAAGCAGCTGAACATAACCATTTCCAGTCAATGATCGGTTCATTTGCATCAGAGGACCGAGTCCATGCCATGTAAAAACAGCCCACACCAGCTTGAACAGTGCCTTGCTGACAGTTTGGGTCCATGGCTTCGTGGGGTCTGCGCCACACTCGAACTCTACCATCAGCCGTAACAACTGAAATCGTGACTCATCTGACCACGCCACGGTTTTCCACTGGTCTAGGGACCAGTCGATATGCTCACGAGCCCAGGAGAGTCGCTGCAGGCGATGTCGTGCTGTCAGTAAAGGCACTCGAGTCGGTCTTCTGCTGTCATAGCCCAAGGAAGACAAATTTCGCCGCACAGTCCTATCGGACACGTCCCCCGTACATCCCACATTGATTCCTGCAGTTATTTGACGAAGTATTGCGTGTCTATTAACATTGACCATTCTACACAGACGTCGGCGGTATTGCTATCCCATGACTTTTGTCACTTCTGTATATATATATACAGAAGTATTAATAAAATACTCTTTTTTCATCCAATCACGTTAAGTAATTTTTTTTTACTTGTAGTGGATGACATTTGATGTTAATACAATTAATTCATTAGTTTTTATCAATTAATTAAAAACTGACTTTCTCACCAATATAATTTTTTATCAATTATTTATAGCAATTGTAATTGTTAGTCCGGGATAGTCAGACTCTTAGGGTGTTGGATTCCTTGGAATTCGAACCTGCCAGCCCAAAAACTCTACCTATGTGGGGGACGTTAAATCTGTCATGGTCACAAATTCTCCATGTCTAGAGTAATACCTCTAAGTGTACTGGGTCAGAGGTGATCATTCTCTGTTTCAGATCTGAATTACGATCTGGGGATGAATGAATGAAATGCGTGAATAAATTGCACAACGCAAAAAGGGTTTGTGACGTATATGAGCAAGTAGTCAGATTTTTGCCCTTGGGTGCTCAGGGATCCGTATTTTTAGAAGCTCCTGCACCCTTCCTTCCGTTGCAAAGCGAGAACAATAATTGTAATTTTTTTAATAAAAAGTAACTATTTTTCCTAATAACCTAAGTAGGAATCGATTTTTTAAAAAAACTAATTTTTATGTTACTTGTTTCCTTGAGAAGTTGTAATTTTTTTTCAGCATTAAACATATTCTCTTTGTTTCTGTAATTTTCGCTTTAAATATATTTCTTTTAAACTGAATCAAAATATGCTCAAAAGAATGCTACTTAATAAAATTTTTGTATATTGTATAAAAAACTAATTTTTCACAGATAATCAAAAAGTTTTGATTGATGTAGAAACTTTAAATAAAGTTTTCAATATATTTTTTTCATACTATCATACAATACAAATAAAGCATTCAGATACTAACAGAAATCAAAAACTTGAGTGTGTTTAATTTTATTGAAAAGATAAATATTGGAAGATTTTTATTTCATTTTTTCCAAGCACTAGGCCCTTTACGGGACTTAAAGCTCAAGATATAATTTTTGTTGTTGTTGATAAACACTCAAAGATGTCTCAGTTTTTGAGTTCTATTGGAATTCGATACTCGGTGAATCGCATTTACTCAATCACACACTGACTTCAGAATCGAAGCTTCCGCAGGTTCCGGTTTGATCCGCTTCTTCGCAAAGTTGAGAATAACTTGCGCAGAAACTGCTTCTTCTTACCCTTGAAGAGAAAATACTCCGATCAGTCATTCACGGTATTAAGGGGGGGGGAAGTTCACGGTTTATCAACTTAGTTAAGTTCTGATTTTCTATTGCGCTAGCCGCCTTTTTCATCTGGAATAAGGGTTTTCCTGGCTGATACATTATTAATACGGAATGCATATATTCAAAAATTCACTTTATCATTTGTTGAGACTGAAATTTTTGAATTTGATTGAACCAAACCACTGTTTACAAAAAAGAGAAATCTACATTTAGAACAAAAGAAGAAGTACATTGAAATACAATTAAAAGTGCCAATTCTGCTTCCGAATATATGCCCAATAAAGCAAATTTTTTTAATCTTAATGTTAGCATCAGTAAAAGTGTGCGATTGAAAATTTTGGCGGAGCAATAAAAACGTAGTTATCACATCAACAATGAAAACATAGTTAATGATTGGGGATTTGATTAAATTTTAAAATACTACTAGAATTAGGCAAAACCATGAGCAAAAGTTGAATTATTATCATTTAAAAATAAGTTTTGCTCCCTTTTTTAGTTTTAGTGTAGCGTAAAAATCATTTTGGTGTGATATTTGCTCAAGATATAGATAAAAAAATTATTTTTAATGAATGTATTTTAATTCAGTTTTGGATTTCGAAATGTCGATAATGACGTTGCTCTTGTCCCTTCTCCTCGAGAGGCATTTATACCAAATTTTATCCAGATTTAATAAAAACTGTATATTTGTATAAAACAAATATACGACGAAATATTCAACTTTGCTTTTTAATCAAAATTTTAATGAATTCAATTGTACTATAAAGTTCAAACATTGGATGGTATGCGAAAAATTTAAAAAGTACAAATTACGTGTAATTTCTTTCCTAATGGTTACGGAACGAATGTCTTAATATTAAGTTAAATATTTGAAAACAAATGTAGTTTTCCCTTACACTTCGTAAGATCTTCGACTGAACGATATTATTAATTACGTGGAAAATTTAAAACATCTGAGATATTAATAATATTCTAAATTTTTCGAAACAAGTGCGAAACAAAATTGAACAATGCATTAAATAAATTTCGCTCGCTGCGACTCAAAATCTGAGTCGTCGCATTGAATTACAGAAGGAAAATGAACGTTTATATTAAGATTATTTCTTTTCTCTCTTCGAAAATGGGTCCCTGTTTCACTAACTCCCTTTCGAAGAGAGTTCTTGCTTCAACGGATGTCCGACGAACCTTTTCAAAAGTTGCTGCTGTCCGGTAACGTAATCTTAAGCCGCCTGAAAAAAATATAATTAACTGAAAATCTCCTCCGACTTCGGGCATGATCAGCGTGTGTTATTAATCTGGGTGCACTTTCATGTTTCATTGTTTGTATTTCGAAACACTCATCGCTACATCTGAGCTTCAATAAAATTGAATACGTTCTAATTATTTCTTTTTACTGATGAGTTCAGACCTTCATATGAGCACAAAGAAATGTTCCCAATGACTGGAAGGAAGATAACAATAGGAATGATTCCTATTCAAACTATCATTTAAAAAGAAAACTCACCAACATTTTATGCATTTCTATGAAGAGCATCGAGAAACCACGTGACGCTAAGCAAACAACGACCGGCAGAAATGAAAACTTTCGCACGCATTCCAAATAAAAGCGCCGTCCGAGGGAATATCTGACATGATGTTGACGGACGTTATGGGACTTTGGTGTAAATGCAGCATTTTTAATGTGTCGATCGCTTGATCCTAGGCTATTTTTTTGACGATTAATCCCTGGCACGCGGATAACAATATTTGAGTATTGAATTTGGGTTTTAGATGCGTTTCGAATGATTGGAACAATAATGCGGACGTAAACTGCACTAATAGACACAAAATCCCGCACCAAATTTGATATATTGTAATCAATACTTTTTTGAGCGATCAAGTTTGTATATTCCTGAAATTTCAAAAAAAGTCAATTCCTAGTTGGATTTATTTCAAAATTTAATAGACGTCTTCACTGTAAATATTATATCTATGGACAGAATTTTATCCATTTTGCTCTTATAGTTTTCTAATTGTACTTGAACAGAGGGTTGAACCGATTTCCTGTGAATAGAGCACTCAAAATTTGATAAAAATTTACAATTTTGTCGTAAAGATCACATATCAAATTACGTCAGTCTAACTCAAAGAGTATTTGTTATTTTTCACAAGGACAGACAAACGCACAAATATAATGACAAAAATATGTTTTTCGAACTCAGGTTGGTCTAAAATGGAAAAAATCGTCACAATCTCTTGTTTGAATTTTTTTGGCCTTTACAATACTTTCTCCACAGTTCGTTTGCTAGAAAGTAAAGTCATCTTCTCGCCTGGGAGGATGAAGAAGTAAGCGGGAAATTTGAAGAAAATGCAATAGTGAATTTTGACCCTCTGTCAAGTTTTCGGCTTCTGTAAGCACGTCATCATCAAGCAGAGGCTGCCACAGAATTAGTTCCTCATCGTGAATATTTTTTCCTCCTTTCATAAAACTTCGCACCCGACCCCTTACCATCGAATCGACAATCGCTCATTGTCCATAAAATTCGGAAACTTTATGTCGTTGATTGCTCCTAACGTTAGGAAAGTAGTGTCAGGAACTTAACACGAAATATTCCTTTTTTAAATAATCATTTCAATGCTCAACATCACAGTGGCTAAGTACACAGCCTCAGCGATTTCACACTAGATTGTCCGGGATTTCGATTACCGTGTTGTCGTTTCGACACTGCGACATAAAATGTACAAAATAATTGTAATGACTATATAATTGCAGGACTACTGTTTAGTAGGCTTTAGTTCAAAGATTTTTTAACATTATTTCATATAATTCTGATGTATTTAGAACCTTTATATCATAAAAAAACTGTAACAAGAGAAACTACTTCTTCAGATTCTTCGCAGTCCCTTTCACGCAATCTCCCGTCTTCGTCGAAATGTGAATTAAAACAAGACAGCTCGCCACCATCCGATTTAATCTCAGAGGGCTTCGAATTAGCAATTCCATCGGCGCTTAGACCCTGTCTACGAGCCATCGTTGCCACCAAGTGTCTGCTCTGCACAAGCTTCGAAAATCGAAAGAATTTTTTATGGACAGATAAGCAAATGGCGTGAAACGAAACACTTAGATGCGACGATTTTGGAATAATAGATTCGCTTCCGCTGTGAGCCCAATAACACTGCATTCGATGCCAAACAAATATGCGATAGTACTTTGGGAAGATTGTTTTACTTATAGAAATATCGTTTGCTGAACGACAGCTATTTATAATGATAAATTGCTTGGTTGTCGAAAAGTCACCAGTGGATGTTTAAAGTATGTTTAGCTGTAAATTTTCTAATAAATCTAGTACTAAAACGTTTTCTGTGTAATCACCATGGAAAAGTCACAAAAAATATTCACTTTTCCATTTAAAATGAGGAAAAGAGAACAATCTGAACAGACTCCGGAATCCAATCGGCACCGAATCGATTCCACTGCCTGCCAGCCAGTGGAAAAAAAAAGATGCGCATGCTTGGAAACGCGAGCGCACGAATTTCGGATACTCTTCATGAAGAAATAAAATTGTGTACTTAAATTTAGGACGAAATCTCCGTTATCATGAGTCATTGCAAATGAAAGAGGCACTAAAAAGTAGAGAATGTCGATGTGTTACTTACGGATTGTCGCTGCAAAATGTGACTGCAGGCATCTTGAACTCATCCGGGTGAGTTATGATCGTGCTCGTAGTGGTGGGATAGGTGTAGTACAGATTAAAGAATCCCACCGACTGATGAATGAAGACTATCAAGCAGACGACGAAGAGGATGATTTTCAGAATCTTCCAAGCAGAGGAGGCTTCGTCATCTTTCTTCGGCACTTCATGGGCTGATTCTTCGGTCACTATCGGGGAATGAAGTCCGTTCCTCACAAACATGCTGGTGTCCACCATCTCGACAAACTGAAATAATTTTTAACAGATTGTTCTATGCATGCCACCTTACAACTATTGTTAAAAGAGTTTCAATTTGACGTCTAGGCCTAAGGGTATAGCGTCTTCCCCGTGGTCTAGGAGTCCCAAGTTCGAGTCCTGGATCTGCTAAGGTTGTTCTTTATACTGTGTCCTATTTGTGAGGTGCTTGGAAGACCCCTCCCTCAGTAAAAAGGAGTCCTGAAAGCGAGTGTGTGAGTGTCATCTTCATTTGAGCTAGAAGTCAGACTTTTGCCCTCGGGAGAAAACTATGTTCAAGAAACAGGATCCTGTTTACGAAAAAGCCTTTATTCGAAGCATGAACATATGTACTGACATAATTTTAAATAGGTATATATTCGAAATGTTCCCTACTCATATGGAGGCATGCAAGCTCATATCGTGCAACGGCCGGTGTACACGTTCTAGCATCGTAGTGTCCACAAAAGTAAACGCACTGTAGAGACGAATGGATTAAGTCCATTTCTAAAGTAACTGTGTATCGATTAACTAATTCCTTTACATGGTTCGATAGGAAAAAATCTAAAGGTGTCGGACCAAGAGATCATGGTCGTTATGAAACAGTACCCCGACGATCAATTCAGAGGCCGAATAAAGTTTTTTTCGTAAACCGGATATGACCTCGTATATTTTCTCTCACCTATTTCTCGAACACTATGGGTCGTAGAAGTACGTGTGTGTGTGTGTGTGTGTGTGTGTGTGTGTGTGTGTGTGTGTGTGTGTGTGTGTGTGTGTGTGTGTGTGTGTGTGTGTGTGTGTGTGTGTGTGTGTGTGTGTGTGTGTGTGTGTGTGTGTGTGTGTGTGTGTGTGTGTGTGTGTGTGTGTGTGTGTGTGTGTGTGTGTGTGTGTGTGTGTGTGTGTGTGTGTGTGTGTGTGTGTGTGTGTGTGTGTTAATTATAAACTGTTATTTAATCTGCCCTCACCAGTGTTTTTAAAATTGCCCTTTATTTGTCAATTTTCTTATTCCTTTCCTCATATGCTAAATTTTAGAAATTTCTTTCCCCAATATGTTTTTATTGTTAAGATACAATTTTAGTATTTTCAGAACTTGTTTATGTTTTGATTCACTTACATTTGTTTTTGGATATCCTCGATTAGTAGCATTTTCCTTATAGTAGACCAATATTTTTCAAACTTTAAATAACGGCTCTGAAATATCATTTAACCTTCTGGTCTACGTTATGACGCAAAACTCTTTCGACTTCTAAATGTAATAGGAAATAACTTCATGGGGAATTTTTTCTTGCTTTTTACGAAGAAACGAATTTCGCCAATTTTTATTCATATTAGAAGATGAAGAATATCAATAAGAAGGTGAACTATCTTCACATAAAAATTATTGTTATGTAAAATAATCACTTTAAAAAACTTCTCTGTATCATTTTTTAAACATGCTGAAATGTATAAAATAATATATTCTAGCCTAATAATAGATTCCTAATCCCATACCAATTTTCCTGAAAATTTATGATTAGGAATTTTAAAAAAGTCAAGATTCGCAGTCTGTATGAAACTATTGGGTTGGGGAATAAGTTCGTAGTGTTTTTACCAATGGCTTTTATTTAAACAAAAAACAATAATTATATAAATGTGTTAATCAATTATGCATTCACCGTTGCTGTTTACAACCTCTTCCCACCTCTCGACCCATTTGTCGATGCCAAAAATCGCCTGGTGCGGTGTCAAAGAAGTTGTTGAGCAAGTTTTTAAAGACCTCTTTGTTATCAAAGGTGCCCTTCATATGGTTTGACAGGGAGTGGAAAAGATGGTGATCGGTCGGTGCAAGGTTCGTAGAATACGACAGATGCTAAAGGACCTCCCATTCGAACTCTTGGAGTTTAGCTTTGACGACTTGTGCAACATGGGGCCTAGCGTTATGGTGAAGGAGTATGGTTTGACCCTGTCAATCAGGTCTTTTCAGTCGCATGGCCTCATTCACGCGGTGTTGCTAGGCAATGTAGAGCTCCTTGTTGACCTTGGCATTCTTTTCGAGCATTTCCCAATGCACCATGCCCTCCCAGTCCCGCCAAACACATATCATGATTTTCTTTGGATGAAGGTCCGGCTTGACTCTCGGCTTTGGCGTATCTCCTGTAGTCACCCACTCCTTTCTTTGCTTCATATTGATGTATAGGCAACATTTCTCATCTCCCGTGACGATTCGGTACAAAAAGCGCTGTTTATAACCGCGTGTTGTTCGATGGTGGGAGAGACGCTGAGAAGCAATTTGAAGACGACTTTCTTTTTTTTTTCTTGTTGTTGTTGTTGTTTTTTCGTTGAGCTTGTGAGGCACCCAAGCAACCAATTTTTCGGTAAATAACATTGCATGAAGGTGATTGAGAATCGTTTTATGATCACAGTTCATTTTTCCCGCCAATTTAAGTCTGGTTTGGGGACCGTTCTGCTTCAAAAGTGATTTGAGAAAAGTGTCATCGACATCAAAGTCGGCACTTTTTAACTAATTTTAATTAATTAGGAAACCATTTCCGTGCTGTAGACTAGCCTATGACACCTTCTCCATACACGTCACAAATGTCTCGGGTTGCTTCGGCAGCTTTTTGACCTCGATGTAAAGCAAAGCGCAGGTGTCGAAAATGTAGGTTTTTGCCTTCTGGGTATTCCATTTCTAAGCCTCAAAACTTAAAAAAAATTAAATAACTTAAAAATACAATTAACATAGTTTTGAATAGCAGATATAGTTCTATCCAATAAATACTTACCCTTTGTCAAACAGCAAACAAATCGTTGTAAAATAAAAGAAATATAAAAACGCTATGATCTTATTCCCCACCCAATAGATAAATTTATTTTATACTTTTAAATCCATTTTAATGTTGTTTTGTCATAATTTTTTATTTAAATAAATATTATCTGCTCATTAATCTTTTATTCGTGAAATTTTGCAATATATTTTGAACTGACTTCCCGATGAGCAGTGTCTGTTAGCCAGTTTAGGCAACTGGTAAGACACTAGACGGAGAGGGCGTTGCAACAAGTCAATTAAAAAGCTTTATTTTCTTAGTGGTTATATAAGCAAACATGTTTTTTAAAAATACAAATTCTATTTATTGGGAATTCATTTAATAAAGTATTAATATATAGAATGATATTAATTCTTTATTAAATGCAATTTGTAAATTTATATACATTTCATTGTATTCACTTTATTACAAGGGTACATAAAAACACAGGAAATGAATTTTAATGAAATAGTTTATAAATGTAGACTCCAGACAAAATGGAGTTATAACTGTTAGATTAAACCAATTATATTCTCGCAAAGTCAGGGAAATTAAACCAAAATAAAATATTCCCATTTTTTTAAAAGGTTCAGAAAAAATGCCTCAGTTTGCTCCGGCGATAAACAACATCTGATAAAAATGATATCGAACAGACAAGAACGCGAGTTAATACTTCATTGCCATCCCTCTGTGACATATAAGAAATTTATTTAAAATCGATTTCAAAACTATATCTGAAGGAAGACAGAAAAGAAAGCGCGTCAATAAAAACATATTAAAAATAATTTTAAATGGTTAAATAATGAGAGGAATTCCGTATATTCAAAAGACGAGCAAGACAACGATTATTGATTATTTCCTGTAGACTTCTGATCATGAAAACATAAGATTATCCCAAAAGTTTCTCTCTCATCACGCTATAAAGGTCCTTATCTGCCTCTGCCGGTGCAAACATGAAGGCTTATCTATAACTCCCCTATGTCACCGGTTTCAGTCGAACCCGAACTCTACTACACCCCTAAAAAAGGTCTTTGTCAATTTGTTGGGATTGGAAATGCGTCATTTTCTATGAGCTCCTTCCTTAAGGTGAATTTATGAATTGATGAAGGCGCTGTTTTTCATCATGACAACACGAGACCACATGTTGCATTAGTCGTAAGAGAGAAGCTTTCACAGTTTGACTTGGATATTTTACTGCATCCCACATACCCTCAAGATCTTGAAGCATCTGATCATTACCTCTTTCTGTCCTTAAAAAATTCTCTTCGTGATGGATGCTTTAAATCCATCAGCGAAATAAAAAACGCACCTATAGGATTACTTTTTGTTCGGCAATTTTGGAAAGAATGCATAATGAGGTTTCCTGAGAGAGGGAAGAAGATAATAGAGCAGAAGGGTTCTTATATAACCAATGCTATTATCAAGAGTTGAATATTTAAAAATTTGTCTAATGACGCCATAATAAGAAAATTTTGAATTACTATGAAATTAAAGAAGTAAAAGTCAATAGCGGAATGGAATTCAATTTTTATGACAAAGAACTGCGAGGAGGTAATACAGGGTGACCCGTAAGGTATGCAGCTTCTAATATTCACATAACACGTCCAGACGAGTATTTTGATGCACAACACATGAGGCTCTCGAACATAGCGTCATAGTCTAGTTACAGGAAGAAAGTTCCTTTCGAATCCGACAGTTTGCATTCGAAATTATGGTGCATACGGCGAATGCACTACATCGGGGCTTCCCTAGCTGACCGTGCAAATTTGCGGCCAACCAATGAGAAGAAAAGCAAGTCTGCGAGTGAATATGCAAATTCCCGCAGCGCTATATGACTAGAAAACAGGTTTCATAAGAATGCGCCTCGAGTTACTCGCTAAGAAATTATTGCGTACTGTGCGTAACCATCGTGGTTCTGAAATGAGCAAGTATCCGATGGTTTTGATTGCTCTGACTTATCAGAAATGCCATCACCATCAGCCGTGGTGAAAAAAATTCGGTATTTCGGGACATTTTCACCATAGGCTGCTCGGGTTGGATTCGATTATGAAAACAGGCTCAGGTATAGAGTGGTCACCTTACTTCCTGAATCTTAACCCTTGTCACTTTCTTTCATAGAGACGTGGTGTATCTCACACAGGCCTTAGCATTGAACGATTTGAATGCCGCCATTGAAGCCGAGGTCATGGAAATTGAAACAGATGTTTTGCAGAAAATAATAGCAAACACCGATTTCTGACCTCGCCGTGTCATTTGTTCGAACGGCCGGCATTTCTAAAATCTGTTGTATTGAAAGTTCTCAATGCACACTAATCTTCGCTTGGTTTTTTTTCTCATTTCTTGAAGTTTTCACAACACAGGCTTCATTCATTCCTTAGATTAGGACACTATATTTGGTGACCCCACATGACAAAAGTCAAAATAGTCATCTTGATGTGTTTTATCTGAATCTGTAAACATTAGAATATTTGTTATACAATTTCTTTCCTGCTCATTTACAAATTACAAACACTGTGATCTTTAAATAAATCAGACTCCAAATTTTAATTTCATATTCATTTCAAGACCATTACTTTCACATTTCAAACCGTTTGAGCCCGAAAAGACGAGTCACCGCAGAGAGAAGTCACTTCCAGGAGCACGCCAAAGCGCAAATGGGACGACTGAGAAGAAGCGAAATTCATTAAGTGATTTTCACATCAAAAAAGTGTTAAACGAAATCCACCAAAAAGAAATCTGTTTGTCTGTCTACTCAAATCCAAGCAAACGTGATTTAAGCAAAACTATTTGAACCAGATTTTGAAATTCGAGCTTTGTCAGAAAATAATATTTTTCACCCTGTCTATTACTTACTGAGAAATGCGAAACACTAGAAATGGGAAATTCGCTTCGACTTCTAAATTGTTTTTTTATCGAGTTTTAGGTTCGATCAATCAAAGAAATAAGGCTTAAGAGGCATAAATAATCGTTCTTTTCTGAACCAAAACACTTAACAAAAGTATATTTTGGCGGGATGTACGGAAAAATTAAAATCGTGGGTTGACTGAAAATTGTTTATCTACAGCATAATAACTTTAATAGGATAGTTTTAAAATAATATTATTATCACGATTTTTTCTTACTCATTATAATTTGTGGGTTTACTTTCTGCCTGTGTCGAGGCGCGCAAAAACGACTCATTGGAAGGAAAGGATAAAAAATGAGTACCATAGCGAAATCTCTAAGAGTTACATCCCGGGTATTTGCCTCGCCTACCCTTATCAGGCTGCTCAACGTTGTGAAATAATTTAGTAAAAAATACGTTTTTTCCCCCTTCTTCTTCTTCCTTTTTTTTCCGTCCCAACTTAGAACTTAACACCATATCTACGTTTCCAAAGCTCTTGTGACCCCTTTCCACTTTGTTATAGATGTAGGTGGACTTTATTAAAAGAAGAAGAAAAAATACTCAACAATCAGTTATAAAGAAACAAACAAATGACAGAATACGAATACATATAACATAACAAAAAATGATAAAAACTAGAATGAAGAATATCTGGAGTACAGTAAAACTGGGAGAATGAGCCTAAAAATGTGCAGACTGAGTGAAAATATGAAGGAATTATGAAAATTAATTACTTGATGGGGTTAAAGAATAAATTATGATTGAAATGCTAGGTGCATTAAGAGATGCCCTTTAAAAGTGACCGGGTCAATTTAATTGTAATAGTTCTGCATGATTTATTAGAAATCTAATTATGTTTATTATTCTTTTTTGAAAGAGGAATTACTGAGGACTTTTTTAAGGGTTTTCGAGATGCCATGAAAGAGTAAAAGGACAAGAGGTAGGATTGCCGATTTCTCCACAAGAGCAATAGCCGTCTTCTAATAAATGAAAATGGTGGAGAAAAGTAGGAAATGGACATATCCTTTGACAAACAGGATTTCTTCACGAGTTCAGAAGAAAAGCAAAAATGAACAATGTTTATTCTCATTTTAATACTTTATATGATCAGCGCATTGAATATAGTGAGTCATGGACGCTTGAACCTACTTTTTTGATTAATAGGCAAAGTCAAATATATCTCCTTATTATAGGGGATCTGAATTCTAGATTCAACTCGGGTAGAAGTTCATACTTGTGTTCACAAAACAAAGTAGAAGACTAATTACAGTTTTAAAACGCCCTCTACATTATTTAGAATCGCTATAAACTAAACTGAAAGGAAAGAACTAGGAAAATTTTGATTATTAATAAAAATTCCAAGTATAGAAATTATAACTAAAACAAAGACAAAAAACGGTGCTTAGATTAGCACTTTTTAAGGCATAAATGAATTTCCTTCTTTTCTAATTCATGTTAGAACAAAAAGAAACTTTTTAAGCTTGACGTTTAAAATAAAAAAAAAATTCAAAGGAGTTTTTAAGATACATAGAAAATATATTTCATATTTTGGAGTTTGGGAGATTTGGAGTTAATAAACTAGATTTAAAAAAATACTTTCATTGGGTCCCCCCACATGTGGATTTAAATGGTAATGAGAGAGCCGATAACTCAGTAGCTGAGACAGCCTCAGCCAACCTATTTCAGGGTGTCTCAACACAAACCTATTTCGAGATCTCCCCTATCAAAAGGATGGAGTCGGATGCTCATTGCGGGGCCTCGCCTGCTCGCTCTCGGTGCTCCGGTGAAAGTCGACGTCACGCCCTGGACATCTCTGGGAAACAGACGGTGGCCCTCTCTTGTCCTCAGCGTGCACACAACCGAATCCCTGACCTCCCGCCATGGCCGCAGGACCTCTGCCGAAGGTTCTCGGTGCAAGGCAGATCAAGCCTTCCCCCCAATCATGTGAAGTACCTTTTACTACTTTCTGAAATTTCAAAGGATCCGCTTTTTTTGTTTTTACACTTCTTAGAGGTCTTTGGCTTCATGGAGGCGTTATAGTGCAACCATACCACCTGGGATCAGAAGCAGCAAATGAAGCAAAATTGAAAATTCGGCATTATGTTTTATAGAATGAAAATGTTTTGATACTCTTATGAAATTCATATCTCCCATAGTGTTTGATGAGAAAAGTTGTTTGATTAGTTTTCGCATGTCAAATTCTGTGCACGCGTAGTTAGAACTATCTATAGCTTTAGAAATTAAGATTTTGATTGTTAACTTTCCTTTTCTATTAATGCAAAGTTGAATGATAGACAATCAAGAGGATTCCGTCCTTAAATAAGCCACGTTTTATGTTATAATATGATCAGTGAGAAAAGTTGGCCTTTACAGAATTCAAAATTAAAACACGATATAGTTTGCTGAAATTTGTTCCTGCATAATTGCCGTTAGTATAAACGAAAGATGTAGCATTTCCTGGGACATCAATAAATTGAAAGAAATTCAAGAATAACAGAGTTCAAAATTTCAGTTTTTAAATGCCCTTTACATCGTTGCGCATTTTCGACTTTTGAGCAGCGCCTGGGTAGCACGGTAGATCCACAAAAAAAAAATGCTGAGTTTGTGACAATATTTCGCGACTTCGGTGCTCCCGTCCCGCACAGAGCGCTCTCTCGTATGTTGGAGAGTGTGAGAGGAAATGGAAGGAGAACCGTTTTCGCCGGTTTGTCTTGTCATGACCTTCTAATGATCACCTAATTGAGCGCTCCATATAATGATTCCCATCCAAAATCATTCCTTTGGAAAAATGGAATCTTCCTAAATATTCTAGAAAGATTTCATTTTACGTATACTAGAGCGTGCAGCAGCGCTATTAACTATAATAAATATATTCTCTTCTGAATTTCAGAACTTGCATAAATCGATAGGTTTGATGGATGGATCCTTTTCTTCCTTTTGAATCTATTGTAAAAAATAGGTACAAGATTCACTTGATATCGATGTCTCTTGAAGGAATAAAAGAGCAACAGAATTGTTTAGTATCTTGGAAAGATAATTTTATAATATCGAAGATTGCTTTATTCTCCATTGACAGTGCGCGGTCACGCAATAGGTTTATTAACTGCCAATATTCGTAATTGAAATATTCATCTCCACTGATGAAAGGGTGCCATCTGTTTTCAGTTTCAAGAAACTGAAATATTCACCAGAAAAAAATGGATTAACAAGGTAAAAAACAAAAATAGACTCGTTTATTACTAAAATAGAAACAATGAAATTATTAGTCATCTTTAATCTAAATTATAAAGCGAAATTTTAAAAAAAATTTGAAACTTTCAGTTTAAATTTGAAGAATTTTAAGGTGTTGATTTTAATCTAATAAATATTATTTTCACTGCCTCTTATTTAAAAAGCTCTAACAAGAAATGAATAATGAATTTAAAACTTAATTCAAATGGTGTTCATCATAATATATTCTGAAATTTCTTCTCTTCCTTAAATGACATATTTTAATGTATTTACTTTTTCATTTATGAATTATAAAACTATTTTTTATAAATATTCATTAATTAAAGATACGCATTCAGCTTTCAAAAGGAAATTCTTGTTTTACTTGTAAGTACAGTTTCGAGTCTTATCGTTTTTAGGCTTCGAGACTGTTTAAGAATTCAAGCAACATGTTAGAGAGAGATAAGACGCAATCTCAAAAATTCAGCCTATCCCTGAACTGAAGGCGTAGAGATGAAAAAACGCAATGCGAAACGGCTCTAGGAATTTTCATACTTAAAACAAGCAGTGGTTTTGACGTTCCAACTCTTCCATCGCAGTGGTTAATAATTATTATTTCTGTCATTAAATTGGAATGAATAAAGAAAAGAAACTCAGCATTGCCTGTTAAATATTTGTTTTTTTTAAGTAATCATAAATTAATTTCATCTATACGTGCAATAAAAATTATAAAAATATTTCGGCAAAAAATATAAAGGAAAAACTTTTAATTAAAAGGCAATTGTTATAAAAATTAATATGATGCAATTAAATCTTACGATCTTCCATAAGACGCCGTGGTTATCTATACCGATGGTAGCAAACTTGAAGATGATAGAACCCGGAGTGGTGTTTTCGTAAACGATACTAAGGATGAGTTGAGACTCAGCATCCGAAACCCTGACTGTTACGACGCTCGAATTGTGGGCGAATATTGCTGTAAAATGCCAATAGATGGCGCTTCGAGGAGTGTAAATAGTAGAGATTTTTTGTAAATAAATGTGTGTGCTGTGAAAATGGCGGTCTCGTCATTATGCCGGAATTCTTTGTGTTTCCAAACTCCCTAATTCGCTTTGAGGTTAACAATTTTTGGTGTCAGAAGTGGGATATATTAGTGTGTGTGAATCACGTGTCGATGTGAAGAAAATTTTTTTGTGTGAGTTAGGAAGTTTGCGAATCGTGAATGGGCGTCCTTGAAGTTTCGGTTGTTTGGCGGGACGGGTGAGTAATGTTGCTTTCGCTTCGTGTTTTCGTTAGTGTTGTATGTGAAGGGCTAATCTTTAAAGTGTTTTTATTGTGACTTGTGTGATTTTGTGCTGTCTATGTGGCGATTTGATTATTTTGTGTTGATTTATTTTATACATTTAGTGCTTGAATTGCTTATTTTGTTTGACTTTGGTTTGCAAATTTCATGTAAAAATGAGTGTTAAATCGTTAAAAAAGGACGAGTTAATACTTTTAGCTGAGGAATTGGGATTAACTGTTCCTAGTGCTGCAAAAATTATCGATTTAAAAACTTTAATTGAGAGCTCAAAAATTTACGATAGTGATCCTGAATTTGTGCAAAGTGTAATAGAGAATATACTAGAGGAGAGAAAATCAAAAATTGACCGAGAAAAATCGGAAAATGAAATGAAATTAAATTTAGAGAAAATAAAACTATCTCAGTTAGAGGCGGAATTAGCGTTAGCCAATGTGAGGAAAGAACTCCCTCAAAATGTAGATACAGACACCCCAAATTTGAATATTGAAAATTTGATTAAAAGCGTTAAAATATTAACGATTGCAGTGCCCACCAAAGCGGAGTCCTTTAATTTGTTTTTTCAATCGTTAGAGAGGGCATTTAAAACAAAAAATGTACCTGAGGAATTTA
This sequence comes from Argiope argentata, assembly GCA_026289955.1. Classification (NCBI taxonomy): domain Eukaryota; kingdom Metazoa; phylum Arthropoda; class Arachnida; order Araneae; family Araneidae; genus Argiope; species Argiope argentata. The sequence goes on from JAOUZG010025848.1 coordinate 3,704,756, forward strand.
AAGCGGAAATACTTCTTAATATTTTAGGTGGGAGAGCTAGTAATTTATTAGTGCATATGTGCGACGAAGAGCTGGATGATTATGAGAAACTGAAAACAGTAGTTTTAAGAGAATTTCAGCCAACACCACAAGAATGTTTGAATCATTTTCGTCGCGCTCAAAAGTTATATAGTGAAACGTATGTTCAATATGCGTCGAGATTGAGTGCTTCTTTTGAGTACTACTGTCAATTACGTAAGGTGGACAATTTTAGATCTTTATGTAAATTAATTGTGTCGGATAAAATTCGCGATAATCTCGACCGGGATCTAATGAGTCACATAGCGGTGAAACAGGGAGAAACATGGTTCGAACCACAAACTTTAGGTCGTGAGTGCGATATTTATTTATCATCGAAAGGTAAACAGAAACCAGAATCAACTTTTGCAAAATCACTTACAGTTAATGATGCTAGAACAAGGGAGGGAAATTATGTAAATAGATATCGTAATTATAATTCCCAAAGTGTTTCAAACGTGTATGTATCCAGAGTAAAAAATTACAAATGCAAATTATGTAAAAATAATGAAAATCATGAGCTACGTTTTTGTCCTAGCTTCAAAGAGTTGTCGGTATTTGAGCGAGTTGAATATATAAAGCGAAATAATCTTTGCTTTAAGTGTTTTCTATCAGACTGCTATGCAGAAAAGTGCAGGGTAAAAAATTGCTTTTGTGGAAAGCCGCACAACCCCTTACTACACTACCCTCGGGTTCAAGGTCAAAAGGCAGCTGTGCCTGTTAGTAGCAACGAGTCAGCGGATGAATTTCCTGCGGACACTGCAGCGAATGTAAACGTCGGTAGCAATATCGTGGCCGCCAGCATAGGAGCCAATAAGTCGAAAACAGTTCTTTTGAGTACGGCTCGCTGTTTGATTAGAGACAAGCATTTTAAGGCGCATGAAGTTCGCGTATTATGCGACTCGGGTTCTCAATCTAACTTAATTACGAAAGAATGCGCTCAGCGATTGCAACTGAAACGTGAAAAAATAAATTTATTGATTTCTTGTGTGAATAATTCTTCTATGACAGTCGATGAGAGCGTCACGGCAACATTGTGTAATAAAGAGAACAACTTTGTAAGAAAATTAGATTTTCCAGTAGTGAGAAAAATTACAGATTTAGTGCCGAGTAAATTTCTTGATGTAAGCATGCATATTCCCCAGAATGTACTACTGGCAGACTTCAATTTTAATGTCCCGAGCAAAATTGATATTATTCTTGGAGCCCCAATTTTTTACGACCTGTTGAGACACGACCGAATACAAGGTAAAAAAATCACAATTGCTTTTTCAAAATACGGTGTTTGGGTATATTGCGTGTGGTGAGGTGGAGCAAAATAGTGGGGATAAAGTTCACTGTGGATTTATTTCGGATGAGGATTTAAATCATAATTTAAAACAACTGTGGGATCTTGAGGCTTTAGGTATTAAAGAAAAGGAAGGGTTAAGTGTAGTTGATAAAGCATTGATTGGTAAATTTGAACGAAATTTGAAATTTGTTAATGGAAGATACGAGACTGAATTACCATGGAAGATTGATTTTTCTGAATTGAAAAATAATTATGGTTTAGCTAAAAAACGGTTTGATGAGTTAGAAACGGTTTTTAATAAAAATGATTGGGTTGCTAATGAATATAAGGAAATAATAAATGATCAAAAAAGAAATGGAATTATCGAAGAATGTGACAGAGATGAGTATGAGTATTTTATGCCACACAGAGCAGTTGTTAGGCAGGATAAAGAAACAACCAAAGTTCGAATAGTTTTTAATTGTAGCTCAAAATCTAAGGGTAACCTTTCTTTGAATGATTGTTTGGAAACTGGTCCGAACTTAAATCCGAATATTTTGGATATTGTTCTAAATTTTCGTAAGTACAAAATAGCATTTAATGCAGACATTGAGAAGGCTTTTTTAATGATAGGGATTTCTGAAAAGGATAGAAGGTTTTTAAAATTTCTTTGGTCTTCAGATAACTTTAATGAGGAATATAAGATTATGCAAATGAAAAGACTACCATTTGGTTGCAGTAGTAGTCCCTTTATTCTATGTGCCACGATAAAACATCATATTAAAAAATATGAGATGTGCAAACCTGGGTCATTTGAAATGCTAAATTCAGCACTTTATGTAGACGATTTGTATTTTGGAGGAAATAGTGTAAGTGAAGCATTTCAGTTGTCGTCAGATGCTGTATCAATATTAAAGAGTGGTGGTTTCAATTTAAGGAAACTGAAGTCTAATAGTAGCGATCTGGAAAAATTGTGGAAGGAGAATGAACTTAGCAGTTGTGATAGCGGTAGTGAAATGGATGGAACTCAGGAGTTGAAAGTTCTAGGTTTAAACTGGAATCCTGAGAAGGATGAGTTGTCTTTGGATGTAAAAGGTTTGTTGAGCACTTGGGAAGGTTTAAGAAATAGTAAACGGTGCGTATTACAATCAACAGCCAGGATTTTTGATCCCATTGGTTTAATTGCCCCATTTATTGTAAGGATTAAGATATTATTACAAGAAATATGGGAAAGAGCTTGTGATTGGGACGATGTATTACCTGATGACTTAAGGTTAAAATGGATTGCGTGGTGCAGTGAAATTGGAAAATTAAATGACGTCACAATTCCGAGATGTTGTTTATTGAATTGTGATAATGAGAGTGTGGAGATTCATGTTTTTTGTGACGCATCATTAAGTGCTTACGGAGCAGTTGTTTATGTTAGATATTCTGATAGTAGTGGAAATTACAGAGTGTCTTTTGTAATGTCTAAGAGTAGAGTGGCACCGGTAATGAAATTGACCCTACCGAGGTTGGAACTAATGGCCCTCCTAATAGGAGCTAGAGTTGGAAATTACGTTGCAAATATTTTTAAGGACAAAATGGGAAGGTTAGTGTTCTGGAGTGATTCGTTAATTGCATTATATTGGGTTAAAGGAAGTGCAAAAGGGTGGAAACAGTTTGTTTCTAATAGAGTTGTAGAGATTCAGAAGAGATCGAGTCCGAGTGATTGGTATTATTGTCCATCTGAAGATAATCCTGCAGATTTACTCACGAGAGGGATTGCAGCCGAGAGTTTGGTACTTAATGAGAAATGGTGGTTAGGTCCAATTTGGCTTCGGAAGAATAGGGAATATTGGCCTGAGCAGTTAATCAGAGAGTCGCCTAAGTTACACTTGACAGAATTTACGAATGAACAAAAGCAAGATCCTGTCCAAAGTTTTGTTGTTAAATTGGAGTTAGTCGAGCAGCTTTGGAGTAAGTTTTCAGTTTGGAGTAAGTTGCAAAGAGTGGTTGCGTGGTGTTTCAGATTTATTAGAGTATATGTTAAAGGGGATAGGAACATTACATCCTATTTACAGACAAACGAATTAAAAGAGTCTCACGATATTATTGTTAAACTAGTGCAAAGATCTGTATATAACAACGAAATAGCGACTTTAGAGAAAGGAAAAAGGCTAGAGAAAAGTAATCTAATTTCTCTGAATCCATTCGTAGATGATAGAGGTTTATTACGCGTTGGTGGACGGCTCAAAAACGCCAACTTGCCGTACACTACGAAACACCAATTAATACTACCAAAAAACCATTCAGTTACAAAATTACTGATAAGACACTATCATGCGATATATTTACATGGAGGAGTACAATTGATAAATTCAGTGATGAAACAAAAATATTGGATTACGGGAGTAAAATCTGCAATTAGAAGAGAGTACCTGAGCCTGACTTCACGAGCGAGAAAATCCCCATCCGTGAACGATGGAAATTAACTGTGCAGATTTCTCAATCCTTTTGGAAATCATGGTCAAAGGACTATTTGACCCAGTTGCAAGTGCGGAATAAGTGGAAAGTTCCGATAAAGGACTTAATGGTCAATGATTTAGTATTGATCAAGGACGATAATCTCCCACCACTAAAATGGAAAATGGCGAGAGTGATCCACACCTTTGAAGGATCTGACGGTAGAGTCAGAGCAGTGTCTCTAAAAACTATTGCAGGAGAAATTAAAAGACCGATTCCTAAATTGGTTAGACTTCCTGTGGACGATAATTGACATTTGTTTTTTATTATCTTTTTATTTTCTTTTTAGTAATGTAAAATACTTTTGTGCTTTGGACTTTTTTTAATTTCATAATTTGTGTACAATTCTGTGTAACTATCCTTTTACCTGTATTGATGACGAAGTCATGGGGCCCCAGTATGTTACGACGCTCGAATTGTGGGCGAATATTGCTGTAAAATGCCAATAGATGGCGCTTCGAGGAGTGTAAATAGTAGAGATTTTTTGTAAATAAATGTGTGTGCTGTGAAAATGGCGGTCTCGTCATTATGCCGGAATTCTTTGTGTTTCCAAACTCCCTAATTCGCTTTGAGGTTAACACTGACTATTGCTCCGTTTTTAAATCAGAGATCATATCTAGAGGTGCAGTCTTAGAGCAAACCCTGACCACTAACACGAATAGTATTTGGATCCTAACTGATAGCAGGAGTGCCATTCAATACTTTTAAAATCAGCCAAAAAAATTTGATATCCCAGATCAACTCATATTGAGGCTTCTTTATGAGATTGGCCTGAGACTCCTGCTCACCTTCAGCAAATTCCATCACATGTTGGGGTGCATGGAAACGAGCTTGTGGATATACTCGCTAAGCAAGGCTGTAATCTGCCCATGGGCACTTTTGGAGAGCTCACCCCCTCAGAAACCCACTCTTTAAATAGTCTTAAATTGCACTCCGCTTGGCGTATTCCTCCGGTCCCCCAATGGTATGCTGCCAATTATCCTAGTTTGTCTATTAAGGACCCCAGCCTTTACAAACGGCCAAGGGCAGATTTAGGAGTGGCCACTTGAAATGTTTGAAGCTCTTGAATGGAGAGAAGATCTTGTCTCCTTGTTCCTGTCCCATGTCTGCCAGTCCTGCTCATCTTCTTTATTGCCTGGACGCTTCTTGGAGGCTGCTGGTGAATGAGCAGGGTCTCATTTTTAGAGAACTGGCGCGTCGGGGCCTTTTGAACCTGGTGTAGGCTTTTCAACGCCAGGGGGATTGATAACAACAGCAAATCTTACGATGAAAAACTACAACATTAATATTTACGAAGAAAATGTTATTAACAACATTTATTATTATTATTTAAGTTATGGATTAATTTCAATTTGAAAGAACTGTTTCTCTATTTATTACAAAAACGGATTGTGATACAACAAAATTTTTAAGATAATTGTCAAATTTTCTAAAAATTGCTCAGTTTAATTTTTGTAAATTTGTGAAAATATTTATTCAGAACTGTCAAAAACAGTCATCCAGAAAGGGTGCAGACACTACCCGAATTTTCCGATGTTCGAATTTTGATCAATTAGTTGGAAAAAATTTGAAGATTAATGAAAATTAATATATTACTTTGCATATTGTAGATATCGCAATGTGTCTTAGAAAAGACGTAACAGTCCTTTCTTATTACTTAGCATATGCATGTGCATATGCAAAGTATGCTTTAAAAAGCGTGGTAGAATAGAACCTGCTCTGAAGTCAGTATTTCTGTAAAATATTTACTGACACAGTTGAAATTTTTTTAAAAAATTAGCTTTTCCCTGAAAATGCCTACCCCGCTTTTGATGTTCGAATAAGATGAGACTCTGCTTCAAATCAACTTTATAGTCCCCAAAATCCTCAGTTTATGCTAAGTTTAAAAAATGCATTATTTGAGTGCTTCTGGTATTCAGTTCATATTGCTGTGCAGTCAGTTATCTAAAGGCAGCATACAATGAATTACATATTAATAAGATTAGCTGTCAAACTATTATGATACAAGAAACAAATGGTTATTTTGAAATGAATTACATGAAAATGCATAATCTTCTTACATTAAATTATAAGTCGAATGAAAAATATTAATTTCTAAAATAAATTTTTAACAAACAAATGTCTTCAGAAAGCAGCAATTTTACAAATGATATATTAAGTTTGACACATCATGATAAAAAAACTGAGATCAGTTTTCAGATATTAAAATATTTTATTGTAATAAAAGTACCGATCTTCATAGATTCACTACAAATTAAACAGATAATTGTTTATCCTGGAATTAATAGAAGACATATTGCGCAGTGCACACTTTTAATAATTACGAGATTTAATAATTACAGACAAGAGAAACCGAGAGAGATGTTACGACAGAGTGCCGCAATGGTCAGTAGTAACTTATTTCGCTTTGCGCATATGTTTTATTGCCATAATATATGCGTCTTAGCTCTTCACATTTGAATCTCGACCATGTGCGCTTGTCCAAAACAGAGAGAGTTTACAAACGGTGCAATGTCTCAGCAAAGCAAGACGAGGGAAGGCAAGAAAAGTAGCCATTCAGAAACCATTTTTGGAATAAGCTGTGATATCAAATGCTTGCTGAACATTAAAAACAAAAATAGCACTATTACTATGAAAGTATCTCATGAGTTTTTTTTTCCCCGACTTCTAATAGAAATGACTACTCAATACTTACAGCTTAAGATATTACTTTTATATCAGAAACCCTTTGCTCGATTGACTTCTTCAATCTCCCAAGGATACTCATTATACCTTCTTTCCAAAGCTGTTGCTTGTTGCACAAAAAATAATCCTCGAGACGTGGTTTTATTTCGCTGATGTATTTCAAGTCCTTATCTCAAATACAATTTTTTAAGCAGTGAAAGAAGTAATAATCAGAGGGAGGGAGATCTGGTGAGTAAGAAGGAAAGTCTTTCCAAAACTTTTGTGCTTAGAACAAGAAATAATCTTTGATGCACGCTTTTATTTCGCTGATGGATTGAAAGCGCTTATCGCGAAGAGGATTTTTTTTAAGGGTAGGAAGAAGCGATGACCGGTTGGAGTGAGAAAGCAGGATGCGGTAAAACATCCCAATCAAACTGTAAGAGCTTCTCTCCTACGACAAAGGCGGTATGTGGTCTCGGGTTGTCATGTTGAAAAACACTTCATCGGTTCATTAATTTTGGTCGCTTTTTTTTAATGTTATGGCAGCTTTCATCTGATCCAGTTGATGACAGCTCGCAGAAAATGATGCCTTTCCAATCCCACCAAAAGGACAGAAGTATTTCTGGGGGCTGTAGTCCGACTTTGCGAACAGTTGAAGACATAGTGTCCATACACCAAGACCATTATGCACATTTTCTTATGAAATCCAATTTTCATCTCCAGTGGCAAGGTTTCGACATAATTTTTGTTGGATCGCTGGTCACTCGGAGATAAACAGCAAAGAAGTTGCTGATGTTGCAGCTAAGACTGCCTCTTTATATCTACAAAGACCACTCCCCTATCTTGATATGAAGAGACTTCTTTTTAATTACGTTCATTCCTTGTGACAGAAATCACGGGATCTTTAAATATCTCATAAATTGCACTTCATCAAACTAATCATCACCTTGTGGCTAATTGTCTCGCCGAGAGAATTCGATGTGAAGTTCAGTCGACTTTGCATCGGGCAAGCACGATTGAGTCATCAACACCTTTTGTTTGGCGAACAGCGTAAGACTTGTTCAACGTGTCAGGTCTATTTTACCATCGTCCGGTTTTGAATCCCCATAGATTACATTATTTCGGATTGCCAGTGCTAAACCTTCACATGGTAGGATAACATCCTCACCTAAACATTTTAAAGTTTTTAAAAGAAAAAGGGGTTTCGCATCTCATATAGTTCCATTTAAATCTCTCAAATTGAGTACTTTTAATTTTTACTAATTAGTCAGTCAATGTCAGTATGGCCAAAGCTGTTTCTTGTCCCATAAATTTCAAACTCAAACTCAAACTTTGGTGACAAGCCCTTTTAAAAACACAATGAGAAAGAAATTTTTGGGACACCCTAATACTTTTCTCAGACTTTAAAAAATTATATAATCCTTTCTTGATATCTGTAGGAGACTGAATGGATTTTTGTTTGCATCTGAGGCTGCCTAATACTTTTCTCGGTCTCGGCCTACTTGGTGATTTTTAATTTGCACCCCTCATCTTCCTTCGGGATGGTTGAATTTTGTTACTAAAGTTATTCGGTTTTTAAATTTATTTCTATATATTTAAACTAAAAGCTGGACTTATTTCGGAATTTATGTTAATATTTATATATGCCCATCAATAATCTTGAGAATATTAATTGGCAATTCATATATTCGAAAGATTTAAGATCGTATTTTTCGAGATAGACAGATAAAAATTACCAATTTTTTAAAATTAGTGCAAAAAAATACTTTTTATAATTTATCATATTTGTAGATATAAAATGTAATGATTATAAATCAAATTTTTATCTTTCCATTTTATATTAGTTTTACTCTCTAAGAATTTTAAGGTTTAAGAGAAACATTTTGCAAAATCATTATAAAAATTTCAATAAAATTATTGCATTATTGAAAAAGTCATTTTAAGTTAAATATTTACAAAGAAATGCTTTTAACTTATTCTGCATTACTAAACTATATAATATTTTGAAGCGAGATTTTTGAAAATGCTTGAAATTGTATCAAATTTGAAGAGAATTTCGTTTTTATGCAAATAGTTCCTATCAAACAAATTCTTCAAATAATTGCGAAATTATCATTTTCTCTTATGTTTTCAAAGAGACACAAAAGCATTTTTCTAATAAGAACTTCAAATTAAAATTAGACTGAAAAAATTGGAAGAAAAATTATGATTTGAACAATGAAAGGTATTTAACTCGTGCTACAATAGTTTAGTGAAATTAATACATATGAAGCTATTTTAGACAAAAAAAAAATCCTTTCTTTTTCCATTCCTATTCCTCTGTATATTACCCAAGTAGTTTGAATTCCTCTACTCATTTTAAAATTAGTTTTGAATGAGAATATGCATATACCAAATAAATGTTTCTGTTATGTTTTTATTTTTGGAACTTTATTTACTTCTAATGTAATGTGAATTTTTGGTATAAAAGATACAATAATAAGACATAAAGAAATTTTTTGAGCATTTTTTTCTAAATTAAGATTGAAATACGCTATATTAAATTCCTTATTTAAACTTAATTCAGAAGCATCTTTCAGCCCAAAGATGTCTGTTCCTTTTAAAATGCTTTCACAAACTATATTGAGCTTATTCTTAGTATACTGAATTAAATTTTTGATGCCGAAAACTTAATTCAAAAGAAACGGGTAGAAGGAGACTATTCACATTATTTCAACACTAAATATGTAAAACTGACGTTGCCCGAGGTATTGACACCAAATAGGAAACATTAGCTTTAAACTTAAGTTTAGCTGCCATCCTATGTGATATGGGCATGTCATGCAACATGAAACAAATATTAAAATATATTTAGAAATGATCAAAAATTACACCATAGCAACGTTTTATAACGCACATTCCAAAATATTTTGACTGTTAGAAAGGCTAAAAATAAGGTACGTTTGCAGACAAAACAATTCATTAAAAAGATGCAGTAGAAAAGATGTTATAAAATTTTAAAATATACAAATAAGTCATTGTAACGAGAGTTCCCCACTTGTTTATCAACTCTGTATAATCTGATGTGAAAATAAACTACAGCTTGCATCATAATATTTCTTGGTATACTTAACTGTCTGGCCAAAAGTATCCGAATACCCAGTGTTATTATAGACTTAGAACGTACTGAGGCGCATATCAATACGATGGTGGTCCTCGTTTTGCATCGATGATAACATGAACGCGTCTGGGAAGACTTTCCTCCCGTTTTTGATGGGTGGCCATAGGAAAGGATATCCAAGCATCCATCACAGCTGAAGCGAGTGCTTGCAGTGAGGATTGTCGATTAGGCTAGCTACGTAATCTGCGCTCTAATTCGTCCCAGAGGTGTACTATAGAATTTAGATTGATTGATTGATTGATTTGTGATGTTTTTTGGCGCAATCGCTACACAGTTGGCCATGCTGCGCCAATCCAATGGTGAAATATAAAAGTTAAATTTGGGAGTTAAAAGAATGCGTATAAAAGATGATAGACTGCAATAACATCGTATAAAAAACGGCAATGCTTTAGAATTTAAAATTCCAGTTTAGATAATAGTAAAACAACAATTAAAAAATTAAAAAATATGAAATCAATGCTTAAGTACTATTGATAACAGAAGAGACACTTAGTAAGTGAACTATATATAAGTATAAAATCTAATATCCTTTAAAAAGTTAAAAATGTTATGGTGGTGTTTTTCACCCACGAGGTCCTGCAAGTTCAATGAAGTTGAATGAAAAAATGAACACGCTGGGAATTAAAATCAGGACATTCAATTAAAATGTGCTTAACGGTAAAATCCACATGACATGTGAGACATTTTGGCACAGATTCTCTAAAAAGAAGATGTCTGTGGGTAAATCGTGTATGTCCTATACGCAAGTGAGTCAGTTTAACGTCTACTTCACGTATAGGGTGAACAGGCCACATTTCAATAGTTGGTTTGACGGAATGCAGTTTATTTTCTGTACGCAGATCCCATGTCAGTTGCCAGGAAGAAAAAATATATTTGTCCACGAACTTCTTAACATCACAATAAGGAAGTCCCTGAGACAAAAAAGTTGTTGCTGATTTTGCCTTTAAATCCGCCATATCATTTCCAGTAATGCCTATATGACTAGGCACCCAACAAAAAATTATCTCAAATCCCTCGATTTGTAAAAGGCGCAATGTAAATAAAATTCTAATAGCAATTGGGTGCATCTTACTGTGATAGTGAGTTAGTGTCTCCAGAGCACTCATGCTATCAGTGTAAATAATAAATTTACGCTGAGTAGAAGGAGAAATTTTCTGGACAGCACAGAAAATCGCCACCAACTCAGAAGTAAACACTGAGCAACAATTATGTAGACGGTGGCTTGATGAATCAGATGGAAATATGATGCTACAACCCACATGGCCATCTGATTTCGAACCATCCGTGAAAATTGGTGTAAATACAAAATATTGATAGCGATGCTGTAGAAACAATTGTTGGAAAACAGTCGGTGCAGTTGAAAATTTATCAAATCCTGAAAAGGGATTTAGAAAACAAAACTGCGGTTCATCCCAAGGTGGAATGGAAAGCAAATCAGCTGTTTTAATAGTAATATTATCAAGGTCCGAGTCATGAAGAATAAGTTTAACTCTTTCGTTGAATGGACGGACATGAAATGGACGGGCATCATATAATCTGCGAAGAGCAGGTGAAAGCGTAATTTGACGCAAAGGGTGCTTTGACAATGACATAATTCGGAAGTAATATGAAGCGGACAATTTGCTACGCCTTAAATTTAAGGGCATTTCGTGACAGATAACATGTAGACTCTCAACTGGAGGGGTACGGAATGCACCAGAACAGATTAGTAAAGCAGAGTGATGAACAGTATCTAGTCGCCGTAAGACAGTAGTGCGGGCAGAGCCATACACCACAGACCCATAATCGATTCGGGAAAGAATTATTGCCTCATAAACGCGTAGTAGGGAGGTTCGATCGGCGCCCCAAGATGTTGTGGAGAGTACCTTCAAAATATTTAAGGACTTCTCACACTTCTTCCGCAGGTGTAAGATATGCGGAAAGAAAGTCAACTTACGATCGAAGATAACTCCCAAAAACCGTATTTCATTTACTACAGGAATCGGTCTATTTCCAATGTTAATATTCGGATCCAAGTGAATGTTCCTTTTTCGGCAAAAGTGCACACATCAACTTTTCTCCGGCGAGATACTGTGTCCATTGTTTTTGCACCAAGTTACCCTTTTATTCACGGCATTCTGTAATTGGCGCACGATAAGATTCATACTGCTTCCTTCGCATGATATTTGAAGATCATCAACATAAAGACTAGCCTGTATAGATGAAGGCAAATGAGTTAAAATTTGGCTAAGATGAATTATAAAAAGGGTAACACTGAGTACACTTCCTTGAGGAACTCCCTCAGCTTGAATAAAATGATTAGAATACACATTAAAAATTTGAACACGAAAGGTTCGTTGTGTCAAAAAGTTTTGTAAAAATATGGGTAAGTTACCCCTAAAACCATGAGTAAAAAGTGTTGAAAGTATACCGTGCCGCCATGTACGGTCATATGCCTTCTCAACATCAAAAAATATGGAGACAAGGTGGTTTCTCCTTACAAATACGTTGCGAATTTGCGTTTCTAGTAAAACGAGGTTTTCAAAAGTAGACCGACCTCGACGGAAACCACTCTGCAACGGGGAGATGCATCCTTGTTTCTCCAATTCATATATGAGCCGGGCATTAACCATTCGTTCAAAAGTCTTGCAAATGCAGCTGGTCAAAGCAATTGGTCGATAGTTCAAAGGGTTAGAAGATTCTTTGCCAGGTTTTGGAATCGGGATCACAATAGCGTCTCGCCATTGTGAAGGATACTTCTGTTCGATCCATATTCTGTTAAAGAGTACTAACAGATTCGAAAGCGAAGTTGCTTTTAAATGGCGGAGCATATTATATGTAATCCCATCAGGACCGGGAGTGGAATCATTGACATGAGATAATGCGGTTTCTAGCTCAAACATTCTAAACTCACAGTTGTATGGAAAGGTATTTCGTTCATTAAAACACAAAGGCAACCGTTCCGCGCGATTCTTAATTGCCAGAAATTCAGGACCATAAGAATCAATTGCGGAAACTTGTGCAAATGTTTGACCTAGAATAGTGGCAATGTCTAATGGGGAAGAATACTTCACATTATCCCTATTTAGAATAGGAATAGAAGATTCGTGATAAATCTCATTAGCGGCTTTTACCTTTTTCCATAGAGTTTTGCTTGTTGTAGAGGGCGTGATAGAGGATATGAATTGAATCCAGGATTCTTTCTGACTACGGTGGCGTATACGACGAGCAAGTGTTTTTGCTCTTTTAAAAGCGACAAGGTTCTCTGTAGTAGGGTACCTTCGAAACTTGTTCCATAACTTTTTCTGCTGTTCGTAACTATCGCGACAGGCTTCATTCCACCACGGTCGACGAAATTTTCTTAGACGTGGGGAACTCTTTGGAATAGTGGAGGTTGCGGCACAAAGTATAATATCTACGACATTTTGAACTGCTTCTGAAATATCAGTAGCATTTATCAAAGTCTCTGTGATGTCTGCTAACTGCGAAAACGTAGCCTAGTCTGCCCGCTGGAATAGAAAACGTGAAGGACAATAAGTCGCTTCACCACTATCAGCATGGGAGATGATAATAGGGTAGTGATCGCTATTATATAAATCGTTGCTAACAGTGAAGGTAAGCAACGGCAGAAGCTCAGGAGAACATATGGCCAAGTCAAGACTGTGGAAGGTGCGTGTGGGTTCATGAAAGTACGTCAATTCGTCGTTATTGAGCAGGCAGAGACAGTTGTTGGAAATAAACTCCTCAATCTGCCGCCCACGCGAGTTTGTAGTACTCGAACCCCACAAAGTACTATGGCCGTTGAAATCGCCAAGTAGGATGAAAGGTGAAGGAAGCTGGTCAACTAAGTTGTTAAGATCTTGCTGACAGATGACATCATGAGGCGGTAAGTAGATACAGCAGACTGTGACTAACGTGTTTACCTGAATTTGTACAGCCACAGCCTGTAGAGAGGTATGTAGGCAGATAGGATTGCTTGGATAAAAATTGGAAGTAAAAATGCAGACCCCTCCAGAACTATGAGCTCCACTGTCTGCATCTTTACGGACACAATTATAACCCCGTAATTTGATTGGGAAATTTGACTTCAAAAAGGTCTCTTGAAGACCAAAACAAACCGGATGAAATCTGTTTATTATTGACTTAATGTCCTGAAGTTTGGAACGAATGCCGCGACAATTCCAAGAAAGGAAGGTACCCATTAAGAGAGAGGTTTGTGAGGAGAGAGGGAAGTAACAGTTGTTGGAGTTGCCTGATCCTCGCAACTCATACTCAGCTCATATTCATCTTCTGACGGATGGAACTTAATATCAGGGCTCTTAAGCGTGTCTCCAAATATAGACTGTAAGTCCTTATGGACAACGCCTTGCGTCGCTAGCCCCAATGCGACGGAATTTTTTGACACTGAATTTTTAAGTTTCTTTCGTTGGTCCTTTTGCGTAAGGCCACGTTTGGCAAGGTTTAATGTCAGCGATGTTTGTAATTTTGATTTCCTTCTAACATGTTTTGAAGTATCATCATTGGCTTTCAGAGAATGCTCAGTATCAGAATCAGAAGTTTTTTCAGTATTTGGTGCATTTCTGGTATATTTTTCGCAGTGGTCACAGTTACAATTTTTACAGAAAGTCTTTTTGGCTGCTGAAGCATAACTGACACCAGGAGTTGGGGTTTGTGCATTAACTTTACGTCTGGCTTCGGGATAAGATACGTTTTCTTTTATTTTTACTGCAGTAACTTGCTTTTCCAGCGCCCAGCGAGGACAAGATCGAGAATATGATGGATGTTCTCCGCCACAGTTTACGCACTTCTCTTGTGCGGTACACTGTTGGCTATCATGACCTTTTTGTGCACAGCGGGCACAAGTAAGAGACCCGCGGCAATTCATTTTAGAGTGGCCAAAACGCTGGCACTGAAAGCACCTCAATGGATTGGGGATATATGGCCTCACCGGTAACTTAATATAGCCTGCATAAACGTACTCCGGTAATTTAGGAGTTTTAAAGGTTATTATATGGTGTTTAGTCTCAAGTAGCTGTCCGTCACGTCGTATAGAAATTCGACGGACGTGTGTAACACCTTGAGCTTTCATTTCAGAAGTAATTAACTCTACGGGAAGATTTAGTATTTCACCGCAGGTAATTACGCCTTTAGAGCTATTCAATGATTGGTGAGGGGCTACTGAAACTTTTATAATTGCCAAGGATTTTAGTTTTTGTATCTGCTGTGCTTGTTTGCGGGAAGAAACCTCCACAAGCAAGTCACCAGATCTCATCTTTCGAATTGATGAAACTTCGACGACTGTAGCAATCATAGCCTTTTGCACAAGGAACGGAGATACTGTTTCAAAAGTTTCTTTGTTTTCGGAAACTCTGCTTAGTATAAAAAATTTGTGCAAATATTCAAAAGTGTTCAAAGAAATTGGTACTTTATGTTGCCCACTGAAGGGACCCTTTTTGGGAGCGCCCATACGATATAACGGGATATTCAGGTCCGAAGGCACCGCCCACCACGGAGCCCAACAAGGGAAGGCAATTACCGGCTCTGGTTTGTTCCAGCCTCAGCATACACCCTCGTGCTAATCGGTACCTATACGCTGGGAGTTACCCCCGGGGACAGTGACCACCCTTAACGCCAAGCCCAAGGAGTAACCCCTTCGTTTGATCCCTAGCAGACTAATCACTCATGTGGTTAGGTACCGGCCGATTCATACACCGGGGACCCCAGTGCACCACCCGTCTCTCAAATGGGTTGCCACGCACGGCCAACACGTGGGGACTTTGGCTGTCCATAAGAAGCAGGAAGCAAGCAGAGTGGCGACAGCTTCTCATGGAGAGCTCCCTCGCTTGTCATCGAGGGATAGAAAAATAAAGCAAACAGCAGAAGGCGAAGAGGAGGATAAAATTAAAGGGAGTAAAGATCCCTGGGAACCTCGGGATTGGGACACCCGTACTCACCTATAGTAGGTGAGCACCTGAGGGGACTCATCAAATCGCGTCACCCGCCAGAATCCCTTTTTTTAAGGGTTGTCTGGATTGGCCAGACAGTGTATATCGGTTAGGCAATCACTTCGCTGATAAAAGTCACTCTGTCTCTGTAAAACAATTGCAGCGCTATTGAAAGAGAAATGCTTACTTCGCTCAACAGAAGATTCTCTTCCCTAAGTGTGGACATTATTTTTCTTTCTAATATTCGCCAAAGGAACGTTTATTCTCACAACATTTCAAAGCATTTGGCTTTTTAATCTGCTCCAGCCAAGGTTGGATTTCCTAATGGAAGGGGGGAGCATAATGATTTTTGAATGGCTGCTTAAAATCAGATGTAAATAAAGAAATATATCGCATAGGCATACCAGAGCTTCTGCTATTAGCGCATGTGAAATTTGAGGTTTTCGCACATGCGCGCAAAAATACAAAGCAGAAATACTTCTGTTTTACACAGGCACCAATCGTAAAAGGAAAATAATTATAATCGAAATTATGAAACTTTTTTTTATTTTGATATGACTTTAATATACTAAAAACTTTTCCAATAAATGCCCTACAAAATGGTACAAATATCTCCAACATCAGTTAAATATTTCTAGAGTTTTTTCTCTCAAACATACAAACGCTTTCTGGAGACTTCATTTTATACTATGTATAGATTATTAAGATAATTGTTGACAATATTGTGATAATAGATTATTGAGGAACAGCAATATTATTATAGACTTAAAAATGTTGTTAACAACATTAATTGACAACAAAGTTGTCACTCAAAAATATAATATTTGTCCCTACTAGCTTTGATTTAATTCCAATATTAATTTGCTTTTTCTTTGAGGCCTTCAGTTTTTGCTGAGAAATAGCTGAGTAGATAGTAAAACTTCCTTGGCTAATGATTTTTTAAAGCATTTATCATAATAATTAGAATATTTTCGAATAGATTCCCTGTAATAATTTTGCCGTTCAATGTACTCATTGGAAATAGCTTTTAATCGATGAAATTATTACATGCAATCCACGAGTTGCCTATTATTATTTGAAACCCCAGGAATGCCAATTCTAAGATTGCATGCATCAAAAAAATCTGATTTCTAAAAATTCGCTGCATTTGTACCTCATATTCATGTGAACATTTCCAGATTTATAGTAATTTACCTCCAGTGACGGATTTAGGTTGCCTGCGGTTCCACACAGAATATTTTATGAAGGTTTCTTTTCAATAAGATAACAATAATTTTACTTTGCATTTCCGCACACTTTTAGTATTTTAATAGTTTACTTTAAATTATTGTGGCGATTTTCTTTCAGGTGTAAAAAAGGTATTGTAATAGATAAAACATCTGAAACATCTGAAATTTTTACAGATGTCTATGTTTCGGACTTGTCTGGGTTCGAAAAACCTTTTTAAAAAAATATTTGACAAACGCTTTGAGTTAAACGGGTGAAATTCGGCGTATCATCTTTACATTAAATTATGAATTTCTATCAAATATTGAACAAATCTATTCAGAGGAAGTCTGTTTACCTGGTTATTCGAATGTAAGTTGGCATGATAACCACAAAACAAAAAGGGATAGAAAAAAATTCGGTTCATAGATTTAATATTCATATTGTAGGCCTCTATCAAATTTTGAACCCAATCCAATAAGGGAATCCAGTCTGTACCACCAGAAATAACGTATTGCTCAGAAACACAATGACTTAAATATCTCGAATTTGAAATTTGATTTTATGACAGCAGTTATGATATTGAGCCCCATTTTCCTTCGGTCGGTTGGGGAAAAAGGCTTCTTACACACAAGTTTATTTTTCGGATGCTACTGACCACACGCCAGGGATTAATCACCAAAAACAAGAATCTCGCGATAGATTCAGTAAAAATGCTAAATTTTCGCTAAAGTTTAATATTTCCTAATGTTGAATGCCAATCCCGCATAAAATGTGTTTTGTTTTACCTTATGTTCGCATTTTTGGGGGGGGGGGGGGGGGGGGAGAATAACACTCTTAATAGAAAATATGATAAGAAAGATTTGGGAAGACCACTAGCTCTAGTTACTTTATTAACTTTTTAAAAATATTTTTTTTATCCTAGACTGCCTGGAATCCCCTTTTTGTATTCAGCTGAAGATGATATCATTGAAGCTGAGATCCGGTATGTATAGATACTCAAATAACTACTTGAACGAAATGAAACACATGAGAACCAAACCATTTATAATTTATTATGTATTAATATTACCCTGAAGTTTTATCATTAGCAATTTTTTTGCAAGCTCAAAAAAAACTGTTTTATAAAACTGTTAAAAAAACTCATTTGAGAAGTTGAAAAAAGACTCTTTTTTAACTAGAAACGCTTGCGTCGCCTTTCGACCCGTCTGCTGTTGGCAGCCGTCTGACGGCAATTCCGAATCTCACCCCTCACATTTGCACCAATAATCATAGAAACACTTGCAAACTTAGAATCAAGAAATTATTGCATTTTTTAACCACGTTTATTTATTTATTTGTATTTCCGGAAGCAATTTCGCGGCATATAAAATTTTTCGCATTCCTCGTTTATCTTTTATTAGCTCTGGAGCAATATATTTAAGAAAATATTTCATTGATTACTGTTTTATTTTTTTGAGCAAACTATTAACTTTTTCCGGCTTTTTTTATTTTGTAGGATAATAGGGGTTTTTCCTTACAGTACATTAATCTGTTTTTATTATTATTGTTATTATTTATTTCCGTTAAAAAAGCGAATCGGCAATGTAAAAAATATGCAATTTGTTTTCTATTTAAACTTTTGAATAAAATACTCTACAGTCAACGAACATCAGAATTATCGATTTTGATTTATGTCTAATGTATTATCATGAAACAGAATAGAAGTATTTTCTAATTTGTGATATAAATATTGAATATCGTTCAAATTATCAAATTTACCTAAAGTCACAGAAACTTGAGCATGCGACAAAGACATTGCATGTTTTGTGAATAGTTGTTGCTTATCCTCTTTGGATTTGAAATCCCAATCATATCAAGTTCCAGAGATCGGGGAAAGGAGGGTATAGTAGCTTCTAATGGTAAAGATCCCTGAACAATTCAAGTGAGATCCTTCAGCAAATCAGTCTTCTGCACCCTAAGGCAGAAGACTAATTTTAGCTCATATGAAGATGACGTTCATTTATACAACCCCTTTTTAAAGGGCGGGGTGGGGTGGGGGGGTCTCTTGCACACACCTCACAAATCGGACAAAGGACAGAGAAAAATAATGCTCGAACCAGGACTCGAACTCGGGATGCCCGAATTGCGCGGAAGACGCGCTTGCCAGGACGCCGGCTTGAGAATAATCATCATCATTTAAAGAAATAAAGTATCGTAAGCTCTCGTTTACAGGGTAGGAGAGGAAGTGAAATCAGCTACCACGTAACCGCAGGCCCCACCCTCTTCTACCGCACAGAACTTGTCCGGCCAAAGAGTGTGGCAGTATTACGAAGTGGGGAAGAATAAAATGAGCCCTATGATTATTCAGAACAGTTATCTTGCTGCTTTAAGACTTTTATGGCGAATTGTGCTAAAAATATACCATTGGCTAGTAGATACATTAAAATATAAATCATAATTTCAGGAACATTATCTTGCTGCTTTAAGACTTTTATGGTGAACTTTGCTAAAAATTCCCCGTGTTAGGAGATGCGATTTCTTTAAAATATACTTACTCTCCCTTTGAGATCGCTATTCTTGTGCGGCGGAACTGCGGACATCGACTGTCACTCAGCGGCGATCCACGCGCGTTGTGCGACGATGGGGCCCGTTCTCTTGTTAGCTCAGCAAACATAAAGTGCGTGAAAGAAAAACCATTCCCTCCGTGGAAGAGAAGAAAAAATTCAATTTATTAAATTTGATAGATGTTGACTCCTCTCTCCTCACTTGCCATTCAAAAAATATTTTGAAATTATACTTTGGATCGTTATTCGTGAATAATCAATCACTCAAATGACGCTCCTGAACGTAATTTGCAATTGAATTTGGTAATATTATTTATCGAATTTTTTTTTTCTAAAAAGCACCGCCTTTTGCATGACTTTTAAATTGATTTCTGTTTATTTGATGCACAATCTGATAAGATATAATGGATTTAACAGCAATCTCATGTTTTTGTGAAAACCAGAGAGCAAAACATAATAAAAACAACCACTCAACTCAAAACTATTAAACGATTTTCCCATTAAAATATTCGGCCTCGACTTGATTTGAGTAGAATACGGCAGATCAATTCGATTATTTTGGTGACCTTGTTTTGCATATCGTTTTTCCACATAAGTGTATTGAGAAAATTACATACATATAATAATGAGAAAATAAATTATTTGCTCTCTGTAAATATATAAATAACGCTTGATTTTTAATCCTCTTTTGGTTTTTTTGACTGTTGTTCATTCGAAATATTTAAGGTCTTTGTAACCTATTTTAATTGAATGTAACAATTTACCTGGAAGGCTTGACGGTGTTGATTCGTTCTGTTTCAGTTTCCAAAAATGCTGTCGCAAACAATTACATTTTTCAAGGATATAAAGAGGCATTACTGTTGAAAACTGAATAATTTCCTAATTTTAAGAATAACATAATAATAATTTTGTAGTTTCTTATAAAAGAATTTTATAATAATAATAATTTCGGATGAAGATACAAGGCTAATACAAACATATGCTGTTAAGATTCAGGAAACAAATAATCTTAGAACATTGAAAAAGGGCAAATCCATTTTTAAATTAGAATCCCAATATTTGTCATCGATTTTATATCTCAAAATGAATATGTCTGGTTTTCCAGAATTATAATCAGAAATTTCTCGGCGATGAAGATAAGGACAAACAAGCATCATGCGATCGCATGCACCACCCAGGCGTGCATAGAGACACTGCAGGTCGCGGGAGGTGCTAACCAGGGACCACTTCCTCGATCTGATTAATATGAAACTAAGGAAAAGATCGCTTGAACGTCGAATTATGAGTTTAGTTGGTTACATTAATGTTCTGATGAAGCAATATTAAGGTTGTTTTAAGGTGATGACAAGGACAACACAGGAACTGACTACTTCCTCGCCAAATTTCCACAAACTCTGCCGACGGTAGAGTTTTTTATTTGTTTGTTCTCTAAAGGGATTATAAGATTTTACATATCTTCCCTGTAAACTCGTAACATATCAAGCGTACAAAAAATATTTTTTCGTGGTCTTAAAATTTCAAAAATCGGATTTCTGACAGTATAAGTTTTATTTCTGAACAATTCATTTTCTAATTATTTTTTTAAATAACAATGAATTTTCTTCCCAATAAAATTGGAGCCTGCTTCACTATTTAGTTACGTTTATCATCAACATAATTTTGTCAAGAGTTTTCTTTGCTATTGCTGTTCATGCATCTCGTTTTATTTCTTCGTAATTTTAAAAGGGTGTTATTTAAAATTATTGGTACTTCTCTTCCTAGTTACATCAGTTTTATATTATTTAAGCCCTTTTATTCTTTAAATATTTCCTCGCTGCGTATATATTTTTTCATGGCTCTTTTTTAGCTTGAGCTCAATGAAAAGGGGGGAGGTTCATACCTGTTTCAAATGCACCAATGTATATTATTAAATCAGAATGAAACTAAAAATACTTTAAAATTAAATAATAGCAATACTTTCACAATAAATTATGGCAATGAAAATATTTTCAAAAAAACATTGTTCTTTTCATGTGCATAATTGTTCAATTTTCGTAGAGAAAAATGCTTATGATGCATTTTTCTCTACGAAAATTGTTTATTTGGATTTATCTTAAATTTGCAATTAAAATTTTATTTTAATCAGCATTTAATATGGAATAATGTAAGTGTATTAATTACATTTCCTAACTGTTCAGTCAATGAATTATTAAATAGTTAAAAACCTTTTAGATTGTTTTCTCCTAAAATTGAAACTCTTAAAGCTGATTTTCATATTTCTCCTATGAACAAACATATGTTGTAGAGCAAGTAAAAGGGATTCTTTGTCTAAATTCTTTTATATTAACTCTTATTCATGAAGGGCTTTAACACATTTTATGGATTTGTATAAAAATTAAACACACATTTTCCGCAAATTCTCAAAAGTGTTCTGATGAAAACAGCGGCGTTTAGTAAATCTATTTCATTCCAAAGTTATAACAACAATTTTCAACGAATTAAATAGGAGATTAAATTGTCCATGGCAAACATCAGTCCTGTTGGGTGCTTAAATTTTTAAAAACTGGAACATGCCTTTTTTACAGTTCCTTGCACTCTACTGTCCAAAACAGCAACATTTGATAAATACGATTTAATTTTAAATAACATAAAATAGTTCTGAGAAATGGAATAGAACCCAAGAAAAACAAAGCTTTGGTTCCTTGGGCGCTTATACTGTTAGAAACTGCACCATTTTTCAAAAATTACAATTTAAAAATGACATAAAAACTACTTTAGAGAATGAAACAGAAATAAATTTATACATGAAAATAACTCAGCGGTAATGAACAAGGGCATATATATAAGGAGTCCAGCCCCCCCCCCCCCAAAAAAATTAGAAAAAATTATAGGTAATAAGTAATTATTATGGGGTATTTTCGTAACTAAGTGCACCAAGCATTGTTATCCCCTGCTAATTCCACTACCGGGTACGGGAATGCTAGTTCAAATATAATCTGGAAGGAGTTTGCAGATCGCCTAGCCAAAGAAGTTACAGAAAATACACCTTGGTTTGAATGGATCTCTCCTGAAGATATAATTTTGAACCTGAAGAAAACACCCCATGAGATTACAATCAGTAATTATAGAAACCGTAAATATTTCCTCTCCTTGGGAGACATCTTTAGCATTGAAACACTGTGACCTTGGTCCAAGAATCGGAGGTAAAATGTTGTTTTGGCCAGGCTCAGCTGCAAAACAATTATAACGCCAGGACTAGTGAACTGTTTCAAACTCCAAAATGAAGACCTTTTTTATGAATGCAATTGCATTAACGGCATTAAACGCATAATTCTCTCGTGAAAAAAATACATACATGTTATATAGGCAAGTTGTGGACTTTTCTGCCTGATAGACAAGACATCACCTTCAGAAATGTTTTGGGTAAAGCAACTGCAAATAAAACTACAACTGTAATCAGCAAAATAGATGCGAATGGCAGTTATAAGGAAA
Source organism: Argiope argentata (assembly GCA_026289955.1). Lineage (NCBI taxonomy): Eukaryota > Metazoa > Arthropoda > Arachnida > Araneae > Araneidae > Argiope > Argiope argentata. The sequence goes on from JAOUZG010025848.1 coordinate 3,727,559, forward strand.
TATCGTTCAGAAAGAAGAAGCCAAAATATTCTGTGAAAATTCTCAAAGAGTATTATTTAGGATACTTTAGATGAGAGCAAGCACGTTTCATAAAAATTAATCGTTATTCATTTATATTTCGGAATAAAAAATTTTTTTGAATAATGTAATTTTAGAAGATGTGTGTTCGTTTTTGTAAAGAATAAGTATAGCTTACGGTTTTGGCATGGATTTGTAATAACTAAAACGAAACTGAAAAAGGCATGTCGTCATACATCGGGCGTCCTTATCGAAAGTAAGACGACACAAACACTATTTGCATGGCATTAAATACAACGGTCGAGGGAATAGCAGAAGTAACGATGGTGGGGGTATCAAATCTCTCGAACAAAAGTAAATCAACAAAACAGAGCCGAGTTTGCATACAAATCCTAAGTTAAATAATAAAATGCCCCAAATTGCGCACGAAATTATAGATGCGTCTTCATTGCCCCACAGAATAATTACAGCATTTTAACTTTTCCGTATTATTATTAGTTGAAAATTTATAAATTAAAAAATATATATAAGTTTTTAAAAAGAGCGTTTATGTTTTTAATTTATGATTCTTTATTGTAAATCAGGGATGCACAATCTTTTCAAGATGGGGGGGGGGGGGTAAAATATGAAAAAGGATCATATCGAGGGCCAAAGTAGGCCGTGAATGTTAAAACATGTTATGAATGTGAAAACACTATTTTTTGTGGCAATAAGCATGAATTACAATTATTATTTTACTTATGCATACATTATGCAATAAATAAATGAATAGAACACAAACATTATAGATATGATTAAAATACTTTACCTCCAAAAACAAAAACAAACAAAAAAGAAAAGAAGTTTCGTGTTAAAAAAGGTGGCAAACTTGAAGTAGAATAACCGAAAAAAACTTTTGGTAATTATATAGAGAATTTAAATTTTGAGAAAAAAAAATAGTTGTTGTTACTTATGGCACTTGCCATGGACAAACCCCGTTGATACATCAGCAGATTTTAAGTCGGAGATATACGTCTCTTGTTTTACAAGTAGCGCCATCTAGGATCAAGAGTACGACTAAGCTAAACACACGTCACAACCCTTTTTAGGGGGCGGACTACATTCATGCAAATTCATTCACTCATCTCAGATCGTAATTTAGACCTGGAACAGAGAACGATCACCTCTGACCCAATACCCCCAGTGATATTACTCTCGATATGGAGGACTTTGCGACCACTAACAAATTTAACAAGCGCCAATCGCCACACACTCGGGGAATATTTTGGCCGATGAGTTTCGAACCCGTAACCTAAGGAGTACGAGTCCAACGCTCTACCAACCAGGCCATCCCGGGCGCAAAAAATAATAATAATAATGAGATGGCTGGAACTGAATATTTAAAGTTAATTGATTTTATATTGAGCTTACGATTGGTTGCGGCAATACGTAGGATAGAAGAAAGGTTCTTGTCTGCTATTCTATTTCTTATTTTTGATTTGTCTAAATTCATTAGTGAGAAAGTTTGCTCACAAATATAAGTGTTGCCAAAAAAAGTTGCCTCATTTTGCTTCAAGCACGACAATTCCTCTGGTAAGTCTATAAAATTCTAATATCGATTTTTCTTTGAATGGATTTTTTTAAAAAAAGCAGAATTCTGTAAATCAATTAAGGCTAACTACATACTCTCATCCACTAGATTTACATCTACAGAGAATGGAGAAGAAAATACATCAATTTTTGTTTGACACTATTCAAAATCCGAAAACTGATCATCAAAGCATTACGCAAGACTTGAATTTGATCCTCGTAATGCATTTTAAAGTGTGGGAATTTTTCATGCAATTTTTAGCAGTAGGAAAAGAGTGCAAAATGTTTAGTTTTCAGTTGATTTTGAAACAAACATAACTTTTGTTTAAATGCCTTTACATTATTTATCAATTGAAAAATGAATTGATTTTTTTCCTGGTCATTTTGTGTTTAAGTCGTTCAAATGGCCTGTTATGTCTGTGAGAAAAGCCAAATCACACTGGAAACTTGCTTCTTTGAATTGTCTGGTATTTCTACCATGGTCATTTAGAAATGTAATAATTTCCTCAAATGGTTCCATAAAACACTTAGGGCAGCTCTTCAACTGAGCCATCTAACTTCTGCATTTTAAAGAATATCAGAAGACAGATCATCAAATTCTTTTAAAAATTCTTTGAATTCCCTATGTTTGAGGGCATTAGTAAGAATAAAGTTAATTGCTTCAGGTACACACTGTATTTGGATTGCAAATCTAATTCTTTACCATATGAATTCTTTTGATGAACTGTAACAGTTCTACACCAAACTGAGGAAGGCATTTTTTAACAGCGTAACCATTCCAATTTTTGCTCCATCTGTCGTAATGCTAACACTACTGTTCATGTTTAATGAAGCTGAATAGCACAAATATATCAAACTGGATAGAAGTTCACATTTTTCAACATAACATTTTCCGCAACATAAAATTTTTTAACATTTCCACGAACTAAACAAACAATTTGGCCACGGATGTTCGATCTGTAGATTCATTAACAGCTAAAGATAAATATAAAGTTTGAAGGAATAGATTTTACTTGAATTTCAATGTCTTCATTCAATTGTTAAATTCTTCTTTGAATAGTCATTCTATTTGAGCTTATATTTTCAAATTTCATTTTTGTTTCAGGATGAAGTCCTTCTGACGCAATTAACAAACACTTTTTAACAAAATTCCTATCTTTGAACGGTCGACCTTCTTTAGCGATAATTTCAGTCACACCTAGCTCACTTCCACATGATGAATCCAATTCAGATGCCTGTTTTTGCAAAAAATTTGCTTGACTGCTGAACGAATTTTTGAGTTGTTCGATTTTTTTTTTTTTTTTTTTTTTTTTTTTTTTTTTTGCGATCGATCCTATGCTTTAAAGATGCAAAAATGTTTATGCTCCGTCTCATAATGCCGCATTACGTTATACTCCTTCGCCACTGCGATCTTGCAAGTACATATTAAGCATGTGACAGCCCCATTGTACTAGATGAAACAATATCTATCTGTCCATGAATCTTGAAATTTCTGATTTTGAAAACCCCCTTTCCTTTTCTCCCTAATTTTACTAAAATATTTCTACATGCCTTTATAAAATAAATGATGCTGAACTAAAAATGCGAAATCAAAAGAGAATATCTGATTCGTTCTGTGGCTGCGATTACGAAATAACCGATCTGCTAGCAAAACCACGCCGTGTTGTTTATTAGAACAATCGTCGCGATCACGTCCGCGAGCTTCTCCTACACGAAAACTCGTACTCGCAAGTAGCCGTGAAAGGAGCAAACTGAAAAGCCACGTAATAAAAAGTAAATTAACATTTATGAACAACTGCAAATTATTTATTCTAATATAGAATTTTTTTTTTTTTCGAATTATATTTTTTGCATGTTGATTTAAAATGAAAAGAGAGTTTTTCAAATAAGTCTTATTTTATTAATAAAATTCGTTTGTTAATAACATTCATTTAATAACATAGGTTGTGCATCCCTGTTGTAAATATTATACTTATCAAATTAATTCTTATGAATAATTTGCCAATCAGTTCTACATGCGAGAATCTAAAAATAGTCCATTTCGACTCAGCTTTGTCAGTATTAAAATAGTCATTATAAATTCATATGCAACCCCTTTTTTTTTCGGTTTGAAGTCTTCTGAATATGAAAATAAATTAAATAAATTTGTTTAACTTTTCTGTTCGGGTTGTGGCGAATATTTCCTCTCCGTGCAGCTGTTGACGGTTGCGCAGTCTTAAGTATTGGAGGCGCTATGCGAGAGCCGGGTCTGATGTATTTCCTGTCTCAACAGAATTCGCTCAGATGGTGCAAGAGGCGAGTGAAATTAAGAGTGCGGATTTTAATCGGAATCATTCCTTAGTGTTCTGTTTCTGAAGATGAAATTATAACAACCTTCTGATGGAAATCAAATTATTTCCCATAAGGTTAACAAGCGAATGGACTTGCCGTGCCACCTAAAACAATGAGCTCTTGAAGGAAAGGGGCGTCCTTAACGCCCCCAAGGACGCTGTCCATATGTACACGGACGGCAGTAACTTGATAGTGACAGTTCTGGTAGTGGCATTTGCATTCAACTTCAGGATCTCGAAATTAAAATCCAGACCTCTGCCCATATTTCGAAGTGAGCTTATAGAAATTCTAGGTCTGAATTCCATCATGTTGCTTCCGCAGTTTAAAGATAACTGGATCTTTACGGACAGTAGAAGTGCTGTAAAGCACTTGGCCGATGGGCATAAGTTGAGGGAAAGTACTAGTGCAAAGATTCTCAAGAACCTAAAACATCTTTCCCTTTCTCATCGGATCCACTTTCAGTGGATTCCGTCTCATGTCGACGTGGCTGGAAATGAAATTGCAAAACACTTTGGCTAGAGCTGGCGAGGCCACTATGCCTGCCACTTCTCTTACATGGAGTTTTTTTCTAAACATAAGGCCATTTGGATGGTCTCGCCGGTGCACCCATGGTATCAGAGTATGCGCCCTGGTTCGGGGTAGTAGTAGATGAGATTAAACTACTCTTTCTTACCCGTTTTCTTAGTGGCCACCTATGATCCACGACTTTTGTCGGAGGTGCTAAACAATTCGAAATCTGCATTAAATGTTCTTCAGCACATGCCTCTCGTGGCCAAATTTTATGTTGTCTGGGGCTTACCAGGCAGAATCTGGGCTTTCTCAGGGGGAGAGTTCATGGACATATCAAGCTCAGCTGAAGAGTCTACAACAACAACAAATTGTTTTAAAATAAAATGGATTGTTATTCATATTTTCATTTTATAGATAATTCTTCATATTCTTGCAATAACAATAATTTAAATGACTTACTTATACATAATAGTTAAATATGTGAATTTGAAAGATGTTTTTATTAAAAAAAAAAAACAGCTTTGCATGATTTAACCCTAATTAAAATTTGTGTACTTTTTTAGTTATTGAATAAAACGTTTTAAATTGTTACTGTATTACAAAAATGTGATTTATATTAATTCTATGTATCTATTAAATATTGAAAAAGGATAAGAGATTTTTTTTCTTGAATTTTATAATATTTGTTTTAAAAAATGGGGAGGGGGAACTTGTTTACATAATTTGTTAACAAGTCCGACGGAGTCATGTAAAACAAATTCAATTAGTGTCTATGAGAGAAAAATCTATTTCCTTGCCTCCATGCTAAATATATATCTACAGAAATTTAGGTTGTCACATCATTAACTAGGTATTCCTTTGTTCTAGGTAATTTCATTGTTATTCAGAATAAGAAGTAATTAGATATAATATTTTTGAAGTAAGCAAATGCTACTTTTTCCATTATAACATATTGATGATTACAAGGCAAAGTAGATAGTAACAGTTCATTCTTTTTTAAAATTATTTTGAAAAAATTTTACTGTGTAAACAGCAGAAGTTTTTAAGAATTAACACTCCTTTATCATCAATAATGAAACCACTTCTCAATACTTCCGTAACATTAATTATTTAGGACATATACAACATTCTTTAGCTACTAAAACAGTTGTTTTTATGGCTTTCTATATTTATTTTGATAGGTTTTATTGAAAAGAATTTATTTAAGATAAAATAATAATAAGTTCATTTTTAAATTTCATTAGTAGTGTAAAATTTCACAGAAAATGCTTCATGATTTCTAATTTTACAGTAAATAATTTACATATCTCTTGAAAAAAAAATATTATATTCTTATGGCATTCTTGTTAATGCATTTGAAATATGCTAAAAACTGCAACATTAAATTTACACTTTAAATACTTGGGAGACCTAACAGATTTTTATGTAGCCAACATTTTCAATAATAAAACAAAGTTACACATCAAAACAACTTTTTTTTTCTTTCCGTACAAAATACTAATAAGGAGCTAATAAAATTTATTATGAACAAAAGCAAAAATTAACAGAAAATTTCATTAAAATACAAGCAGTTTTGCAGAAATGCATTCATACAATAAACACTTTAAAAGCTGTCTTAGAAATATCATTTGTATTTTAACATATTCAAGGATACAATATATATAACTATGCATATTATGTTCTTGTAATTGTGATCATTAAATTTAAATTAACCAAAAAAATGTTAACATAAAATCTGATGAATAAAAATTCATAACAATGAGATTAATTTCTTTTGTCACTGAAATGCCAATACGAAATATATCAAGAAAAAATTATAATTTTTTAAAAATTGATCTAAAGGAATTGTCTTATCATAGTTAATTACATAATTTTTTTAAAAAAAAAATCCTTTCTTTTAAGAATTTTTTTTAAAAAAAGAAAGACCAGAAGATTATTTTCAGGCTTACTATCATTTACAAACATAAAGGCATAGCTTTTGAATTTAAAACACATTTCACAATACATTATTCAGCACATTACATCTAAAATAATAGTAAAATAACAATAATAAAAAATAAATGCTTCATTAAGCATAAATAATATTTCCAATATACAAAAACTTCCAGAGAGAAACATTAAATTAACTAATAAAATATGCAATTTAAAAAAAACTTCATTTTTTTTCATTAAAAATAGGCAGCTTTAATCACAGAGAGGTACAACTCATAGCAAAGCTTTGTGAAGAATTATTTTTCTAATAATTTAGATCTTGAATCGTCTTTAAAATAATTGGAGAATTAGAGAAGGGGGGGGGAACCTTTATTTGACATATCAACAATTAATTTCTTTAGGATGCAAACAGATACTTTAAATGAAAATTAATTTGTGATGCTCATTTTACAGTGTTTAGTATGTTACCTTTTTTATAGAAGCAACACAAGGGCTATTTAGAGACTGATCTAATAATTTGCATAATACCTGCAAGGGAAGAGGAAAGGCAAACATACTCTCCACACTTAGCTTTGAACTTGCAACATTCCCGTGTTAAAGGTGACAATTTACACCCATGTCTTACAGAATCAGGATGAATTGGAACACTTATCATACATACTTTTTTGTATACAATTAACCTGAAATGCTATTTATTAAAATAGACACATTTTCTTAATTTCAATAATATTCTCATACCCATTCACAAAAGCCCATAATATTAGTTAGGGCAGAAAAACACTGGAGAAAATTGGCCCATGGCAATTCTATATTCAGTATAAATAGGAAATAAATTAATTCTTCAAAAAGTTATCTTTTTATTACTGAAATCAGTTTCATATTTAATTTAAATTATTTTCTAGAACAAAAGAACATTTACTTCACTTTTGAGTAAATCCAGGCTTCAATTTTGAATGAATCCAGGACATTTTTTAAA
>JAOUZG010025848.1:3735294-3781609 GCA_026289955.1 Argiope argentata
ATTTCCTAATAAAAATATTGATAAGTCATCTAGGATCATCTGGTTTTATTGAAAATTAACTGTCAAATGTTTTTGACTCTTCAATTATGTTTCTTTTAAAATGTTAATAATTAACTATTTAAAAAGAATGAAAAGATTTTCAAAAAAGACAAGAACCACAGATTGAGGTGTCAAAGTTTTTTTTAGGAAATGCCTGAAAAATATTTACAATATATGAGAAGAAATTAATTTTAGAACCAATTTATCAAGTCAAAAATCATAATATTTTTCATAGTGGATACAAGAAAAGTTTATTTTTTAAAAAATTTGAAATTATGTATTTCTTTATGTTGTTAAAATCTGAATAGTATTTTAGCAAACATTGATATTTTCTACCCAGTGGAAAGAGCAAAACTGAAGTGAATCAATACTTTAGAAGAACCAATAACTTCCAGGAAATCAGCACATTTAGCTGTAATATATTATAAGTCTATTTATTGCTTTTAGAATAACATCTACTTTCCAATTAATCATTTTAAGTTCACACAAAAACACTCAATGTAATCTGTGCAATTCACAAATACCTAGACCAAAATTTTTATTATCATTTTCACACAGAAGTTTTTTGACATATTAAAAAAATTTTTAAGTCTACATTTGGTCCATCCATGTTTATTTGGAAAAAAAAAAAAACTAAGAACTACAAGCTTGATATAATTTTTTCAAACAATTATTGAACAGTGATATGCTTTAAAAATATTGGTCCAATATCTTGGTTGTGGAGATTGTAAGTGAATTCTTGCCAATATCTTACAATAAGATCCCTTTAATAATTTTGTGAAATGCGGTTCAAAGCTTTGAAAAAGTATATTTTAAAAAATTATTGTTCAGAGATTTCTTAAGAGATTGTTGAAAAAATGATGTTAATGCATAGCAAATAATGCACATTTTTGTATAACCAAAAGTATGTTTGTTTGTTGTTGTTGTTTTTTTGTTATTTTATAATCAGCAAACTTATTTCTGATGCATCATTGAAACCATTAATGGACAAATATGATATAACATGTTTGAATGCTCATAAAGTTCAACTTTAAATTATTTTTGAACTAAGAATTTCAAAAGGGATCTATCTTCAGAATTCAAATTTTGTGTAACCTCTTCAACTGTATTCTTTTTACATACAAAGCCCAGTATGAATTATGACATTTTTGAACAATCGTTTTTGATCAATCAAGACATTTTTGCAATTTTGTATATTTTTCTTTTTAATCATAATTACAAAGTGCCTCCCCTATTCCAATTCTCTCTCCTAATTGCAATGTGAACAATATGCAGCAAACAGATTTCGCAAAACTTTTCTAACCATTCAGCAAAGTCAAATGTTAACATACGGACTTTCTAGAAAAATCCTTTGTGTGTATTAAATGTAGATTTTCAGTGGCTCATTGTTTTTAAAAAACTAACTTATCTACTCTGAATAAACACATAGTTTTTAAAAATAATAAACCATTCAATTCACTCATAAGTGAGAGATTTAACATTACCATGATGTTTCTACACACTGAATGTTGCTATTCCTGAAAGAGAAATTTACTTGTTTCTGTCATATAGTTTTAGAAGCCTCATGCATGCTTATTAGTTACAATTCAAGATTTCATGCAAAAAGAATTGCCTCTCAAAGTGAAATTAGACTCACCTAAATGGGGGGAGGTAAATTTCTGTAATTGCATAATTGTGAATGGTGTTTTATTTTCAAAATACTGGATATATTATATTCTTACAGCATTTAGAATTCACATTTTTTTTAAGGAAAAAAAAGGAAATAAGAAATTTTAAAATGACTGTCCTTTCTTGGTTTGTATACAAATTTTGAAACTTCCTTGCATTTTCCTTATTCTTTTTTTAGATTAGTTTTAAATTCCCTGTATTTTCTCTGTTTAATTGGCTGCTCTGTTAAAGAAAAATATTACAATTCATTATTTAGGAGGAAAGAATTTTATATAACAACATTACACTTATCACCAATCAAATCAGCTATTGATGAATGTAATGTGTAAATATCAGAAGAGAAAAAGTGCATTAATATTAGAACTCAATGAGATGTGAATGTGCAAGTCATAAATAAACAAATTTCCTAAGAATGATATACATTTTAATGAAAGAAAAAATCGTATCATAATACATTAAATTCTTTTAAAATCTCATACTTTCATTAGCTTTTAATCATATAGTGTAAATGATATAAAATTGAAAATGTTGGTTGAAACAAATGACTTTTTAAAACCAGTCAAAGTTAATTTCACCAAAAGCTTTTAATAATTATTTAAAAACTGCATGAAAAATTAATTGTGAATGACAAGTTCTAGGAGAACAAAGTTATTTAAATTATCCCTAATTTGTTTATCAATAAGCAATAGTTGAGATTTTTTAAAAAAGTATCTATTGCAAAGCATACCTATGTTATAAAAGCAAAGATTCAATACTGCAGCAAGTAAAAAAAATTAAGAAAAAACAAACACTGAAAGTGGATGTCAGTGTCGGAGCAAAGCACAAACAATTGGTTGCAATTAAGTTTTGAATGATATTTTGTAATATTATAAAACAAAACCCCAATATTTAATGCCTAATAGATAAGATTACTAAGAATTAAAAATACTAATAATAGGAAGAAAAATTCTGATTATGTCCTATTAATTATTTATTTATTAATCAAGAACAATAGAAATGAAATATTTGAACATTTTATTCAATGGAAATTTAATTAATCTAACTTTATTCACAGGAAAATATTTTAATTTAAATCTTATGCTGTCATAAGTTTGAAAGCATTAAAAATAGCTGTTTCAAACTAATATAAAGACATGCATGTCAACCAAATTGATGCCAATTTTTATAAATTTGGAAAATTGAAAATATTTAAAATAAATATTAAAATATTAAGCTAACAGCAAATACACTGTTTCAAGGAAATATCTACAGAACTGTTTCTGAAAAAGTTTAAGAAGAAATGTTTGAAAATATTATTAAAAAAATGTATACAAATTTTAAAAAAATATCATTTCAAACAAAACAAATATACAATTTGATTTAGTTCAAGATATAATTACATAAGTTATTAAAATAAATAGTATTCCCATTTTTTGCTTTGCTAAGCCATACGAAGTAATTTGAATGATTACTGTAATAGCAAAGACAGGAACTAAAGGTAGATTTCTCATAAGAACTACCTAATCCTTGTCTAATCTAATCCCAAGAACAATGAATCACCAAAAATAACTCAATATCATATTACTGCTATACCCACCAGAGAAGTGAAAACTTGATTAATGGTAACTTTTCATCTATATGACATCCCTTAAATGGCAAGAACAAATAGTGTAAATTAATTGCTAAAAGTACTTGCTCACTTGTAGTTATCACTTACCAAATTTAACAGTCCCTTACTATAAGTAAAAGAAAATATACATACAGAAGCATTAACTAAGGTTATTCCATACACACCTTGTAATCCAAAATGACTGCAAAGATAAAAGTCAAAATTTAAAGGATGAACAACTTCAGTGTCAACTGTTGTTCCTGGAGGAATATTCTTCATTTTTCCAACTCCTCTTCTGACATCTTCTGGCATGAATCTAGTATGATGACGCTTCTGTACAACAATGAATGTAATCCCAGGCTGATAATCTGCTTCTAATGTGCTACAAGCTTTTCTTATGCATTTGACTTCGTGATCTCTTACTTTATCAAACTGACCTTCACTAACACCATCACGATAGAAAATTATTTTTTCTGGTTTCTTCCCTTTAGTGTTTCTATAAAATGCTTTCAACAAGTCTAAAATCATAGATGTTAAATCTTGAATTATTTCAACAGCTTGTTTTCTTTCATCCACATTTGTTTGTGCTCTTATAGTAACAGCATAACGAGATGGGTGAGAATCAAGACTGCCAACAGCAGCTGCTATCGATGGCTTAATATCTTGAGAAGGACTAGGATGAGTGACATCAGCTCCTATAATAATTACTGGTTTCCTTAAAATGGGTGGAGTTTCCCCTGGTGTCAAAGAATTATTTACTCCACCCATTTTTGCATTGATTTTTTGGCAAAGGTTACTTACAAGTGGCGGAGAACACTTCCTGGGATTAGAGACATTTTCATCTCTTATGCATTGTGTTACAAGACCAAGCATTGTTTCTGCCGCCTGTTTGACTTCCCCATAAATTGCTTTATTATTACCTGGAACAACAATAACTGCTAACTCTGCTTGGAATCTTTTCTGAGCATCTTTTAAAATGTTTTGAATAGTTTGACGACGCATATCCACAATATCAATTGCAGCAGGACGATTAATTCTGATACCCTGCTCATGGGCAATGTTGACCAGTAATTTTGCAAAACGCTCCAAGCAATCCATTTTACACCACCGGGGATTAGAAAAACTAAATAAAACCCAAGAATTGATATCAGCTCCTCGAAAATACTGTTTGTCTCTCATATCCCAAGAACCATCTTTAGGTTTAACAGAGGTTTCATTTTGATAACGCACATTAGGAGCTTCAATAACTCTTCCAGTTAAGGATAAAGAGCGAGAAGCTACACTCATGCCAAACTCTTGCAGGTATGGATCTCGATTAAAGTTTGCTTTCTTCAAAATATCTTGTATTTCTCTGAATCTTGTGTCAGGTGGACGAGCAGTGAACTTAATCATTTCTGCATTTTGCTTATCTTCTAATTTTTTCTTACAATGTTGCCCTTCTACCATCTCACATACCTCAATAGGCAGATAAACTTTTTTGGCCTCTGGATTAGCTTGTACACAAGGTAAATGAGGATATTTCAAGGGTTTATACTGTGTAGCAAAATAATCAGCTACAGTACGTGTAACAGTTTTACCATTCTCATTAAGTTCAAACTGTAATATATTAGCTGCTTCTCTTGTAAATCTTAATATGCGATACTTCCTTCTGTAATTCTTTAAATGATTTGTCTCTATTCGCATATTTTTAAGCTCTTTACTCAATCTTTTTATATCAGAATCTGGAACAGGAGTAACACTGTTTACATCGACACTTATGATGTCTTTAACATATTTCATAAGAGGTCCTTTTTCATAGAATGTTGTAGCAGTTACATCCAAGTTTACCAAAGGTTTCCATTGTCCTAGACGTAAACTTTGATGGTAACCAAACCATATTTCTTTCCCACCTCCAAGAGGATGTGCATCTCGTGGATCAGGAGGATAAAAAAATGACCGCCCAACAGGAAAGTAACGTAAGCATGGTCCATGACGAAGAACTGTTTCTAGGGCCATTACAGCTTCTTGGGGAACAGATTTTATCTGGCCATGAAACAAAGCATGTAGAGGATCGAGACTAACTGAACAATCATTGGACTCTTTTTTTTGTACTGGTTTGATGATGACTTCAAATACATCTGGTCTACGATTTTGATCATCAGGATTTTCATTGGGCATTGCAATATCACATTTCAATGTTTCATCAATCCTCAAAGGTGTTCTAGTGTATAAATTTTTTCTTCCATCATAAGCTGCATATCGACCTCTGAAATTGTCATTAACTTCCAACATAACACTAATGATTTCTCTATTTCGCTTAGTGCTCATGCATCTGTATTTACTATCTTTTTCTTTTTTCTTCCCAATATTCTCCTGTTCTTTAGGGGCAGGTTTTGTAGTCATACTGCATCCTTTACTAATTATTTCAATATCATAATGATAAACATTTCCACTAGGTATAGTAAGAGGAAAACAATTTGAAATCAATCTAATTTTTTGTCCTAATTCTCCAGGTTTAGGTTTAGGAGGCAGTGGTTGAGTAACAGTACATTTATATTGAAATCCAAGATCTTCTGGGCTGATTAGTTGCTCTTTGGGTTGAGGCTTTGGCTGCTCTGGAGGGGGTCCTTTTCCTGAAAAAAATTACATTAAAATTAAAAAAGTTGAAAGTTCTACATTGTATTTGATTGTAATTCTTTTTAAAAATTCAATTTATCAAGTCATTGCAAGTTTAACAACAGCTTACAAACAGTGTCAAGAACACATAATTAAAGAGAAATGCAGATGCTTTGTTCTGTTTCTTGCATTTGAAAAATAAAAGTATTGTTTGTCCATAACAACTGAAAATTAAAAAAATAGGTTGATTTTTTTAATTTGGCAAATTTAAAAAAATGGATAATTAAAAGTTCCATTTTTTAAATGTAATGCTTTATGAATTTCAAAAATGTTCAAGTATAACTGAACAACAATGAAAAAAAAACATATTAGAACTATATTGCTGATATGTGAATTGGGAAAAAATAATTTAATATATTTTACTGGAAGGCCAAGCAGAACCAGGACAGCTTTCTGACATTCATGATGATATTGGAAGTATTTAATAGAAGAAAGTTATAGAATAACAACTAGAAAAATTATAGAGGAAATTAACAATGATAATTCAACTGCATTTTACCATTTGAAAATTTTTGGATGATTCAAAATTTGATACCTGATATAGCATTTCTCTCTCAGCTTTATGAGTTTCTCTTTTTGTACATTACAATGAAGATTTTTTTTTCTTTTCGGATTGCATAGTGACAGACAGTGGATTTCATATAATAATGTTCCATGCAAAAGAACAAAGAAAATGAAAGGGCAAACGCTGATTACAGCCTTTAAAATTATTATGTTTGTACTATTTATTTTGAATTATTCCAAAGTGGGGAAACAATTACACTATAGACAAGTACAATACAATAACTCTTAGACTTGATGCAACTATTCAAGAAAAACACCTTGTTTTAGAAAACAGAAAATATGCAATCTTCCTTCATGATAATGTCAAAAAAATATCAAATAACAATCCCTGAGATTACTTCTAGAGATGAAATAGGTAAGTTTTCAAACCCCTTCAAGTTTTCATGATCTTTTACCATCTAATAATCACAAGATCCAGCCTTTGTAAAATACTTAAGGTAGCAGAAATTTTAAATCCAAAGAAAATACACAAGCATCTCACGTATTTTTCCATGGCAAATAAATCGTGACCATGACTGATAAATTTGTAGCTTAATGGAAATATGACATACAGAATAATAGAAATTATACTCAATATAGATAAAGTTATATTGCCTAAATTCCATTTGTTTGTAAATTGTCAACAGATCAGGTATAGATTATAAATTATTTAAAAAATGAAGCACTTTATGTCTAAAAAGGAAGTAACAAGATTCAATGCATAATGATATAAAAATTCAGATGAAACATGTAAATTTTTATCAGTGCACAATAAAAGCTGTGTTGGGACTTGGTAACAATACGAAAATTAAAGAGAGTATACAAAATAATGCAACTAATGAATGAATCTAATGCAGCTAATAATTAACTAATCAAGAATGCAACTAATCAAGCTACTAATTTTTAAACAGAAAATAAATTTTTTATACCATTGCCTTTTAAAAGAGTATCTGCGAAATTTTTTTTGGAAAGGTATGGTTATCATTGAAATATGGGGGGGGACATAGATATCTTTATCTTTACTTATAATAAAGCACAATGTGTGTGTGTGTGTGTGTTGGCACTCTACAGGCTAGATCATTCAACCAACAGCTACCAAATTTGGTACATGCATTATTTAATTAAAATTTGAATTGATTAAAAAATAAGTGAAATTTTAAAGTTTTTTCACTATAACTTCCAAAAATATTACAGCACAAAATTGATTTGTATGTCAAATTAAAGCTTAAAAAATAAGCTTTTCAATGATACTGATGTTTTGACCTATAAATTAAAACTATTTTTTATGAATTTTTTTAAACATTTAATTTAATAGAAATTTTCAGCAATTTATTTTGCGTGAAATAAAAATAAAATTTTATCTTAGTGAGGATCTCAAAAAAAAATCAGCTTTTAATAAAATGTTGCCATCACATTTTCAGAAGTTCTAGTTTAAAAAAGTTAATTACTACCAAAATAATACAGAAAAATATAATTTCCATCACGTGATTATATGAAATAAAATAAATAGGAAATCAGATATTTTTTAAACAACAAATGCAAAAAGAAAATTTTTCTTTATCATTTGTAAAATTATTAATTCAATTATAGAATTAAAATAAATAAAAATACAAAATAAAAATTTATTACAAAAGTGCGACAGTTAAACCTGAATTTTTTTTTAGAAAAGCAACAAATGATAACCTTCTGTGAGCGAGATTAATTGTTTAAAAGCAAGAAATCTTAAACAAATTTGAAGATGACATCATTTCAAAGAAACGACGAACAAAAAGCAATTGATATCAAGCAGAAGTAAAATACTTTTGCATTCGTATTTTTTTTTAAAAAAATTGTAAACTATAAGACATGTTTTGAATTTTTACTTTTACTTATGTGAAAAAGATATATTGTGCAAATCGAAGAATTCACCTTCGTGATTGTAATTTATCTCCACATTTTAATGAATCATGCGAAATAAAAACGCATCTGCTTACAATTAAGCATATGTAATATTACAGCTATGCTGGTAAAAGCAGGTCAACTATTTGAAAACGCATCTTTTTTCGAACAAGCATACATAATAATTAACAATGCTAAATTTGTAAAAGGATATAAAAATATTTTTTACCCGCATATTTTGAAAACATCAAAACTTTCTAACCAAAACAATATCATATTCTAACATGAGAAAAAATAAATCAACTATCATTCCAAATTAAACATATAAAAATGTCATTTTCGGCATGTGTCTGCATAAAATGAAACAAATATGAAACATGATATTTTTGGGAAAGAAATGCTTGGAAACGTTTTCTATAATATTTTACAATACATATATTACTAATCCAATTAAACAGTTTTATTTAAGGCAAATATGGCTAAACATGTACAAAGCCTCTTCTGTAATCAGAGCCCAACATGTAATTTCTTAATTTTTGGGGGAAAGACATAAATTTCTTAACAAATGGTCTAAGTGAAATATATAATTAGTAGATTGAGGGGAAAAAATGCTGATGAATTCCGAATTTTAAATTTTTACAGCATATATCATCTGCTCTGTGAATCATATTTAGCAAAATATTTTAGAGACAATTAGTCCTTAAAATAAAAAAAAGCGGCACTCCAATCAACTAAATCAATTATCAAAGCTGATCGCTCTATGAAAATTTCAATATTATTCGGTAAAAACTGGCGATTTTAGATCACTTTGCCAAGATATCAAAGAAGCCAATCAGGGTTACTCTAGAATAATTGGCCTAGATTATAAAAATGATGACTGTACTAAATTTGCAATATTCAGAATGGAATAAATCAGCCAATATTTGATTGCAGCTGATGGAAATTATTTATTTAGAAGTTGAAATATTAAGAATATTTAACAGAATATAAATCTATAAGACAAAAGGAATTTAAATCAAAAAATTTTGAAATATATTTATAAACCAATAAATAAATAAAATATTATTGAGAGCATTAATATACATCTAAAATTAAATTAAAAACTGAATGTTTCATTTAATCTGTGAAATGTTTGCTATGTAATTCCTTAAGATATTATAAATTATAAAAAAAATTATAATGTTTCAATTTCTGTAGTGAACATAAAACTTCAATGTCGGACTATTTTGCTTTCAGATTGTAGTTGTATTTAAAGACATACTTGGATTGAGTAAAGAGGTCTTTATATTAATTGAAGTTTCATAATTTCTCCTTTAATTTAAAACTGAATTCTATGTGTAATGGTAGAAAATCAGAGAGAGACGTGGAGCTCAAAGATATGACTGCTTAAGGCCTGCATATCAGCATAAATGATATATATAACTATCGAAATTTGAAGTTTAAAAATATTTTGCTGACAAACTTATTATGAGACCAAGTTATACATAAAAATATTGATTGAACCCTTTAGTTGGCATTAATTTTGACGAACTGACTGGTCGCCAAAGGTGACTAGTATGCAATATTTGTGAAATGTGTGAAAAGTATTCACCCAGTAGTTATAATGGTATAACAATATTCTATACTTTTATAAGAAAAAGCAAAGTCCTTCAATAAATTTACATTCAAACAAGGTGCATGCTTTTTAACAGAACATTTTTTGGACATGTGCTCAAATATTTTTACAGTATTATTCACAAATATAAAATTCTGCTATAAACTCTCTCTATTTTATTTTTTCCCTAAG
Organism: Argiope argentata; assembly: GCA_026289955.1. Lineage (NCBI taxonomy): Eukaryota > Metazoa > Arthropoda > Arachnida > Araneae > Araneidae > Argiope > Argiope argentata. The sequence continues at coordinate 3,745,452 of JAOUZG010025848.1, forward strand.
TTTTAGTAGCTTCACTAGTAATTAAATAATTTGCAATCAATATTCTAATATTAATATATTTTTTTCAGTTTTAGATTTTTAGGGTCACTAAGCTCTATCAAAAATAAGTGAAATGTTTTTCAATAATTGTTTAACAAAAATAAAAAAAATTTAATAAAAGAAAGGCAACACTGATCCAGATATCTGAATTAAAAAAAAAAAAACAGATGAAGAACATTAGCAATATAAGGAAAACTAATTTTACTGAGAGGCAAATTATCCAGAAAAGCATTTATAATATTATTTGTAGCAGATTCATAAAAAAAATTCTTTTTAATGAAATCTATGTTTTACTTTAAATTGCAAAAAACTTTCAGATATTTTCTAACTAGTGAAAAGAACAAAATTTCAGTGAAAATTCAGAAGAAACAATAATATCCTAGAAATCAGCCTTAAATATTCTAACTCAAAATCTATATTTTTTTAAAAAATCTTGGGTTTTTTTTTTCTTTTTTAGGTATATTCAAGATATGAGGAAATGTATGAATTCATGCGCTGGTTGTTGTAAAATGTTTGATGGGGTAGAAAAAAGCTGGAAAGGAAATAATCTAACATTATTCAAAATAATATATAAAAAGAAAGTTCTGGTATTTATGAGCAAAAAAAAAAAGAATTCCTCTTTATTTATTTAATAAAATTTAGCAAAACCAAATTTATATATTACGTAGGGTATATAGAGTGTAGATATATTACTTGTTATGGTGTTTAATTATAAATCACAAAATCAAGAACTCAGGTGAATAACACACAAAATATTTTTGTTGTGATACACATTTTTGTTATCATGATCTATCTAGGGTCAAAAGTATGTCTTAGCTACACACTCATTACATTCGCTTGCAAAGCCCCTTTTTACAGGGGTGCATATTCATACACCTTACGCAAAACAACCATGCCCTGACGACGCCCCCAAAATCGAAATACCTAGATCACAAGAAAGATGCGCTACCTCTGTGCCAAGACATCGATGGTATGTTGAAGTTTTTTTTAAAAATCAAAAAAAGTGTACACAGCAAATTTTGGCAAGCTCAATATCTGCAACTTGCTGGCATTCAACATGGTTGATTTTCATTTCCTAGTAAATTTATTATTCTCTCTCTCTCTCTCTCTTTTTGAAATTATTCTACTTAGCAAAAACAAGCAAAGTGGTTTTGAAAATAATTTTTCATTTTTATAACATCAATAGCTGAGTTTGTTGACTGAAATCAAGTTTAGTTTGCTTTTTTTTTGCATTAATGAAAAGTAATTATTTTTCTTCTGTAAGTAAACATTTTATTTCTTTTATTTAATTAAAAGCCCCTTTAATTTTACATTACATGTACAAATACTTCTATCATTATTTCAAACAGATAAAAAAACTTTTATAAAAACACATGTGAAAGAGATGCAAGTCCCCCCTGAATATTTTTTTAAAATGCATTTGTATTTATTATTTTCCTTTCTAAAAATTAAATTACAATCTAAGAATTAGGAAAATAAATATTTTTTGCATAGAAAAAGAAAAAGACTTATTAAAACTGTTACATTATTTTGAAATAACTTAGAAAGAGAAAAAAGAAAAAAACACCCGAAGATCGAAATTGTGTCTTGTGAATGCTATGCCATAGCTCCAACCACTACACTAGCAAAACACTCGCTCACAACAACACATTATAAGTAGATAAGTGTTATTGAAAGTTACTGGTTATTTAATCTTAGTATCTTTATGAATATTCCAAATGTATACTACCTTAAACAAAATCTCTTCCCAAACTCAATTTTAAACCTCCCTCGTTCCCATAGTTAGAATCAGTTTAAAATATTTCACTTCTGATTCATAATTTTGCAGGTTTACATCTAACTACAACAGAAAAAAATGTAAATCATTTTAGGAATTGTAAGCATGTTGACTTTAATAATAGACATTTGAAATATTTAAGAAAACGGTGATTTTAGGATTGGTACATACCACAAGTGATTAATAAAGGTTGACATTTAGATGCAAGTTCTTCTGTAAAGATAGCATTTCTTTCTTTGATAGTTTCTTATCTTTAGAATATCCACTAGTTTCTTTTTAGATATTAATTAAAATTTATAAAAACATGCAATTATTACTATCACATTTATAAGATTTTACTACATAACATTTTCAATTAAACATACATTTTAGAATCACTATTTTATTCATAACAATGATTTAATATAGTTCACGGTATAATACGATTCAAATATTCATGGTAAAAAAGAAATACATTATAAATAATAAGGAAGTTTATTTCTATTAAAATAAATACATATTTATTAGTTTGACAATGATGTTCATATATAGACTTGTATTGGTGATAAAAAAAATCATGCCAAGCAAGTGCAACACACTCGAGATTAAAATATAGCAATTAGAAAATATAATGCATATATATACATTTAATCTTAATAATAAGTTAACTAAATTAAATACAATAGCTAAACCAAACTATAATTCAGTTATAACATCAAAATCACTCGGTGATTTAAGTAATGAAATTTTAAACTGATTTAAAATGTATATAAATAAAATATGTTTATTGTACATAGCTTGTAAAATGATACAAAACTATCCTTAGAAGAATTTTCTTTGCATCTAATTGCACAGAAAGACTTAATCTTGGTTTAAATAAACTTTAAAATTTAGCATTTAAAAGAGAAAAATAATCTGACATTAAAATATAACGGGTAATGGAGAATGCAGTTACAGTTAATAATTATATCTCCAAGTCAAAAATAGTTAATATAAATTATATCTCCAAGTCAAAAATAATTTCCTCTTGTCCTCATCAACAGAGGGTTGCTCTCCCTCTAATTATTTCAGTTCTACGGTTCAAACAGCCCAAAGGATGTGAATCCAATGCCCTACCAACCAGCTGGCTTTCTGTTATTGATACACTCACTGGCCAATTAATTAAAAACCTTTGATTTGCATTTGAATGTGTGCTAAGGATGAAGTATGCATTTTTTTGTTATAAAGTGGGCTACACATGGCTAGAATGCTAGTATAAGTAAGATGTAGGTGTCCTTTTCATGATGAATGATGTAAATTGGAAAAAAAGACATCTTTCATCATTTGAAAAAGGGCTTATTGTTGGTACCCATTTAGCAGGTACCTCAATATTGAAGACAGCATATCTCACCAGGTTCTGCAAAGTAGCCATATCAGAGGTTTTCAGAAGTTGGAATCAGGACCCAGATTCTACTGTAATTCAACTGACACAAATTGGCAACCAAGGCTCTTCCCAATAGATTTTAGCTCGAACAATGTGCAGAGAATTATAGAGGATATGAATGCAAAAACTCATTAGCAGTGGTGTCAGGAAAGAAGACACTGCACATTTGTGGATTATAAATGGGTAGAGTTGTTGGATGAATTAAGTTACACCTTATTTTGCACTGATGGAAGATGTCGAATTTGGCAAGAGTTCCGCAAAGCCATGATTCCATCTTTCCTTACTCGCACTGTGCGAAGATCTGGAGGGAGTATCATGATATGAAAAGTGTTCTGCTGGCATAGAAATGGTGCCCTGGGCAATCCTCGAGGGTAAACAAACAGCCATGCGATACCTAGATATACTGGCAGATGAAGTGCACCCTGCAATGTTGCATTTTTATCTTGATGATGAGGGATACCTAATGGATTATAATGCAGCTATACATCATGCCAGAAGTGTTAAAAATTGGTTCACTGAGCATCAGTCTGGATTCCAACACCTACCTTGGCCACAGCCCGGATCTTAACCCCATAGAAAATATGTGAAAAGACATCCAACAACACTCTCCTCTTTCATCTAATTTACAAGACAGAAAAAGCTCCATAGCGAATGCATGATAGTCTCTGGAAGTAAATGCACTCCAGAAGCTTGTAGACCTGATACCCAAACAAATAAGAGCAATTATTCATGCAAAAGATGGTTCAATAAAATATTGATCATGGGTTTCTAATTCATTGGCCAGTGAGTGTAAAATAGTTATTAATGCCCTTGCTTGAGGAAAAAGAGAATTATTGAAGTATTAGAGTATATAAGTGTTATCCTTAATAGATTTTACCTAATGATAAACCTTAAAATAAATAAATGATTTTTGTAGTTATATAGCAATACCTTATTATATTCCCAAGGCAACAAAGGTACTTATATATATTTTTAAATTCTGGTTAAAATTTTAGATGAAAATCATCATTCCTGAAATTGTTAGGTTTAAAAATACGGAAAAATGTCAAGTAATTTGAATAAAATGTGATAAAACTTTAACATTTTATTGCAGAATTAAATTCAAAGAAATTATGCTGAGCAAATCAGGTAAGACATAAAAGAAAGTCAGAATTTATCAAATATTTGCATTGTAAGAAATTTATAGTACTAATCATATTCAACAATACTCAAAAAGGTTTTTAAAACATTAAGAGTTAAGTTCTTTTTTAAATTTCTGTACTAAAACAATTTAATCAAAAATTACTTTTAAAAAATTGCAATTTTATTGGCTTAGATTGTTGACCAATCTATTCAAAACTAGTTTCAAATTATAATAAAAGATGTTACAAGTTAAGGATTACACAAGTTTTGAGTTTAAATAAAAACACTATTCGCTACTAACCAGAGCCAAGAAAACCATAGAAATTCTATATTGGCTTATCAGTTTCTATTAAAAATGATGTAAAGCGATAACACAATTGGTGATTATGTACAGAAAGCAAATATAATTTTAAAAAGACATCTGCCCTCGAGATTTTGATGATTTACATTTCTTAGACTTCTTGATTAGAATAAAAGAAATTCTGGAACTATGTTTGTCTATGAACATAATAATTCAAAATTTATAGCAAGCTTTAGAGCTAAAAGATAGAAGTTTTATTTTCCTAACCATTGAAAGTTCATCAGTTCATCTCTGCACTAGTGAATGTAGTAACTCCAAAATATAAAGAACCAAATGGTTTCAGTATCAGCCTTACAAAATTTGTGTCAAATATTGAATAAGATTTCCATACATTCATCAAATAGTAAACTGTATAAGCTATGACTTAAAAATACAAGTCGACAAAAATTATAATTTATTTGAAACTTTAAATGCAAGTGATCAGAAGGAAAGAGCAAAATTAATGCACGTTTTCTGCATTATGCTTTGAAATTTTACATAAAACATTTCTGATTGTGTAAACAGATATTGAGTGAAAAATGGCATTGCTAGTTTATAGATGAATTCAGTTCATTCACCATGTTAACAAAATTCTCTATCATTATATTAATAGTATTAAGACTTCCAAACTAAAGTATTTATTGTTCTACATTAGTTATAAAGATTCAATAAGATAATTTTGAAAACAGAAAATTTTCCCTGGCTTAATATTTTTGATACAAAGATAACTACCACAAAAAATGAACTTCTTTGATTACTTAAATGATCGCTACCTCATAAAATTACTCAAAATGATTACTGACTAAAAAAAGGTTTTTTCTGGTCTAGAAGTCATTCTATCAAAAAAATTATACATTTTTGAGGCTACCTATAAAGTATAATAAAAATTTCTTAAAAATTACTTAGCAAGCTTTTCTAAATTAGGTTTTTAAAAATCATAACAAAATAAACAGTAAGAAATAAAGATAAAAAATAATAATAGGTTTATTAAAAGATACTTGTATTTACCTTGAGGTTGATTTGGTTGGACACCAGGTTGCTTTGGGTCACCCTGATCATACCTTGGTGCACCTCGTCCTAAAAAAAATCCCCATTTGAAGAAACTTTATTCAAAATTATAATAATACATGCTTAAATATTAATTAATAAAACTATATTTAATTACCTTCAAAGAAAAAGTGAAATTTGTATCTTTTTTGCTCATTTTTAGTTGTCTTTTTGCTACAAATCAACAATCTATTTTATATCCTTACAAGAAATAATTTTATAAAGTAATTATAGAATTTTTTTCAAAATATTGTATTTCAAAGAATTCTTTAAAAAAATGCTTTAACTAAATAATGCATTAAACCAACAAGTCAAAAGTCTGAACTATTATTTAGTCTAATATGCTGAATTCTAGTACATGAATTAAAGCTTTACTTAATCATTATATTTTAAATGCTAATCTGGCCAAAGTACAATGAAAGATTTCAAAGAAGCTTTCTATCAAGTTGGGTTGCAAAATTTTATCTCAAACTATAATGAAACTGGATTTTTCTAATGAGTCATCTGCATATGAAGAAGCTCTAAAAGCTTTGAAACATAAGAAAAAATTTCCTTAACCATTACAAATAAATTCATTCATGTTCAAAGAACAATTTACAGAGAGGAGTTAATAAATATAAAATTTAGCCCCAATAAAAAAATACTAATTCTTTCTTTGGGATACTATTTGTTTAAAAGATAATTGAGAGTTTATATATTTGAGCATATTTTAATTACACTCTAAAAATAGAGTTTGTTATTAAACAAAGAAAAGAAGAATTGTAGAAATAAGAATTATTACTGTTTAAAATTATGAATTACAATTTTCAAAAGTTTAGATTATGATGAGATGTCAATAAGCAAATTATTTATGACCATAATAAACTATAGAAAAGAAGAAGGGATAGGTAGACTGAAAACTTAAGACCTGTTCCAGAAAAAGAAAGATTGATCTAGTTTGAAAAAAAACTTACAAGCTATGATTTAGAATTAAAAAAATTATTTACAGAATGCTGCATGCAATTTTCCTATATTAAAATTCAAATTGATCCCTGAATTCGACCCCAACAAGAAAGGTATTATGTATTTGAATGGCAATTAAGATTTCTATAAAAAAGTCCTGGAAACCAAATGGGCTATGTACTAGGGTATGTTGAAATTTCCCTCTCCCCAATTCTTTTAAAAGGGTACTTAATTATTGAAGTTCAAAATAGCGTGTGAAATACAATTGTAATAATTCTAACACCTCTGGATTGATTTTAAAGTTTCAACTATCAAAAGTATTTCTTGTTGGAACAACAAACAAAAATCAAACATACATCATAATTGTGTCATTAATAAATGAAGCATAATGTGTAAAATGGAATTGACAGCCCCTAATGCATATGCTTTATCTAAGAGAAGCAGAAACAAGTCAAAGTAGATGTTTGTTTCAGCCAATGTATGTGCATTTGACAAACAATTCCACGAATATTATTATAATAAATAATATTGCAAACACTTACAAAAATAAAATGAAAAATCAGTTTCAATTTGAAATTGAAAGCAAAAAGAAATTTAATGTGTCATAGTTGATTTAAACTAAACAAGTTAATTAAAGGGGACTGGATGGTTGTGTTACACAAGCCATTGCCTAAACAAAAAAATATCAACAACTCTTGTAAAGTTTGTTGCAGTAGGTTTATCTACAATAGCTTATCCTTTACTTTCAAGAAAGTATGATTGATCTAAGTACTTGACAAGATTGGGACAATTGTAATTTTAACAACTCTTACAGTGGATTACTCGCCTACTGTATTTGAAAACATTTTCTTTGACATTATTTTCAACATTCTAATAACAGCACATCAGTATCTGAGACATCTTTTAAAAGTACTGCCAAAATTTTAGAAATGAATGAAGGAAAAATAAATCTTTTTAAAGCATTTTGAAGAAAAAAATAACCCTTTTTTTTTCAAGTCCCTCATACAAACTAAACATATTCATACAAAATAATCTCGGCAGTCTCAAAAAATATACTTTAAAATTTTGTAAACAAATTGATCATTACAATTTATCCTTACAAATAGTTAACTTCTGATAGCTTATTCTATATTTCAAAGAAATCCTCTTCTGAAAAATTAACACATTGAATAAAGCATTGCATGTTCTCAGGGCCCGCATATTTCTGAACATTCTAGAAGTGTGCATGGAAAACAATAGAATGCATGTATACACATTTTTTTATTTTCAATTGGCATATTTACATAAAGTACTCTTAAATAATACTTAATACTTTAAACATATATTTACTGCATCAGATTTCTCACATTTTAACTATTATTTATTTTACAAATTTGAATTATACTTTAAAGTATGATATTTGATAAAGCATATTCCCTTGTGCAATGATTTTCAGAAAGATATGCAGCAGTATCTTGTTTCAAGACATTAACAGCCACTGAAAAATTTTCTCCTATTTTGCGTCCCAACTGTCAAGGAGAATTCATCAATTTGCTAATGTTTTGCATCACTGTTGTTATGGGCTGCTCACGAGTTTTCTTGTGTTACAAGTTCTATCTGTTATTTTTTCTTAAAGTTATGATGATTTTAGAATAAACAAGTCTGCCCAAAACCCTGTTGTCCCTGGCATACATGTTACAAATTTTTTTGCAGCTCTCAATGTGTTAAATATTTGTCTCTGGTTGGTTATGCCTCTATTAAGCTGGGGGGGGGGGAGATTTTGTTACCCACAACAAGCCGCCTGCTAAAATAAGAAATCTTGTCAACCATCTACAATATGTTAATTATTCTTGCAAGTGTCATGAAAATTTACTTCAATCTAGTTTACCATCAAAATTTTGCACAAACGTCTTTTCAAACTTTGAAACAAGATTTACCCTCAAAGCCAAATGCTAAAAATGATTCAATAACAATAAAAAACCAAAAACAGTTACTTCATACAGCTTAAGAGCTTACAGACCACAACATATCTGTAACAGCAGCTAGTCTCATTCTGTATCTGAAAAGCAGTTAGCCCACATTCCAGCAAACAGATTTGGGTTGTTTCAACTACCATTCTAAATTTGAATGCATCATCTGGAATTGACTGACTGGAGAATATATATATATATATAACATCAGATTAATTCATGAAGTGCTTCATGAACTTAAGATCTCTGACATGAAGCTTAACGAGGTCGAGTCAGAATTTTAATATTTCATTCCGGAAACAGAATATATTTACGGCAAAATCTTGACTCATTATCAATAGGCTGCTTTCAACAATTTTCAAGCATTGAAAAGATACAAGTGAAATTTGCTTTATCATCAGTAATATACTATCAAGAAATTTAAAGTGAATTAAGGATGAGAATTTAAAAGATGAATTATTTTAGAAGTGTTCGCAAAGATTGCTGTGATATGACCAACTTGTCAAGTTATTGCTATTTTTTAAAAGAAACAAGAAATATAGTATAAATATACTCCTGATAAGGGGAATGAAAAAACTTAACTGCTAATAATGGTAAAATATTACACTATAATTTCACGAGTAAATTAATTAGTTTAACATGCTATATTTATGCAGATGAACTTAATCATAGTATTTCAAATATGCACTTCTTGTGATAATAAAATACTACACGATCAAGATATAACAAGACGATATTGATTGTAAAATGGTTTGATTTAAAGAACGTAAAAAATTATTATTTATTGTAAATACCTATAGCATTTACAAATATTGCAAATATCAAAATAACATGGAATAGATTCACTAATATCCAACTGAGAAAAGGAACTACAGAAACTGATGGACAAACTGGAGATATGATTAATAACTGTAATAAATAAAATTATTTTTAAAAATATATTTTTCTTTTTAAAAAATGAAACAAAAAATTCAAAAATCTTAAATTTTAAAAGGCTGGATGTATGTTTTTTGTGCCAAATAATCTTTATTGTCACCATAGTATTTAAAATCCACTTTCAACTATTAAATGCAAAGAGTAAATAAAAATTAAAACTATACAACATACCTCTTCCTCTCCCTTTTGGTGGCATGTTATTGCATCAGCAACAAAACTATATAATAAGATATAAAACAAATAATTTAAACTGTTACAATACACAATATTAATAGAGAGCACGACAGATAATCAATAGCATGAAAATGCATTTTCAATAACATATTTTATACATAAACATAATTTATACATTAAAACAAAGTAAGTACTATTGTATTAACTGCAAATCGAACTTATAATTAAACCAAATACCATTGGAAAACTTAAGGACTTAACTAACTTAAGAATTTTTTTATCATATATATATATATATATATATATATATATATATATATATATATATATATATATATATATATATATGCCATTCAATGTAATTAACACTCAATACCACATAATGTTACCATGAATAAAATGAAATCATGACAATTTAATGTTTTAAATGATATTCTAATACAACTGAAGTTATGGATTGATTTAAAACAATGAGAGGGTTCTTTTCAATTTCAGATATACTCAATAATACAAATTATTACACAAAAGCTAAAGAAGTAAATATTAATAATAAACAAAACGAATAATTTAATACAATTTTATAAGTCTTCATGACAAAATTTAGTTGTTTTTAGGAATCTATGAATGTGATTTAATAAGATGTCATATCAGAAATAGAAAATTAATAAAACAGCATATAAATGAGAAAAAAACGCAAAGCTGAAGTAGTATTTTAAAAATAAAGAGCTATGAAAATCTTTAGAAGACTGGGTTGTATTTTTTTAATACCCTGACAATAAGAATTTAACTTCCCAATTAGACGGCACATACTATCTTGAACATTTATTGTTATTTTAATTCCTATATTAATGCAACGAGCTTTAAGATGTTGAAAAGTTTGTAAGTGATTCTTGCATTATAAATTATTGAATACTTTCACTCAATTGTAGATTTAAAATTAAAAATTCAATAATTCGATGCGTGTGTCCGAGACGTCATTGTATGTAAAGTGATTAAAAAATTTCTTTTAGTATGGACTTTCTTTCTATGCCTGCAATTATTTATGGAAGTGCATTTTCCTTCTATTTAATTCAATATCATACTTTTCAGACCTCAGAAAGCAGCCGATAACGCATTTAAAAGCTCAGAATATTTTTTTTTTTTAGATATTTCATTTACAAGATAACTATTTAAAATTTTGCATAAAATTCACTCCAAGCATAAGGTTCTAAGATTTAAAAATCAATACTCAGAATATCTGATCTTTTGTAACAAACAAAATATTTTGAAACCAATAGGAAATTCCTTATTATTTATCTTTGAAATTTCAACAAGAAATTATTTCCTCGTTATATTCTCAAGAATTGGGAAAATAACTCATTACTTACCCTATTAATGAATACGAGAAATCTAATGAGTATTAGCTTCAAGTTACGAACAGCACATCACACAGTTAACGCATAAGCTATCTATAGATGAAATCTTCTAAATAAAAGATACCGAAACACGAAGTTCAAATGAACGATTATTCCATAAATACGAACTGAAACTTCAGGCGATCTCGAAAATACGTTAGTGAAAGGATTATCTTTTGAGGTTACTATAGCAAACAAGGAGGGAAGGTGATAAACGAAAAACATCTGTTACCAGAAAAGCCAGACCTCGCCAAATTGATTTGCGCAAAACAATGTAACACATCGAAAACTCTACAGTTCGCGTTTCCAGATGTACGCCTTCGAAGAAATATTAAATAGAAATCAAGTACTGATATATGAAAATAAATTTAACAAAATTTATTTGTGAAATATTAAAAAAGGGCTATTTCTAAAATTTAATGGAAATAAAATAGAAAATCACATTCTTATCTTCGAAAAGTTTGAAAAAATCATAATTTCTAAGTTTTATCTCCAAATACACAAATTATATTTATTCTGAGTGAGAAAGTGTATATATATAAAAGAAGAGAAGAAGCTGAAACTTTCTTTATGAAATGAAAATGTCAAAGGTATTTTTTAAATAATTAAAAATGAAAATTATACAATTAAAGCTTTGAAAGTATGAGGAAAAATACTTTTTCATGTCTCATCTGTAATTTACTTCATAAATAGAGATAAATTTCCTTCTAACATCCGGTTTACAAAAAACAAACATGAAATCTAAAGAATCAAAATCATTTAAACAACAAATGATGAGGACAGACAAAGCTGGCATAAAAATTTCATTGCGCTGCTTTCTTTGGAATTCTTTCCAAACTAGAGATGCATAAAGGCCCTATCACACTGCGAAATTCCGTCAGCACTTTCGTCGGCAAACGATGACGAAAGTGACGTCACTTGAGGATTTGCTGTCTGGTAAACCTAAAAACTTAGGTTTACGTTATGGTGCGTTTATCGCTCTTTGTCGGTTTCTCCTACTTAGTGAATATCGGCAGTTTTCTTATTTCATAATTCGTGGGATTCTAGTCAAGACGTTGCTTTAATTTGCAATTAAATCCGGGATAATTTTTTAAGTGATCCCATTAGGCTTCAATGAATGTAAAAGCATTACAATAATAGCTGTAATTTTTAAAAAAATTCAAACTATCTTGAAATTTGTGCATTGCAATTCTATTGACACATTATCGAATTAATTGGAATTGAATCACTTCTGCTTCAAATTTAATTTTTTAAATTACAATGAATATAATTTGTAACTTAATACAATATAATAACCAAAAAAAGTTCTGTTAATTGTACCGATATTTTGAACTGGAAATTTATTTCTTGATGTGTAACCGTTTAAATAATTCGTAGTAATCTTGGAATTATTCCTGAGATTAATGTACAGTAAAAATTAAAAGCAAAGAAAAAATATTCAAACTTTTTTTTGGCAACCTGATTCCAATCAAAACACCTGAAAAAAAGTCGTTTCGTCCATGAAGCACAATCACAATATGTGTATATATATAAAGAGAGAGAGGATGAAATTCTGCTCAAAAAGAACAATTCCATGAATGGAAAAATGTATATATATATTTCGGATCCACAATTAGAACTCAAAATATATATATATCATAAAAAATAAAATAAAATAAATGAATCAAAAAAATAATTTTACTATTCAGCTTTCAGATTCCAACTCAAGATCAAAGAAAAGGAAAATAAATCATCATGTCACTCTCTCCATCAAACCATATTTCTTTCGATCATCAAGGCAATCGAAGCTTGTTAATTCCTTTAAACAAAACAAAAAAAGAAAAAAAAACATAATCATAATTTGATAATCGGAATCAATATACGGAAAAAAAAGCAACGAATTACAGAGTGTCAGTCTACGCATAAAACGTCATATTCCTCTAAAATGAGAGCCGTAAAAAATTCTTCATAAAATATCAAAATTTTTGAGAATTTTAAAAAATAGAAAAATCTGGATGTAAATGCAAAATGCCTAGCGTACACATCATGTCTGTGCAAGAGCATGAGATCGGAAGCTCAAATTTCAATTACATTTTTAATATTTTTATATGAAATATTACATTTGGAAATATGAAATTTGGTAGATTTTGAAGTATATTAGTTTAAATATTGAGAAAAAAAGAAAAATATTATATAAATATATTGGTGTGTCAGGTTCCAGACCCGAACTAAAGACCAACGAAAAGTGAAAATAACAACGTGTCATTTTAACCATTCAGTCACGTATTCCTGGATCCTCGCAGCAGTCTAAAATTCTTAATAATTCATGAACAATTTTAAGAATCTGGATAACAAAAGTTAGAAAATCTGGATATAAATGCTAAGCACACAGATGATGACTGCGCATGTGCAAGAGGTCAGAAGCTCAAATTTCTATAATATTTTCAATATTTTTATTTAAAATATTACATTTGGACGTACGAAATTTGGTAGATTTTGAAGTATATTAGTTTAAATATTGAGAAAAAAAGGAAAATATTAAATAAATAAATTGGTGTGTCAGTTTCCAGACCGGAAATAGAGACCAACGAAAACCTTAAAACCACAGTGTGTCATTTTAACCATTCAGCCATGTATTTCTCGACCCACACAGCAGTCTAAAATTCTTAATAATTCATGAAAAGTTTTAAGAATCTTGATCACATAAGTTAGAAAATCTCAATATAAATGCACAATGCTAAGCATATGGATGCTGACTGCACATGTGCAGGAGGTCGGAAGTTCAAATTTCAATTTTAATTTCAATATTTTTATTTAAAATATTACATTTGGACATATGAAATTTGGTAGATTTTGAAGTATATAAGTTTAAATATTGAGAAAAAAAGAAAAATATTATACAAATAAATTGGTGGGTCAGGTACCAGCCCCGAACTGCAGACCAACCAAAAGTGAAATATAATAGCTTGTCAATTTAACCATTAAACAACGTATTCCTAGATCCTCGCAGCAGTCTAAAATTCTTAATAATTCAGGAAAAATTTTAGGAATCTTGATAACAAAAAGAAAATCTGGATATAAATGCACAACGCTAAGAAATGAGATCATGACTGCGCATGTGCACGAGTTAGGAAGCTCAAATTTCAATTATATTTTCAATATTTTTATTTAAAATATTACATTTGGACATATGAAATTTGGTAGATTTTGAAGTATATGAGTTTAAATATTGAGAAAAAAAGAAAAATATTATATAAATAAATTGATGTGTCAGGTTCCAGCCCCGAACTGCAGACCAACAAAATGTGAAACATAATACCTTTTCAGTTTAAACATTAAGCAACGTATTCCTAGATCCTCGCAGCAGTCTAAAATTCTTAATAATTCAGGAAAAATTTTAGGAATCTTGATAACAAAAGTTAGAAAATCTGGATATAAATGCACAATGCTAAGCAAACAGATCATGACTGCGCATGTGCACGAGGTATGAAGCTCAAATTTCAATTATATTTCCAATATTTTTATTTAAAATATTACATTTGGGCATATGAAATTTGGTAGATTTTGAAGTATATTAGTTTAAATATTGAGAAAAAAAGAAAAATATTATATAAATAAATTGGTTTGTCAGGTACCAGCCCCGAACTGCAGACCAACCAAAAGTGAAACGTAATAGCTTGTCAATTTAACCATTAAGCAACGTATTCCTCGATCCTCGCAGCGGTCTAAAATTCTTAATAATTCATGAAAAATTTTAGGAATCTTGATAACAAAAGTTAGAAAATCTGGATATAAATGCACAATGCTAAGCAAACAGATCATGACTGCGCATGTGCACGAGGTATGAAGCTCAAATTTCAATTATATTTTCAATATTTTTATTTAAAATATTACATTTGGACATATAAAATTTGGTTAGATTTTGAAGTACATTAGTTTAAGTATTGAGAAAAAAAGAAAAACATTATATAAATAAATTGGTGTGTCATTTAACAGCCCCAAAATGCAGACCAACAAAAAGTGAAATATAATAGCTTGTCAATTTAACCATTAAGCAACGTATTGCTCGATCCTCGCAGCAGTCTAAAATTCTTAATAATTCAGAAAAAATTTTAGGAATCTTGATAACAAAAAGAAAATCTGGATATAAACGCACAACGCTAAGAAATGAGATCATGACTGCGCATGTGCACGAGGTAGGAAGCTCAAATTTCAATTATATTTTCAATATTTTTATTTAAAATATTACATTTGAAATTATGAAATTTGGTAGATTTTGAAGTATATTAGTTTAAATATTGAGAAAAAAAGAAAAATATTATATAAATAAATTGGTGGGTCAGGTACCAGCCCCGAACTGCAGACCAACCAAAAGTGAAACATAATAGCTGGTCAATTTAACCATTCAGCCACGTATTCCTCGATCCACGCAGCAGTCTAAAATTCTTAATAATTCAGGAAAAGTTTTAGGAATCTTGACAACAAAAGTTATAAAATCTGGATATAAATGCACAATGCTAAGCATTCAGATGATGACTGCGCATGTTCACGAGGTATGAAGCTCAAATTTCAATTATATTTTCAATATTTTTATTTAAAATATTACATTTGAAATTATGAAATTTGGTAGATTTCGAAGTATATTAGTTCAAATATTGAGAAAAAAGGAAAATATTTAAATAAATAAATTGGAGTGCCAGGTTTCAGACCCGAACGTCAGACCAACAAAATGGAAAAAATCATAGCTTGTCATTTTAACCATTAAGCAACGTATTCCTCGATCCTCGCAGCAGTCTAAAATTCTTAATAATTCATGAGAAGTTTTAGGAATCTTGACAACAAAATTTAGAAAATCTGGATATAAATGCACAATGCTAAGCACACACATGATGACTGCCCATGAGAACGAGGTAGGAAGCTCAAATTTCAATTATATTTTCAATATTTTCATTTAAAATATTATATTTGGACATATGAAATTTTTCAAAAGTTTTGCATACATTTTTTTTTGGTTTTTTTGTTATAGAATTATCATGAAATATTTTTCAGTTAATAATATAAGAGGCATGGATGTTCATTTCTTTCAGGGCTGCTTGAAATTATTTGAATCCTGCTGGTGACTTCTTTCTGTTTCGAAGTAAGTCTGTGACTAAATTTACAATGTTAGTTCTTGGTACACGCTGACCCTTGTAAACAATTTCTCCTTCAGGAATCCACGATAATGTTGTACGGTTAGACTTTAAGAAATCTAAAATATTCTTTACAGTCTTTGAATACCTAACAGGTGTGGCCTTTAAAATGTTTGTCGAAATGACATCTTCTTCCGTTTCTTTTACACTAGTTTCTAATTCTTTACTTTCAGTTGTTTCTGGCGTTTCCTTGTGATGGTGTTGTGTTTTCACGAATTTTTGGAGAATTTGTAAATATTGGTTTACTTTCTCACTTTCTGGCAGATCCTTCCTTTGAAGAATATTTTGCATTTTAGCATCTAAATCTGTTAAATGATCCACAAATTCTGCCCGATCTTCGGGTATTAAGACCATTTTCTTAGTGTACTCCATTGATGAGAGAACTAATCACATATGGCTGCTGGTAACAAAAGAGATTAAAATCCTTCACCATGTTGAATGAGAAGTTGCCTCTTCTTATATAGGTGTACCTTTCTGTCCGAAAGTTTTCTTAAACTGATTTTAAAAGGAATGAGTTTATTTCTTTTATTCATTGTGAGAGGTACATTTCCTCGAAGTACATTAAGTACACATTCGCACAGAGCTTTGATAACATTGTTCGGACACATCTTGAAAATAGAACTCTTCGATTTAATTTTACAAATAGCTTTCAAATACTCTAACTGCTGTAGCGTACACATGTTGATGATAAAAAAATGATTATTAAGTGGGGCGTTATATACTTTCCAGATATTTGGCAAATACCTTAGCTTTGTAGACGGCACAATGATGGAACTTTTTCCCGTGCATGTAGGGACAGAGCAAATCAAAACTCGGTAAATTTTTTATCTGGGACAATTCAAAGTCATCAAGATTTAATATTTCGCGATCCGTCAAAAATTCTAAGAATTTCTTTTTTTCAAGTCCTTTTACGTAAATATAGGAAAATGTTTCGAATATGATTGTCAACACACAGCGAAAGATATCGTAAAGTAATTCACCGTCGTTCCATTCAATCTGATGAAGGAACTTAGTAACCCAAGAGTAAGTGCTTTGTTTCCTACGTGTAAGATAATTATTAACGGCATTGTATTTTTGTGGCAACAGTTATTTTATGTTGATGTGTTTGGCAACAGTGTGAAAAATTCGATCTTGATAAAATAAAAATGGTGATTTCGTTATTCTAAGAATTTAGTCTTGTTTTATAAGTTAATAATTCAGAAGTGGGATAAGAAGTGGATAATTGTATAGTTTTAGAAAGATGTCTTTACTTGCGAGATTACGAAAAAAGGATTTAGAACTCGTTGCAGTGGAACTTGGAGAGGAAATCGGAGAAAATAATAAAGTCGTGGAATTGATAAGTTTGATCAAGAAAAGTAGGAATTATGATGAAGATATAATACATGGAATAATCGGTAACATAAATGCCGATCGAAAAGCAGAGGAAGCTGCTCTAAAACGTAAAGAAGAATTTGAACGTGCAGAAAGAAATGCTATGCGAGAACATGATTTGGCGATAAAGAAGCTGGAAATTGAAGCCAAATCGTTATCGCCAATTGCTCAAAACGCGCCCAATGTGGAAATCAGCCCGAAAATAGACTGGAAGACTCAGGTAAGAAATTTTGATTTGAAATATGACGACATTGGATTATATTTAGCACATTTTGAGAGAGTAATGAAGAGGGTAAATATGGAAACCTCTCTATGGATGGCGTGTTTGACTAGTGTTCTTCCTAGTGAAATAGTCGACATAATTATAAGAGAACCTGAAGAATTGGCTGAAAACTATTCTTATATGAAAGAACTGCTATTTAAGCGTTTCAAGCTAAGTGCTGAAAAATTTCGCCAATTGTTCTACTCGCATAAAATTAAACCTGGAGGTACGTGGCGAGAATACTACTATGAATTAGAAACTTATTTCAATGGGTGGATAAATGGGTTAAATGTAAAAACTTTTGAAAATTTAAAGGACTTAATAATATCAGATAGAATGAAGCAAGACGCACCTTTAACAGTGCAAGAATATTATATCAGTGAATGGTCACTGTTGAAGTCGCCAACGAGCTTGGCTGATAAAATTGACGAATACATTGAGCTATCTGGTCTATACATAAATAATAAGAATATTGGTGGTCAATATAATACCAAAATAAATAATCGTTCTGCTACTAATTATCGAATGATGGAGCCAATTACGTGTTATAATTGCTACGAAAAAGGTCATTTGGCACGTGATTGCGTAAAACCTAAAAGACCTAAGTTTTGTACATCATGTAGGACTGAAGGCCATGGAACTAGGGAATGTCCTAAATCACGTAGTAATCTCACAGTAAATTTATCCTCCTTATCATGCTCTAATAGAGATGTTACACTTAAAATCGTATCAATAAATGGAATGAATACAGATGCATTAATAGACACAGCGGCTGATATATCAATGATAAAATACTCATTTGCAAAGCAAATTAATGTGCTTGTTCAACCTAAAAACAATGTTATTTCTATAACAGGAATAGGAGGTGGCATAACACAATCACTTGGAATTTGTACAGTAAATGTGGCTATAGACAATTTAATTTTAAAGGATGTGAAGTTGCACGTTGTAAATGATGATACATTTCAAGGGCCATTCGTCATTGTCGGAAAGGATTTGATAGATTTTCCAAATTTAGTGATGATAAGACGGGAAGGAAAATCTAGAATGTTTCACATGGATGAATTTCGACGTCTAGCGAACATTGGAGTTGAAGAATCACCCCATGCAACTGCTATTCTGAGAGCATCAAAAACGATAACTGTTCAACCGAATATGATACAAATGTTGGAAGTTGTAGATAACAAATCAACGGATGACGAAGTGATGACTTTTGATAACGCTGATAATGAATCAAGTTCGTCTTTATTAATTCAAGATGGTAAAACACTAGTACCCATAGTTAACTGCAGCGATAATTTTCTACGCTTAAAGAAGGATCGAGTTATTTTAAGAGGTGTTTGGTCGACTGAAAATGTTGATTCTATTAAATATCCCGATATCAACGGTGACAAAGAAAATCTAGTTGCTATTGCCAAAAGAGATCTCAAAGAAAAAGTTAAAATTGATGACATAAAGATTGGACCAGACACATCGGATGAGCAAAAGCAACGTGTCTGTGACCTATTGAATGAATTCAGAAAGTGCATCGCTCTAAGTCCTAATGAGTTGGGATGTGTCAACAATACAGTCATGAAAATAGTTGAAAAGGCTGGTAGTACTCCTGTCGCTCGTTCTCCATACCGTGCTTCCCACTACGAAAGGCAGATTCTAAGAGACATTATTTTAGAAATGAAAGATCAAGGTATTGTTCGAGATAGTTCATCTGAATATAGCAGTCCCGTTTTGCTTGTAAAGAAGAAAACTGGTGAATATCGAATGGTGATTGACTACAGACAATTAAACGCGCAGACTGTCAAGGACAAATTCCCTTTACCACATATAGATGATTTATTAGACAGAATTGCTGGTTCTAGTTTGTTTTGCATTCTTGATGCCTGCCAGGGTTTTAATCAAATACCTATGGATGATGAGTCAGCTCGTAAGGCCGCGTTTACAACACCAGACGGCCACTATGAACCCACTAGACTATTCTTTGGTCTTTCAAACGGGCCTGCAGTGTTTCAACGATGTATGTCATTAGCTTTAGGCAATTTATTATGTAATGGTGTATCGTGTTTCATAGATGACATATTTTTTGGATCCTCTAACTTTGAAAATATGATCAATATGCTTAGAGCAGTGCTCGAAAAATTGTGCAATGCAGGGATAACGTTGAAACTATCAAAGTGTGAGTTTGCTAAAAAAGAGATTGAATATTTAGGATTTGTTGTCAGCAAGGATGGTATCAAACCTGGACCCAGAAAACTTGCTGCTGTTGCCGAATTCCCTGTTCCCCAAGAAAGGGATGAAGTTCAGAGATTTTTAGGATTGACTGGATTCTTCCGTCGCTTCATTGCTGGATATGCGTCAATTGCAGCTCCTTTAACCCGCTTATTAAAGAATGGTCAATTATTTGTCTGGACCAATGAACATCAAACTTCTTTTGAAAGATTACGTAATCTTCTTGTATCCAAACCAGTCTTGAAATTGTTTGATCCTCGGGATGAAACCGAACTGCACACCGATGCAAGCTCCGTGGGTTTGGCTGGAATGCTACTTCAGAGAGACAGAGATAATACCCTTCGCTTGGTCTATTGTGTAAGCAGACGTACTAATCCAGATGAAGAAAATTATCATTCGAGCCGATTGGAGCTACTGGCTGTTGTTTGGTCTCTCGGTCGCCTTAGATCCCTTCTTCTTGGTCTTCGATTTACTATTATTACAGATTGTTCTGCAATTATATATCTAAAAACTCAAAAAAATATAAGGCCCCAAACGGCAAGGTGGATAGAACAGCTAAGTGAATTCAATTACGATGTTAAGCATAAATCCGGTGACCAGATGACCCATGTGGACGCCCTGAGTCGCGCACCAGTAGAAGACGAAGATCTTGAACAATCTAAAGAAGCCACTGAATGCAGCCCATTAGATATAATAGTGAAATGTCCGAACCAACTAGTCGAAATTGATACCAGTATTCCATTAAATATAAGTGAGAAACCGCGTGTCTATTATATAAGTACTGAAGAAGACAAAGTAGCTTTAATTCAGTCCCAGGACGAAGAGTTAAACAATATCATTAAAATATTAAAATGCTCCAAGAAAAAAGCGGAAAAGAAAAATATTGTCAGTAAATATGAACTTATAAACGGAATACTGTACCGCTTACAAATTGACAACGGTGTCTGCAAAAAATTGTTTGTAATGCCACGATCTATGAGGAAATATTTAGTTGTACGCTTTCACGATTTTTCGGGTCATTTTGGAGTTGACAAGGTCAAATTACTTATAACACAGCATTTCTGGTTTCCTCGAATGTCAGAATATGTAAAACAGCATATAAATCAATGCGTTACATGTGCTTTTACGAAAGTACCCGCCGGAAAAGTTCAGGGTAAACTCAATCCAATTCCGCCAGGTAAACGACCCTTTGAAATAGTACACATGGACTTTTTGGGACCCTTTAACGCTAGTTCGAATCGCAATACTGAACTATTAGTAATAATTGATAATTTGACAAAATTTGTTCGTTTACGTGCATGTACTAGTTGCTCTACTAAATGTGTATTGAAGTACTTTGAAGAATTCATAAATGACTTTGGAAGTCCTATCAGAGTCGTTACTGACCGAGGCTCATGTTTCACATCATCAGCATTTAAAGAATTCTGCATGAAGCATGGCATAAAACATACTGTGAACTGCTCGCAAAGACCAGCTGCTAATGGACAAGTGGAGCGGATAAATCGTGTGCTTATACCTATGATTTCCTCAAATGTGCATGCAGATAACCATAGGGACTGGGACAAGATGTTGCCTGAAATCCAGAGATGCATTAATTGGTCGCCCAGCAAATCTACAGGCAAAGCGCCATTCCACCTATTATTTGGATACAAGCCTAGAAAACTTGATAATTTTCCAAGAGAATTGCTTCCAATGTCGGATGAATATGTTTCTCCTGGAGTACTGCAAGAAGAAGCACGAAACGATATACTGAAAGCACAAGAGAAAATGAAGTCCAATTTTGATAAGCATCACTGTGATGCACATACATATTCTGTTGGCGATGTTGTCGTTGTAAAACGGTTACCTGAACCACTCCTGGGAGTCGCACAAAAACGCAAGTTCGATACAGAGGACCCCTTGTAGTTGTGAAGGTGTTTCCATCTGATGTATATCAAGTCACAGATTTTAGAACAAAAGCACAAGGACGTGTAAGACGGCATTATACAACTACAGCTCATGCATCGCAGATGAAACTATTTCACATTGTAAATGAAGATGAAATCGTTGACGTTGACTATGATGATGAAGAGGAAGATATGGTTAATGAACTCCCAAATGCTCCACGAGAAAATAGAATAAAAAAATTGCCAACATACCTTCAGGACTATGTACTTTGAATAATTTACAATGTGCCTCATTTTCGTAATTTTATGGACAGGGTCGTCCATTTTTTTCAGGATGGCCGAATGTAAGATAATTATTAACGGCATTGTATTTTTGTGGCAACAGTTATTTTATGTTGATGTGTTTGGCAACAGTGTGAAAAATTCGATCTTGATAAAATAAAAATGGTGATTT
Source organism: Argiope argentata (assembly GCA_026289955.1). Lineage (NCBI taxonomy): Eukaryota > Metazoa > Arthropoda > Arachnida > Araneae > Araneidae > Argiope > Argiope argentata. The sequence continues at coordinate 3,767,938 of JAOUZG010025848.1, forward strand.
CGTTATTCTAAGAATTTAGTCTTGTTTTATAAGTTAATATACGGTTCAAACTTTCAAAAGAATGAGGTGATTTAAACAGACATCGTCCGCAGAAAGTCTCGTCATTCACAGCATACACTGCCATCTCTTTGACGATAAAACGTCACGGAGAGTTGAAATCCTTCAAAATCTAAAATTGCTGATGCCATGGTGTTTCCGTAACGAAATGACTAACGAGGTTGATATACATAATATTTATCTCTCGGAAAAAGTCCAGTGCGCAGGCGCAATGAATCATCTGTTTGAGGTGTCAGATCAACAAGTAGATAACTAAATGCATTTGAGGTGGCATCTTCGTATACTTCTCGAAAAAATTTAACATTGCTTATGTAAAGCTGGCGACCTAAATGCATGATTTGAGAATGATCGCGGGGATTTTTAAATAAAATCATGTAATGCGCATTTAGTGAAATATCTCGCATTTCTTTACCTTTGTGAAATATATTTTGAACTATAAAAATGATAGTTAAATTACGATGATGGCTTCCCTTAATGAAAAGTTTGCTTAATTTATTGTCGCTGGAAAGTTCTGCCATTAGATCATCGATCACAATTATAGCATTCGAAATACTATTGATATTGGAAGGCAATCCTTCGTGAAATTCCACATGTTTCATTTCTTTGTATAGGTTTTGATAAGCCCCATAACACCAAATTATTTTAGAGGGGAAAGGAAATATCATCTTAAAATCGATTAATTTCTTTAAAAGGTGTGTTTTCCCACAACCTGTTGCGCCAGCGACAAGAACGGTGCACGGGTGACGCAGACGTAATGAATCCATGATTACTAACTTGAAACGAAATGAGTGGTTGTATTCATACTAAAGCAAAAAAAAAAAAAAAAAAGAAAGGATATAACAAAAAAACTTTAATAAATGTATTTATTGTTTAAAAATCATTCTTACACCATATCTTTTTTTTACAAATCGGTACATTCGAAAATCATTTTTTGGCAGTGAGATAAATTGCTTACAATGGAATACAAAGATTGCCCTTGACATCGTTTTAAAATAAAATAAATAAAATAGGCACCACAAACATTAGATGTAAGACTTTGCATCGGTGTTGAATTCCAAAACACAGAGGAATAATGGAAAACGAAATCGTGAAACAGTCGACCATAAAATTCAGGTGGATTTCCATATGAATAAAAAAAATTCAAGATTGTCAGCTTCCAGGTAAAAAGCTAGCCAGTGGAATCCAGGCTCAGATGATATGTCGGTATTCACAACAACAGCAGACTTTTCTTTTAAGTTCGGGATAGTGTCGGATGCAAATACACCACGATAAAAGGGTGAAGTATAAGGGTCTTTTGATAAAATGTAATGTATCTGATTTCCATTCATTTTTTCAATTTCCAAAGTCGTATAAAAATATTCCTCGTTTTATTTTTTTCTATTATGTTGTCAAATTCGGCGTAAATTAACACACAGATGGTTTGAGAAAGCGCCTTTGAAAATTTAATTTCCAATCTCAAATTGCTATGCTTAATGAGATTCAAATAATCACCATTACAAAAGTCCGGTGATAAATTAAAAGCAAACAAAGTATTTCCCTTTATATAATCTTCTCTAGATAGAAATAATCATTGGTCTTGTCCAAATTTATCAGTTCCAGAAAATAAGCTATTGTAACCTTTGATGTAATTATTATCATGAAAATTCAATTCGAAGGGGTTATGAGGTACTGGCTGGCCATCTACATAAATTCCTATAAAATTCATATCAAAATGCTTGAACTCGAAAGGTGATTTTTGGAATGTTCCATGAAAAGCATCATTCTCCACACATCCAATGATGACTCTTTTGGGCATCTGTCCCACGAAGATATTGTCTTGAACCATCGACATACTTCCCTGAGAAATAGAATATACTTTACAAAGCACTCTATTAATAGGATATTTTGCTGTTTCTTTTTCCAGAGCTTTGACGTGTCCTAATATAACACCAAGATTGACACGAACTTTTCGAACTAATAAATTGATTTTTTCCAAAACAACTTTGTATCCTTCATCTCCTTGCAAGCAGAAGTCAGGTTTACTTCGACTCAATTTAATTTTCACATCTACTAAATTCAATAATAGTCTTTCTTGTTGAAACAGGTCACTATGTAATCCTCCAATCATATCCACAGTGGCACTCGATTCAAAAAAATTTGATCGTTTTTCCAATCCGTTGTCATTATCGCTGTAAAACATTTCAGAAGTAAGATGAGAAGTCTTACTGTCGTAGCCATGATTCAATAACGTCTCAATATAAGATCGATAAGGATATGTATTGCCAGAGTCAGACACAAGACGATCATTTACTTGACTGAAGAGTGAATGAAGAAATGAGTTAACAGGGCCAATATTAGTTTTTGTTGATGTAGAAGCAGGTGGTGGTGTTGATGCAGATGTGGACGAAAGTGGCGATGTTGATGTAGATGAACCATTAGATTCAGTTTCTTTTAGTATAGGTGAACCATCTGCTTTCAAAATTTTTACTTTTACATAAAGCTGCGTTTGACTCAAATCGAGATACTCTTCACCGCTTCCAGAAATGTGAAATTCGACAGGTCCTCCATCGAATACATTGGATAAGGGATGAAATTCCACCCACTGACCAGTTTCCACGGCAGTTTGAGTTGGAGGTAAGTGAAAAAGTTCCAGTTCTGATTTGACACATTCTGGAGATCCTTTCAAAATATAAGCCATTACGGATCAAAGATGTCTCGATCCCTCGTCTTCCTTACCTTAGATGAAATGATTTTTTTCTGTTGCTTTCGCTTCCTTTTATATTTCCCTTTTCCTATCATAGACTGTATTTGATCAATAGCCTTTCGAGCCAGGTTTTTTCCAGCTTCTTTACTTCTTATTTTTTTGGCAGCGATTTTGATATCTTCCCCAGAAACAACATCTTTTACCACATTCGTTCTTGTGATGAGAGCTTCTTTGCCAATTGCCTTTCCTCCTTTTACTATAAATGGCAATGCCGCTCGAAACCACAGGCGAAATATGCCACCCAATCCATACCCTTTTTGAAAAGACACTCCTTCATAATATGGAATTCCAGAGCTTTTGTGATTCAAGTAATGTTCTTGGAATTTCGTTGGGAAGCAAGTATACGGCACTTTTGTAATATAACTCATATTTCGTATCAAAATATTGAAATAATTTCCAACACTAAGAAATCCCACCTATTTATAGGATTTGTCGCATTCGAAAATGTAAAATGATAATCACTTTTCCCCTTTCAAATGGAACCAAAGAACCTGAATTAAGACGGAGTTCCATTTCAATGGTTTGAAAGGACTATCTGATTAGGGGCAAATAACGAGGCCGGTCATAATGAGCACTAATAACATCTCCGTCTTTTCCGGAAATTCTCACAACTCTTAGAAGGGGAGCTTCAACATTTCCTACAACGACAGGTTGAACTATGTCACTATACACATAAAATACTGGGAAAGCTGCTTGCGGATCAGCTACGAAAGAGCTTTCTTCAACTCCCTCAACAACATGAGGATAGAAACCTAAAAGATCACACAAACCCTCTTGTAAGATAACTTTTGATTTATTTTCGGCTTTTATTTTTACTCTTTTGTTGTTAGCATTGAATTTAAAACTGATTTTACCTTCGTGTGAAGGTAGTGTCATTGCTTTTAAAACGTCTGAAACGGTTTCATAGGAACATGGCGGAATTTTTCTGGTAATTAATTTTCCTTCTCCTAAATCAAAACCGAATATATTGTTCTTCTCGTTTATGTTATACCATGTATGGGGGTAAATTATTTCGGCTAATCCAACTTCCCATTTTTCTTCTAATGATATCGGTATAGGGAGCTGAGTTACAAAATTTGAAATTTTATTATTGGGAAAATAATGTAAGGAGCTCTCAGAAGGAAGCGTAAGATAGAATGACATTTTGTTTTACAGTGAATAGATTTTTTCTTAACGAATCTCCCTATTTATAGCATTTTCACTTCACTCTCCCACGAATTGAATTCTTCTGGATATCACAGAAATTTTACAAAATATTCCATTTTTACTTCTTTTCTTAATCATTTTTTCTACAGGATAATCGCCGGAATTTTCAACCTTTTGCATTTCTCTTTCGTAAAATGCACCTTCTATAACATTATTGTTAAAATCCTTCAATTTATAAACAATCGGTATTCTTGAAAGAATCTTGTAAATAGTAAATATTTCTCTAGACCAATTATTTTCATATCCTTTTTCAAATTTGCCTTTCCCCTTACTGATACGAACCGTATCGCCTACTTTAAAAGAAGGTTTTTCTGATTTTTGTTCGGAAAGACTGCCATATAAATTTTGCCAAACTTCGGCTCGGTTATAAATATTTACTGAAGATGGCTCCATTTTGATACTTCGGTGCCACGTATTATTATAACTAGATATTAATTTTTGAATCACGTCTATGTACTTTTGAGTGTTAAATTCTGTAAAATATTTCATCAATTTTGACATTAGAGTTCTATGAAAGCGTTCGAAAGCTTTAGTTTCCTTATTTGTCGTAAAAAAGTGTACATTCATTTTTTAAAAATAATTTTGGACTAATCTGTTTTTGAATTCTGTTCCTTTATCCGTTTGTAGTAATTGAGGAGTGCGTTCTTTGAATATTTTCTGAAAGCCATTTAAAATACTCTGACCTGTTTTATCTTTCAAAGAGATTGCTCAGGCATATTTTGAAAATACGTCTATACATGTCAACAAATATTTATATCCTTTATTAGATTTACTTAGAGACTGCATGTCTAACAAATCAGCCTGAAACTGTTCATCTATTCCACCTACTATCACTCGATTCCTTTTAAAGTTTCGTCTTGCTGCCCTATGTAGAGTGTAAGACTCTTTAGCCTTTAACCATTTTTTAATTTGTTTATTCTTTACACTGTTTCCTAGAACTCTTCGCAAAGCATTTAAGCCTGCAAAACTTGCTGGAAGCTCAGGATTTTTATATAATTTTTCAAGTGAGTTTCCTGCCATTTTTTTAGTTCATTAAAAAAATTTAAATAAATTTTTTTAAGTTCTTCTCTCTCTTACATATACAAATAACCAATGAGATAACATAAGATTCGCAAATGCCTTCATATACTTTTGCATAAAAAATATAAATAAAAAATAACGAATAAGATAAAAAACTGAAACAAATTAGAAGAAATAAATAAATTTTATTACAAGACTTTAAAACTCAAAACATGATGAAGATACACCCACAGTTTCATTTAAATACAACTCTTCGATTTTTGAAAAGAATTTTACAAAATTCATTTCAGTAAATAATTCATACTGAAACCATTTCAAATAAGGCCTTTTAACGTTCAGTTTTACGAACTTAGCAGCTAACACATTTCATTCAACATTATACAATGCTTTTTCAAAATAAGCATCAAAATTCTGTTTTTTACTAAATGACACACAGTCATGAGCGTCCATATTAAATAGGGACCCATGCTTACAATCTATACATTCAGATTTTGAAAGCACAGATATATTTTGTGAAATACGGTCCAACAAACATTTACATAAAGAAATTACCAGTTCATCATAACCTTGTGGCATATCAGCATCCCAGTCATCTAATTTTTCGTCATATGGATGCTTCTGAATTACCAAAAGGACACTTTCTTTAAGTGTGTATGCTATGAGACTCGATTTAATACAATCGGAAATTCGGTTCTGTGAATCCAATAAATGTTCAAATTGAGCTCCTCTGAAGATACTCTTTCTGGCACCAGATGAAATGAATTGTCCTTTCTCTGAAAAAGTCTCTATAGACTAACACACATTTGAGAGCTGACACTGTAATTGAAAATACACACATCTTTTTTCACAACATCCACAGCATCGGGATCCAAAAATGCAGGAAAGATGCGAAGTTTAGTCAGAAGAGAACTCCATACATCGGGCTTCAAAGACACTCCTTCTTTCGTAGGACGAAGGAAGCCATTATCATCCGTTACGTAAACTCGAACGTGAACACGGATTTCCTTATGAAATTCATTCACAACAACAAACAAGCCGTCACCGAGATGAACCATATGTTTGGGTAAAGTATCCAAAGTTATTTTTTCGTCCACACGATCGTTAAAACACAATTTTTTAGGCATTTTATCTTGCTGGTCACTCTTGCGTTTTGAATTTTCTCCAGTTTTAGACGCATACATCTTAGAGAAAAATCAGGTCGGTTCAACAACTGAAAGAAAGTCTCACAGCACATTTTAGAAGCAAGGCTCAAAATGAAATGACCTTCTTCAAAAAAGATTGGGAGGAGTTTCAAGATATTCAAACTGCTGTATTCATTTCAGTTCTCTATATAAGCCAATCAGAATATTAGAAAATGTCAGCAAGTTGAAAATAAACAACTCAACCCCTTTTTGAAAGCCGATAATCGTCTCAACTCTCATTGACGTCATGCCACCTGCTCATTCGTGCACAAACATGATCACATACCTGTTGCCATTAAGAAACGCCTAAGTTCCCAAATATGGCGTCACAAACTTCTCTTCCTCTGAATCAGTAGCTCCATTTCAATTCGACCGCAACAAACAACTCATCTCTAAGTCTTTTTTAAACAACACATCTTTTAATTTTTTAAAGACTTGTTTTGAAATTTGTTGCATTTTCACCAGTAGATGGCAGCACATGAAATACGTGATGTAATACTCAACTAAAGGGGAAGTAGCAGGAGGGAAACAACTCAAGTGGTGTGGAAAGGGGAAAGCAGCAGGATGGAAACAACTCAACCCAAGAGAGAGGTGGGAAAGGGGGAAATCTGCAGGCGGGAACAACTCAACTCTGTCACATATATACCTCCACTTACTATTGTTGAGGTAAAAATAAAATCCATTTCTTTAAAATGTTTACTTCAGTTCGATATTCTAAAAATAGTCGGCAGCAGCATAGTCAACCGAAAGAATGACATCAGAAAGTCATTTCATCAGTCGGAAAGTTAATAATTAGAGAATATTGAATTTGAAATCAAAAAATTAAGTACATTAACATTTAAATTAACAAATTTTTAAGTTGAATTTTTTTTCGTTATAAATCAGTTATTGATTGTTTAAAAAATAGAGCGTGCTTTTCAGAAATATTAATCTCTAATGAGCAATAGAATTTCTCGAAAAAAAAAATCTCTATAAATTATAAGAATCGACACTAGAACAAAGAAATGTTACTAGTAATTTATATTAAAAACCACCCAAAAAATGTTAGAAATAAAAATTATATCCGATTTCATAAGCTCAATATATTAATATTAAAAAATGTAATTTACAAAACAGCAGACAATCATCTGCTATTTTGCAGATATATTATAATTTACAAAATAGTAAAGGATTGTTATCTGTGATTTGTGCAAAGAAATGAAAATATTTTTTTTAAAAAAATCAAGTACGACATTTATACGTGATATATAAATTGTTAGATTTATCTCGGAGTTACCAGAATATTCCTCTAGCCAAGTCAACTCGGCTGGTGCGAAGCACCTTGTGATGCGCAGCCAACGCTTTCACCTTCGGTGTTCGTTTCATCCGCTTGTAACATTGCCCCCTCCTCCAGGACTGCACGTCCCGGGTAGTACAGACCCCGAGCAGAAGACACTCAATGGTTACAATAACATAGACACAAAGTTTCAGACATAAACATTGAAAAATAATTAACATAAAGACACTATTTACAAATATACAGATCACATTTACATAAATGAGGAAACCATGGTTTCAACTAAGTATTTGACAAGTTACCGTAATAAGGGTCTAGCCGGTCGTAATGTACTACTCTTGGTCTTGAGGTCGGTGACTTCCTTATTCGAACCACGACGTCATTCAGTCTTTTCAGGATTGTATAAGGGCCCTCCCAGGAAGACTGCAGCTTCGGAGATAGTCCCTTTCGTCGAATCGGGTTCCAGAACCATACCTTGTCACCTTCCTTGAAATTATGTCCGGTGGCTTTGGTGCCGTACATGGTCTTCATCTTCTCCGTCGCTATGTTGATCCGATCTCGGGAAAACCTGTGTAAGTCTTCTAAACGGGCCTGGAGGTCTTGAACATAATCCACAGGCGAAGAAGACGCACCCGGTGGACAACCGAACGAAATATCAAATGGCAGTCGTTCTTTTCTATTTCCATTGCCCGTCCGAGGAAGAGGTCCCAACATGTCAAAGGCGATTCTCTTAAATGGTGCACCTACATTATACCGCTGTAACTTACCACGACTGCGTGTTTTTGGTCCTTTACGGGCGTTAGAGTCATTACATGTTTTCCACCTTCTCGAACATACTCTTTCATGTTGTTCCAATACAATCATAAAAGAAAATGAGGAGTAAATCCACTAAGAGGGCGAATGAATGACAGACCTCCCAAGCACAAAACATTTGCTAATTTTCAGTAAATCTTTTACCCACGTACCAATTTTAATCAATAGGAGTTTTGAACATTTCTGTTTCATATTTAACACACTTTGAAAAACCATTGGAAAATTATCTGAATGAAATTTCATTTTAAACTATAGCTTACGAGCGATACAACTGCTGGGCCAAAAATTTTTTTATCTTTCCCTACGGGTCGGTACAACTGTTGTACCAACAACAAGTTTGGATTTCATTCCCCCATTTGAATTTCCGGCGAACTGTAATTGCCTCTAAAAATTCCTTTTCCTTTTGTGATACACCCCTTAGGCTAAGGATGTTTTGTCCAGCTGTAGTTATAATCACTGTTGGCGCTAGTGAGTATTGTGGACCCTACTTTGGCGACATATTTTAAGTAAAACTCCTAAGATCTCACGAATGAGTTTGCATAACTTCATTTGTTAGCAGTACTCGATTGAAAATATTATTCTTTTCCCCATTTGCTTAATTTTTTAACACAGTAAATTATTAGTTTTTTAACTTAATAAAATTTTATAATAATATGCGTTTATATTTTTTATTCAAATGATAAATTTTTTAATCAAGAATTATTTGAAATTTCATTTTTGATAGAATGGTTTAGTGAATATTATCGGCGCCCTAGATAACTTGTTACATCTTTGACCCCAATTCTTCATAGTGCAGAAAAACTAAATTGAACCTCGGATTGGGGTGGGTTTTTTTCGCCTTGTCATTATATTTTACATTGAAAAGTGACAAAACTCTTTTGTCTTCAAGCCTGCTTCCTCTTCCATGACTGGAACCTTTGGCATATATACCTCCCAGTCATTAATGAACTATTCTAACACAATATTAAAGAATTGGCAGCTTGCAATTTCTTAGCTTTAAAGTGTAATGCTTGAAAAATATATTCATGCTAAAAATACATTTGGATTAAGATTTTTAAGCATGCTGTGAGTTTCATCATTATTTTTCATGATTTATGAAAACGGCTGCTTTAATTTCCTATAATAATCATTCATTAAAAGCTATAATTCTAATTTTAAAAAATTGGAAGAGGCTCTTAAAATTTATCAATAATAATTATTAGTGACTTTTTAGGCATTCCAAAATCAGAAGAGAAATATGAAATTCTTTATTGCTTCATTTTAATTCCCTGAAAAGTTACTAAACCTTTAAATTTTTCCAGAAATATTTGTACTGAAGCCAAATAAATTAAGTGACTGCGTAAAAATGGCAGGAATTCTACATTTAATTTTAATCATTTATGAAAGATAATATAAATAATCTGCTTGCTAAAATATTTATAATTAATAACAAATGCTGATCATATATAATTATAGCCTTATTTATTAAAGATTTTTTAAAAGTTTTTTTATAACTACCTTTTAATATAATTTTATTGCAATGAAATCTTATATATCAAATTCTAAGTAAACCATATAAAATCTTACTTTGTTTAAATTAACCTTCTTTAATTTGGTGATTACCTACAAATTAATAAATTTTTATGTATAAAAAAATTCGTTATAAATAGGCTATTGATTGTTTAGAAAATAGAGCGTACTTTTCAGAAATATGACATTGTTATGAGTAACTAAAATTCTCGGAAAAAAATCAATATAAATTATAAGAAGCGACAATAGTTCAAAGAAATGCTACTACTAATTTAGATTAAAAACCGTCCGAAATATGTTAGAAATAAAAATTATATCCGATTTCATAAGCTCAATATATTAATATTTAAAAAATTTAATCTACAAAACAGCAGACAATCATCTGCTATTTGGCAGATATATTATAATTTACAAAATAGCAAAGGATTGCTATATGTGTTTTGTGCAAAGAAATGAAATTGTTTTTTTAAAAAAATCAAGTACGACATTTATACGTGATATATAAATCGTTACATTTAATAAAGATTAATGAGTCAGAAGAAACTTTATAAGAATTAAGTTTACAACATCAATAAAGCTTGAGAAATTTATTTAATCACAAATATGATTGAAAAATTTACAACAATTTGTTTATGTGCTAAATAACTATACCGCTTTCATCTGATTTACAAATTATTTAATAACATAAAATTTAATTCATTACTCTTTCATGCGCAATTAGTAAACAAATGTTCCTGAAAAAGGAGAAAAAACTGCGATAAAAAGCTTTTTCTAGGGGGGCAGAAGCAGTAAAACCACAAAAAAGCAACCTGGTTGAAACGGAGAGAACAGATGACCAATTAACATCACGGGGAAGGGGAAAACATTTGATATCTTACTTCACTGATTGCCCGCATTCAAAGTAACTTTTCCGAATTTCAGTTCCCGTAACCTGAAGATTAAATAATACTTTTCTAATGACTTCACATTTTAAATCTTAATTCTTATAGAAAAAATTGGCATGTTTTGAAATTGGCATGTTTTGAAAAAAATTGTTTTTAATTTTTTTTATTTTCGTCTATATCATTTAAGAAGGCATCAGTTCTCCAAAAATGAAGTTCATTTAATTTAAAAATTAATTTCAGTCTTTCTTCAAAACAATTCTTTTTGCAAATAGTAATTTATTGTGGAAATGTTTGTACTCATAAGAGAGCTGAGAATTACACATACATACATGAGTGCCTGAACGAAAGGCACGACGTATTTAAAATAGTATTTTTGATTCATGTGTATATATGTTTGTTTAATACTTGAGAAAGCTTTGCAATTTTTGCGCTAAATTTCTGAACTTTTCCCAAATGCTCTCAATCAATTACAAATTCTCAGAGTGAAATAGTCTTATCTATAATAGTAAAAAAATTGACAATAGTTAAAATTTAGAATCCATAATAGTTAGGAATTGGGACCCAACAAAATCGATAACCTTCCCTTTTTTTAGGTAGCAATGTCCAATATTATTAATTTCGCGTTGAGAAGATATTAATAATTTTCAGTCGAATTTTTTTCGCCCTTCTCTCTTATTAAGAAACGCAATTATCAATAAAAAAAATTCAGCAAATATGATATTTGGTTCCGTAATTGTGTTCCAGGAATTTTTTTTTTCAAACCGGTAGAAGCTGTCTCATTTTAAATCATAACATTATAAATTTTATTTTCATTATAAAATATTTTTAAGATATTTTTATTGGCTATAAGTTTAGAATATAACATTTCAAGCTATTCCATTTGCACAAAATATTATTATATTTAATTCCTAAAAGTATATAGTTTTTGAGAGACACAAACAGGCATTTATCAATATCCTTCCTAAACAATACCGATTTTTTTAAACGTGTTCTATGAAATACGGCTAAAAATTATACAAAAGAGATTTCTTAAAAATGCAATGTATTTATTTATAATGCAAATCTTTGAATGTATAAGAATGTTAATTTGAAGGTATTTTAGTTTTGATAATCAATATTTTATAATTAAGGAAATTTATGTTATTTAAAAGTAGTTTCTATGCATTTCTTTAATTATTAAAACTTTCTCTAAAAAGCTAAAATATAATTTCACTAAAATAATATTTCACTAAAAATAATATGTAGACAATAGAATATAGATTGTGCATGACTTATAATCGAAAGACTGGTGTCATTCAGCAATTTATTTTCCTTTACTTTCAGAAATTTCCATTCTATTTTTTAAACTCCTTTTCAAACACTGTCGTGTCTAATACGCACATCGAATTATTGAATTTTCAGTTTTAAGCTTGCAACTAAGTGAACAGAATTAAGCATTTAAAAATGCAAAAATCATCTAGAAATGCTTCAACATTTCAAATGCTCGTGATATTATTATAAGAATAAAGATAACAATACATATATCAGATAGTATGCGTCATCTTAATAAACTAATAATTTAAGTAAAGCGAATTTGTATGTAAAGGGGTTAAAATTTTAAGTTTAGATTGAACGAGACTCAGTACAAATTACTAATATTTTCTTAAAATGGCGTTTTTGCAAATTCATGAGGTTATATTTTTAAGTCTTTTGATATCATTATCTTTTATATACCCTTAAGAAAATAAAAAGAACCTGACCATAAGAAAATAAAAAGAATAATAAGAAATACTATTTGAATTGTTTATTTATTTAAGTTCTTTTCAATTGAATATATTTCAAATAAAATCAGTTTAAAGAAAAAAGAGTAAATAAATAATTTAACTGTGAACGTAAATTATTTCCCGACAAATTCTGAAATCCACGAAATTTTAACAAACGAAGCATTTTTTTTCTTTATCACATTGCCAACCATAATATTGATGATATCTAAACAAATTTATTGATATATACGTGTGCAAGCCTTTACATTCTCTGTTATAAAATTTTAAAAAAGTGTTTAAATTTGCATGAATTTTTTGCATCGTTCCAAAAATGTTTTTATAAATCAATGAAGAGAAATTTATCATTGGTAATTAATTTAAAAATTTTCTTTTATTTTTAAAAAAAGCTTTAAAATAAACCATAATTCTGTCTTTTTAAAAACTGGAAAATCCTTCAGAGCTGCGGAATTCTCATATTACCCAGAAACAGAAAATTTAAATATGCTATATCAAATCATTTTTATCGTGGAAACTTAATAATTATGGTTTTATATCCAGTTAAGAATGATATAAATCATTATGAAGTTTGTTTGAAACATTGAATATCGGCAGAAATTTGTTTAAAAACCGAAATTAATATTTTTCTGTGAAGGTGCATGAGGAAGAAATCTATTTTTCGTACAATGAGACAAGTTTCGCATAGCTACTAGCGATGGGAAGCGATGGCTATTCACTCTTTGTGAGTGAAATAGGAAGCTCTTTGCATGTGATCAAGGGTCCCGCCACCTGCTACAACTATTTGTAGGAGGTCTGTTCCAGGAAAGAACATCAGTGATTAAGGGGTTTTCCCAATGCATGATTGACATCTGTTTCGAGAGCGTCAATTGGACAGATCGTATCGATTCTTTATTTCTATCGTGATCCAAGACTTAAAATCGAAATATAAACCAATAAGAATGTGTCAGTGATTTGAATCACACCCCTTTTTGAAAAGTATTGATCACTGATATTTGTGACTTTTTGATATTGGTTACGTAATAACCGTTTCTAAAATATTTGCCACCCCTATCTATAACGTAAGTTCCTGATAGCATGTAGAGATGCATAATCCACCTTTTTTTGAGTAACAAATAATTTTGCTATTGCTATTTTTAAATATTTGTTCCAAATATCTGTTATTTCAATCATATTATTAATTAAAAAGTATTAATTATAATTGAATTTATTAATTATAATTAATA